>CM069143.1:2536481-2616572 GCA_035221665.1 Okamejei kenojei
AACCCCTTCCCCCCCCACATATCATTAAACAATAACCTAAACAATTCTCATTAATTCACCACACTCATTCATTCATAGTTTCTTAAATAAAGAATAAAATAATAAAAACTTTGATTCATACATGTTTATTCACGTCAACGTAGTACATTGGGTTTCTCACAATCAGATCAGCCTCACCCTTGTTTTTTCAGTGTTTCGATAAGAGGTGTAAACAAAGTATGGCCTTGAGTTAGCAATTCCAAAGAAGATGCAGCATACGTCCACGTCGGAGAAGTACTACCGCCATCTTTTAGTCTTTTAAAAATTCATTATTTCTCCAGCTTCCCCTCTGCCGATATCTTATAGAAAAAAAACCGTCGCTCCGTGACGGTCCCTGGTGAGTAACTTAGCCATTTAAATATCTCATTTACGATAACTAATGAGCACGTTTGTAATGCTTCTTCTGCGTCAGTAAACGCCCGTTTATTACTCCTTGTAAGTGATTCTCATTTTGCACGGATACATTATGCCGTAGCCAACATTTTGAATTCCATTTATGATCTGCCTTGTCTTATTGAAAACAAGACTATTTTTTTTTTAGCGATTTCCCATTGGATAATCTCTAAAGCATC
Organism: Okamejei kenojei; assembly: GCA_035221665.1. Lineage (NCBI taxonomy): Eukaryota > Metazoa > Chordata > Chondrichthyes > Rajiformes > Rajidae > Okamejei > Okamejei kenojei. The sequence goes on from CM069143.1 coordinate 2,537,093, forward strand.
TAATGGTTTATCCTCCCCAAACACCATATTCTTTCCGTATCGATTATTTTTTCATATATCATGCCCAAGCCTAAATGTAAAGAATTCACTATGTTCTGTCTTGGGGCTCCTTGCCTTGATTGAGCTCTTTTCACGCCAACGTGCCACACCTATTTTCCAGTTTTAACAGGCAGGTTGAATCTTGTTTAAGTAAGTTGTCAGCGATGACTTCCGGTGGCGCCATGTTATTAGGTTCAACAGTTCGCACAACACAAGCCCCAGCGCTCCCGAAAATTTGTGATTTTGCTCGAGAATAAAACTATGAATCTAGAGATCCGGACCCGTGATAACAAATAGTAGCATCACCAGCATCAAAAGCGTTGCCTGTGACATCCAACTCTGATTTAAATCCCTTAAATGCAAGAATCCGATTTCTGTACGAAGTATTCCGCACGAGAAGCCTTAATAAATCAGCAGCATCAGCAGCATTGAAATATACGATTAGTGGAATGTATATCGGTTAAAAAGTGTACAGCATTGAGGGTCTAAAAGGACAAATTACTGGAGTATGGTGTACAATTTTGGTCGCCTAATTATAGAGAAGAGATAGGTCAACCACAAATAGAGAGAGTAACAAGAGGAGATTTACTAGAACTAGTCTGCGCCAGGGTTTCCAGACAACTATTATACAGAGAGAAACCAGCGTATCGAACAAGATTAAGTCCGGTATTATTTCTATTGGACTCTGCAGAAGGTTTAAGGGGAGGGTGATCAGGTCTTTAAAATGAAGGAAACGCGGATAGGACAGAGTCTGGACGTAGGATATAGCGCTCTTTCCCATTGAGGTAGGGAAGATAAAAACAAGAGGGGCATGACATGAGAATTAAGGGACAAAGTATTAGTAGGGGGTAACGTAGAGGGGAACATTCCTTTAACTCTGTGCGTGTGGAATGAGGCATTACAAAACCTAGCAGAATGTGGAGGCAGCGTCGATCTTTACAACAATTTAAAAGTAAAGGTGGATAGGTTATGGACAGTGAAGGAATGGAGGGGTATGGTCTGAGTGGAGCAGGTAGATGGGACTAGGGACAAACAATGGTCGGCACAGATCTCGTTAATTTCAGATCATCCCCCCTAATTTTTGTTTTAAATAGATAGGCATGTCTAGAATACATCGTTCCAATCCCCCAATTCAAAGACCCGCAAGGAGTATATATCAAGCAGCAAATGGATCTTTATTTCGAATAAATGAATACGCCAGACACACCACCTACATTATTATGGGAATCGTTTCAAAGCTTTTAGTAGAGGTGTTAGAATCTCATACCAGCCTTTCAGAATATAAAAATAGAAAAGAACAACGGCAGCTAGAGGAACAAATTAGACAATTGGATATAGATAATGCAAAGACCCGTCCCATGGATAAACACAATAAATATAATACTAAAATTCAAAATTAAATAAATTACTATTCAAGAAAGTTATAGATTATTCCCCAATTACAAGAAATGATAGTTTGAATTTGGGGAGAACCTCATCAACTTTCTCGCTCTTCAATTTAAAAAGCCGAGAAAAGGAACACACGATTCCAAAGATTAAATCAGACAAAGGGGAAGTATTCACATTACCGAATGCAAAATAATAAAGATTTGTGCAATTTTATGAAGAAATTGTATCACCAAAAACGACAACGGACACGCAACACAAACACTGAGTTTCTTGGATAATTTGGCCCTCTTCCCAAACTAGAATTGCAGAACAAGCGGAATTGAGAGCACACTTCTCAAATAAGGGAAATAGAAGAAACAATATTCTCATAAAAAATGGAAAAAACCCATGTCCCGACGGATTTTAGTAATAAATTCTATAAAGGTTTTACGATATATTTAGTCCTCGACCACAGAAACAATGTAGCACATACCTTTCAGAGAACAAATATTACCTATAGCACTAGCAAATCTACGATTACAATAATACTTAAGAAAGATAAAAGATGAGGAAGAATCGGATAGAGCTATCGCGTGTTAAATCACAGATCAAACAAAATTAGCAAAAATATTAGCAAGAAGTTTAAGTAAGTTCGCGCCTTAACCTAATACATCCGGTATCAAACAGGTTTTATTCATTTAATAATTTGATGACTACGTCTTTCTTAATATAATAACCATATAATCCATTAAACACTAAAGCAAACGGAAACAGGCACTAAAGTCTCTCGGCCCCTTCAACCGTGCCGACCATTCTCACTTTGTTCTTGCGACCTCAGCTCCACTCTCACACATTAAATAGCATTCACTACTAAAACTAAAGACTTCCAAACTCGCAATTATATCACTGGATGCAGAGAATAATTTGAATTCAGGTCGAATGGACGTATATGTTAAGGTATTGCAAAAATTTCCAACTGGAGAGAATTTCATATCAATGGATTAAATTAATAAAAATAAGCCAACGCCAAAATATTAACTAATAAAATTTGTAATCCACGAAATTTCAACTGTCAAGGGCTAAAAGACAAAGGTTTCATTATCACCATTGTTATTTGCCCCATTACATTAACCACTTCAAGCGGAAAGTATTAGGAACTCATCCGAAAATCCACGGAACCAAGAACAAAATATCAAACAATAAAATATCATATATGCTGATATGTACTTTTGTACATCACAAAGCCTCATATCACTATACCCAATTTTTTAAATTTAATTGAGGATTTTCGTTCATTTTCCTCAGGTTACGAATAAAATTGGAATAAAAGTGAAATCATGTCAATTAAACCGAAAGATTCTATACATCTCATACAATTTTACTTTTAAAATAGCTGGTGGGAAATTTACATACTTGGCATTGAAATAACTAAAATATCAAGACATTTAAAGCAAACTATAAACCCTGTACTTAAGAAATTACATAATTTAAATAAATTCGAAAATCTCTTCCAATGTCCTTCCTCTCCCTGTCAATAAACGCCATAAAAATGATTTTTTCCTACCACCACATTCCTATAACTTGTTTCATCAATCCACTCATACTATCAACAGAACGTTTTTCTTTTTGATTGGACTCAGATACTCTACAAATTTATTTGGGATTAAAAGACCCGTAGAATACAAATACCACACCCTCGCAATACACCAAAAGAATCCCATTAGCGGGGGGATAGCACACCCTAAATTTTAAGTATCGTTATTGGTCGCGTAAATATTAGAAAAATTAAAATATTATTCAATTTGTCTTTGACAATGCTATTCATCAACCGAATGTATCATTAAGGAAAAGAGACTGCTCCCCCTTGTAATAATTACTTCGGCGAATCCAAACCTCTTCCCACCCCGATGACAGGTGAACCTAACATAGTAGAATTTACACACACAAGGAGAGAAGAAACGAGAAGTTACCAGTTTGAAGTTTTGTTCGTTATTTTCTAATGATGAGTAAACTATGAGGGATTATGTGAAGAAGCCCGCGCCTGGTTCTTGTCGCATACGTCAAAGCAGCGGCATGAACAACACAGAACATAAAAGCCGAGTAAGATAGTAAGGCTACAACATAGTTTAGAACTACCAGATGATCATCTTATTTTATGAGGGTCGGTAGTGGAGGGCACGTAATCCCTCATCGTTACTTCCTCATAAAATAAGGATCAAACTTCGAACTGGTTAAGATCTCGTTTAATCTTACTATTTTACTTCGGTGTCAAGTGAGTGACTACCGTGAAAATTTTGTAGATCTGTTTTTTATGTCGTAACTCATCCTCACTACTATCTGGATCAATCAACACAGTACATAGCAAATAACACATTTTTTTCCCAACCCATTGCCTCCATTTTAAGTGATAAATTTTTTTTCCCATTATATGAAGAATGAAAGTCACACTTTTCATGCATGGCAAATTATATCACAAAAATATCATTTGATAAGATAAATTTTGATAAGTATAAACCAAAGCAACTATACAAGAGAACCCAACACCTCCATGTCCAATTCCTGACACCATGCCTGGTTTCCTTGTAACCTTTAAAATTTATTTTACACCCTCCCTGCGGCCTTGAATCTTTGCACGAGCGCAGCGGCCCATCCTGTGCCATACCTGTGAATGTATCTAACTCCTTAATGGATTTGATTTTCCACATCTCAAAGTCTATTCCACTGAGTTTTAAAACATGTTATAACCATCTGAATATAAAAATAATCTAGAACGCAACAGTTTTTTACTGATACTTAAAGTGTTTTTTGTGTATATTAATAAGTAGTGCAATCCTCACCACCTCAGAGACTCCCTTACCTACTTAACATATTGAGTCAATGTTGACCCACACAAACACAATTTCTTGGCCGACAGGATATGCTTAAATTTAACCTTGGTTCCAGCTCTTCTTGGTCTGCTTATGGTTCTGGTAAATTATCATAACATATACGATAATTTATGTTTGGTAATTCATAAACTCATATAAGATAATGTAATGAGTAGCCCACATGCAATTATCTAACAAAGCATTTGCAATGTTTGCACTCTTATGCTGAACTAAAGTCATAAGCATTATTACTTTCAATATTAATTTTTTGAATCATTTTGAATTGGAGTCCATTGCCTAAGGCAAGTCAGACTATGCTGATCTCCCAACATCTGTATTTTCAACTTTTGGACAGATATTTTTATATCATAAAATATATAAGTATTCTGTCCAACATTGAAATACATATATATAATAATCCCTTTTTCATATGCAGATATTACGAAAGAACCCAAAAAACCATATAAAACCATCATAAAACCATAATACAATTCTACCAGCAAGCGCATGGTAAACAGGCCCTCATACGCCCATTCCAGGATTTCTGCATGCCGATCATTATTTTTCCCCCTAGTTACCCATCATACCACACACAACCATACCCCTCCATTCCCTCTCCCGTCCCTGATACTATCCACTTTTTACTTTTAAATTTAAAACTTGACACCCGATATAACTTCTGGTCATATTTTTGACACCCTTTCAATCTAAGCTGCGACGATTAAACAATATGAGCCAACATTATTGGTCCCTCTATCACTTAGATGCTGAGAAAAAATGCAAATCCGACAAGAAACACCCATATATCTAATATGATAAAAATAACTTTTACAGTACCTGCAAAAGACTTCTTCTCATATCTTAAAACAAAATATTGTTGTATTTTTTAAACTATAACTCCAAATTGCAGGTATACATTCCTTTTTGTAACATAATTGTTATATTGTTAAATAGATGATAAAACAATACATAGACCTCGTTAAACGTCAAACTACATTATAATGGCTCTGGTCAAACCATTGTCAGATACACAAATGCGGTAGGGGAGGGGAGTTGGGGGGGTTCCCGGAGGGGAGGGGGGGGGTGGGGGGGGGTGTTGGGCCGGATGGGGTGTGGATGTGGTGGGGTGTGAGAGGGGGTCGAGGACCAGATGAAATTGATCTGCAGGATCACGGGTGGGGATGGTGTGCGGAGATGTGGGGCATGGAGACTGGGGTGGTTGTGAGGGGGGGGGGGGGGGGGGGGGGACAGTCGGAGGGGGGGGTCGGGGGTCAGGGCTCTTAATGAAGAAACATGAAGGTCCGGTTTGGGCCACCAAAGCGCCCCTGCAGCGTCCTGCTACATTTTCCAAATCAGACTCTGCCCTATCAAACAAAAATAAGGAACATAAAATGACATCTTTACCTCATGGAAATTTAGCGAAATGCATCACCTCCCTGATTCGTTTTCCTTCCCCACAGAACATTTGAGAGATCGTGTGATTTAAATTCTGGATATAACCAGATAAATGGTAAGTATGCCAAATTACTGACAATGTTTTTCCCCAGATTTGTTGTCTGCGATAACATAGACAGAGATGTATTCTCTTACTTAGAGATAAACAGCTGGACTATAACATTTTTAGAATATGCCACATCTGGTTACCCAGATAATCACTTGATAATGATCTTACTTGACTCATGTGATTGATATATGCCACAGCCGTGGTATTGTTCACCTGATATGCCATGCACACTTTCATAATAGAACAATAGGCATTTAATCTATCTATAAAACTCCTGATACTACTCCAATAATTAATACAAATGTTTGGAGAAAATTTCTTAGGACAATCCATTTGCAATTACCTGGTGTTATTGTCCGTAGTCCCAAACAAGGGTCGTATCAAATAGTAACTTGATAAGAATAGATATTATTCTTATCTTAACCCAAATAATCACAGAAGATATCCATTATCTGATAATACTTGCTTCAGCTTGCAACGGCTGCTAAGCTTATATATTTAAAGCAGCTTGTGGACCTTTTCTATCCACTACTTTAATTCTGATAACATATCCTTTGGTATTTCATATCGGATATTACGAATGACATGAGAATTAAGGGACCAGAGGTTTTCGGGGTAACGTGGGGGAACTTCTTTACTCAGAGGTTGGTGGCTGTGTGGAATGAGCTTCCAGCAAAGTGGTGGAGGCAGGATCGATTTTAACAATTTAAGAGTAAAGTGGATAGGTATATGGACGTGAAGGGAATGGAGGGGTATGGTCTGAGTGCAGGTAGATGGGACTAGGGGAAAATAATATGGTCGGGCACGGACTAGAAGGGCCGAGAGGGCCTGTTTCCGTGCTGTAATTGTTTAATATGGTTATTTTGCATAGGCCTGATCAACAAAGGCCTGACATACACTTATAATGCTTGTGTTTTTCCCTTTTTTGGAGCTTTTTTAACTCTTTTGCTAAGCTCCTCTCTGATGGAGGGACAACGTTTGTCAACAAAGCAATGAGACATATTTGTATCTCGAAAACATTTTTCCCCCTCATATGGTTGCAGAATTACTCCTAAATCCAGAATAGTAATTTAGGAATGTTTATGAATGGTGCCTAAAACATAGGTTTTATTGGTGGGTCAGGACCCTCGCCTCTCAACAGGCTTGTAATTGCTGCACTAATTTGCAGCTGATCCTCCTGATCAACCTTCCAATTAAAAATGATTAAAGATAAACCATGACCATGTCCTCGTAAGTGCAAGTGCTGATCTTCTTTTCAGTGCAATTGTAGTTCCAGTAATTATGTGAACAGCCTAGAACTGAGTTTAATCCATTAGACAAATGTCCTAACTTGCACAGCTGATTCCATTCTAATTTCAAGCACCTGTAAATATGATAATCAAATTGGTTACTAAATACCAATCCTTCGAGTCTTTTAGTAATGATTAACAAATTGTTAATAACAACTGTGTTCCAATGTTGAAAATGTCCATTTTAATAAAATGTTTTTACACTATAAAAGTGTATTTAAAATGATGTCTTGTATGGCTTTACCACCACATCTTCTTTTCCCTGGGGAAGAAATTTATGATACAAAATTTACGGACCTCTTCTTTATTGGAGATATTTTGGGTGCAAACCTAAAATCAATTTTTAGGTTTTCCTATACAGGTGAACCAATCCCTTCTACAAATTTTTTGTAGATCCTTTACACATTAAATAAATCAACCCTTTATGCCATAATCATTGATCATAACACACTTGTAATCCTCCCACAATTGGAGATTTCATCAACTTATTTTGTAAGTTTTTGCACACTCTTCAAATGTACATGAAGCCTTCTCTCCCAATCATGTGGGGTTCATATAAGGCTGTGTTGGATAAATATGTATTTAATCATACTCCTGCCTTTGTTTTGATCCATTTATCAAATCTTACATTGGATCATAATTTTTCAAAGTTTTCATGACCAATAGTCTTTCCTTTGTAATCCAATGTACTTTAATTTATCCTGAGGCAGGGTTTACTCCATAATAATCAGGAGTTTAACAATAACTTGATCTGTTTTGACCTGCAAATCTAAAGTGCAAAATATATATAAAAGATATATATAATATAACTATATGATAATATATATATATATATATATATATATATATATATTATATATATATGATATAGTATCAATTTATATATATATATTATATATATATATAGTATATACTTATACATATATATATATATATATATATATATGATATATATATATATAATATATAATATAATTATATATTTTTCTCCCATTGAAGCTCCACAAACTAATGGCGATTTGTCTTTTTATTTTAAATGTTTTGGTTATTGCACAAATGTTTTATTTGTTTTACGTAAGTAGTGATACCACGCACCAGTTTGATATACTTTGAATCGTTATTTTCCTTATGTCTCCATATAATTGAGACTTGAGTACCATAATCGTTTCACCGTTGATTACTTAATAAAACATAACAAGTTTTATCAATAACTCTGCTGTTTCAACCATAACAGCTTTGGTGAGAGATCCAATTAATTTTGGTTTCCATGGTCACGTTTCCATGACACTCCTTCATTCAGGTATCGTACCTAGTTCACCTTAATATATATATTTGTGCTAGTGGTGGGTACTTTATGACCAGCACCACTATCAATGCACCTTTAGGATCAGTTTTTTCATATACTTTTACTGCCCTGGTTACTCCTGAGTTGTTCCTCAAGGAGACTACCTCCAAAACAATCCGAGGTAGATAGTCCCCCATTGATAAATTCACCATATATATTAATATATGGAAACCCCTCAGGGTTTTGTTTTTTGGGGATATTCTGGGCCTTTTTAAAACCCTCTATTTGAATTTTTTATTTTTGGAGTCTTTCTCCATTAATTTTAAGCCATAAACCTTTTTTTGTCTGGAGGCCTTTTTATTGGAACACTTTTTAAAAATCATGGCCTCTCTGACTTTTATTATATTTTTCCTCCCCACTGGAGTTTTTCCATCTGGAATTTTTTCTTTCTTTTTTAAACTTTTAAACTACGATTTTTCACCCAGAGTATTTATATTCCTTTTTTTACTTTTTAACTTCCGTTTTTTCCCCCGTGTAGTATTTTCTTTTCTTCATAGACAAAAGTTTATGGAGGGCATTCTCCCTAACGGTAAATTTTAACGGCCACCGGTATCGGAACCGGGTCTCCGCACTAATCTGCCGTCCTCGATCGCTGAGTTTTTCCCCTGGACGCTTTTTTTTAACTCTGTTTTTTCCCCCGGAGTCTTTCCTTTTCATTTAACTTTTATTTTATTTTTTCTTTTAAATTCCGTTTCTTTTTTAACTCCTGGTGGCTCTATACACCAGCCACGGAGTTTGGATATGCCCTGTAAGTATTTCAACTGCACTTACCTGCGGGCCCGTACCTACCGCTGTAGAGGAGCTGCCTCTGCAGCTCTTGCTCTGCCGTCAGCATCGACGTAATGCCGATCAAGCGCCAGGCCGGGCTTCTTCATCTAGTCACTCACGTGACTCCGAAGTAAAATACAAACTACAACAAAAACCCAATTATACATAGTACAATCAGAATTTGGAAACAAATAAAATACAATTTAAAATTAAGAAATTTATCTCTCCTATCTCCTATTGCTAAAACCCCTCTGTTTAAACCCTCGATTATAGACAAAGCATTCATACAATGGAAAAGAGCAGGAATTAAAACTTTGGGAGATTTGTATGATACGGGAAAACTATTATCATTTAAACAATTACAACTAAAATACAATCTGGGTAACAATCAGTATTTTAAATGTTTCCAAATATGTGATTATTTGAAAAAACATGCACATGAATTTCACACAATGCCATTTAGACTTACTAGATGAAGTAATGAATACAAGGCGGAATCACCAAATTTAATTTCACATATATAATTTTATACTAAATGCAGTTAATACCACACAACAGAAGGTATTAGAGGTGAGTGGGAAAACGAACTAAGCATAAAAATTTCCAATGAAAGGTGGAAAGAATACTTATTGAATGTGCACAAATGCTCAATTAACGTAGGACACACGTTAATACAATTTAAAATGATACATAGATTATACTACTCAAAAACTAAATTAAATAAATTTTTCCCTAACGTTTCACCAATTTGTGATAAATGCCACTGTCACGAAGCTACAATAGTGCACTCATTCGTCTTTTGTACAAACATTCAAAGGTTTTGGATTGAAATCTTTGAAATTTTCACAATGGTCAAACAGTTTTCACAATTTTCAAACAGTGTTTAAAATAAAAATGACACCAAAGCCAGAATGGATTATTTTCGGAATGACAGAAGGTAGTCCGGAATTAAATGCGTATCAAAAGAATTTATTTGATTACGGCTTAATAATAGGAAAAAACTAATCTTAAAATTCTGGAAAAATGCTCCTATACCAACATTAAATATGTGGATTTCAACTAAATATGTTTGAAACACTACATCTGGAAGATATGAGACTCCGCCTGGAAGGATAATCAGAACGCTTCTTTCAGACGTGGTCTGCATTTATAGAACTGCTACAAAGATAGGGTGCAGGAGTACCTCGGGCCTTGGTAGGGGGGGGATGAAAAACTATGGAGTTGGTGGATTCCTTTTGCGTGATATATATAACAGAGTAACTGGCTTTTTTTCTTTTCTTTTTTTTTTTCCTTTTCCTTTTTTTTAGGGTCTATCTCTTAACCCCCTTTCTCTAATTCTTTGACCAAGGGTTTCTTCTCCCTTTTGGCACGCTCTTTCACTATCACAACTCTTTTCACCTATTTCACGCTCTTTCTTTCTATTCTTTTTCTTTAAAAGCCATAAAATTATGGGGTACAATGATTGTAACAAGATATATGTGAAGTACATTGATGTATTTACCTCTAATAAATAAAATATTAAAGAAATTTAAAAAAAACCCAAAAAAAACATATATCTTTGAATTGTTACTCAGACTAAATTTTTACCCATTTCAAACACCCAACCCATCCCTACTATAGGTGCAATGTTATCAGGCAACTGAATCATCCCACCACAACCAGAGAGCAGTCCAGAACTACTATCTACCTCATTGGTGACCCTGAGACCATGATCGGACCTTGTTGACTCTACCTTGCACTAAACATTATTCCCTCATCATATATCCATACACTGTGAATGGCTCGATGTATCCATGTGGTGTCTTTCCGCTGACTGGAGAGCACATAATCAAAGCATTTCGCTGTACCTCAGTGCACGTAACTATAAAGTAAACGGATAAACTGAAACTGATGAAGCAATGAGTCTCATAAACAATGAACTGCAATAAATCCTCTTGCACAAACGCAACCCATGACTGTCAACATTAAGGACAGAAATTATATCTTTTTAATCTTTCCTTCCAAAGTCATGTGGTTTCCTGGTTCAGGCTAGCATTGTTATTCCTCTTCGTAAATTAGTTAAATGTTGACCTAACAACAGTTATTGCTGTTCTCTACAGTTCAGCAACTTCTCATAGGCCACCCGGTATTGCATGGATTCCATGCTCAGTCCGTCTGGATCTACCTGATCCCCCAGCTGCCAAATACATTCGGTGGGGTCGCTGTGAGTCGGCTGCCCTGCCAGCAGCATGTTCGTTTTTAAAACTTTTTTGTTTTTTGTAGTATGTCCGATGTGTGTTTTTAATTTGTCTTTGTGTGTCTTGTGTGGGGGGTGGTGTGGGGGGGGGGGGGTAAGGGGGAAACTGCTTTGTCACCTCCTCCATGGAGAGGCGACTTTTTCCATGTCGCCTCCCTCGCGGCCAAACACAAAGGATCGGTGCGGCCTTTCCCGGAGACACGCCCGGGCTTCAGCGGGCGCAGCGTAGACTTTTTCATCGTGTGTGCGGGCGAGCCCTCGCTGGGGGTCGCCAGAAGGGAGCACTCCGTTCGCTAGCCCGTGGCAGCCTGAAGCCACGGACTGCGGAGCTCCAGCTGGTGCAGCGTCCGGAGCCTGGGATCCTCGTTGGGATCCCAGAGCTCCGATCCCCGGCCTGCGGCCTACTCTAATTTCTACCGCGAGTGCGGCGGGGACTTACCATCCGGAGCGGGGACTTACCATCCGGAGCGGGGATCGCCGGGGATCCCTGGAGAAGAGCTCCAACTGCCGGCCCTGCAGTCTACGGTGCTTCTGGCTGTGGCACGGCGGGGACTTTAGATCTTCGACCGCCGGCCTGCGGCCTACACCATCTTGAAGCCGCAGTAGGGAAGCACCGATTCAGGACTCACCTTGTCTGCACCTCTCTGGCCGCCAGCAGCAGCGACTGCGGAGGGTTGTGGTCCCAATCACGGGGGGAAATGGAGAAGGACTGACTAAACTTTGTGCCTTCCACCACAGTGATGAATGCTGTGGTGGATGTTTGTGTTCAATTGTGTATTGTGTGTTCTTTTTTTTCTGTACCACTGCTGCCAAGTTCATTTCACTGCACCTTATTGTGTATGTGATGAATAAATCTGACTTGACTTGACATTAACTCCCTTTCCCATTCCCACACTGACCTTCCTGCCCTGGGCCTCCTCCATCGTCAGAGTGAGGCCAAACACAAATTGGAGAAACGCCATCTCCTATTTTGCTTGGGCAGCTTACAACCCATCAGTATGAATATTGATTTCAAGTAACCCTTGCATCCCCTCGCTCTCCCTCCCTCCCCCACCCAAGTCGTTTGTGTTAGCTTCAAAGTTCGTCTTGTTGAGTCTCATTGTCTGTAACACATTTTCACCTAGCCCACAGCTATCAAATGGTCTTTTATCATTGTTACTTTTTTGCATATCTTTTATTCATTTGTTCTCTATCTTTTTTTATCATCGTCTCCCTTTCCCCTGACTCACAATCTGAAGAAGGGTCTCGAACCGAAACGTCACCTATTCCTTTTGTCCTGAGATGTTGTCTGACCAGCTGAGTTACTCCAGCTTTTTGTGTCTATCTTGGGCTTAAACCAGCTTCTGCAATTCCTTCCTACACTTTCCAGGGATTAACCTTTTTATCTAGAATTTTGCAGCGATCTGTGTTGGAAGGAACTGCAGATGCTGGTTTACACTGAAGATAGACACAAAATGCTGGAGTAACTCAGCGGGACGGGCAGCATCTCTGGAGAGAAGGAATACATTTTATTATTAACTCAGGACATCTATCTCAGGAAAAAGGAAGTGTGATTTGTGTTGAAAATGTTAAGTTACTCCATGGTGACACGTGCAGATTCAATTGCAATACTATTTGTGATAATACTGCTTGATGCAGGATTAGTAAACAGATTATTATAAGAATTCCAGCCTCTCCTTTGAATTCATTATTCTACTGCACCAAGTCTTTTTTTCTGTGCAGCGAATAATAAAAACCACTTTCATCCATATTTATCGAATTTGAAGGTGGAAGGTTATTCTGGAATTGGAGTCGTATCCATCCAGTTCCAAAACTCTCCAAACTGTAATAAAAATATAATTTTTTCGAGGCATTCCAGTTAAGGAGAACAAATTAAGACTTCAAGGCCAATGTAGTCTTGATTTTTAATATCTCCTCTTTTAATTTAAAATTTCCATCTGTTTCCTCTTTTTTCTCCGCTTCATATTCGAGCATAACGGATGAACTGTAACTAACTTTGAATGTCAGTAGCTGACATTTGCCCTCTGTGTGTTCATCACTGAAGTAATGCCAGTGAAAGAAAACTGCCAAGTGCATTCCAATTCAGAACACACAACTGTCAAAACCATTCAAGATCTGATACAACTTTCAATGAAGTCCTTAAGTTAAGCACCAAACAGATAGTGGTAATATAAATCATAACCAGGTCACATTATGAACTGCATAACACTTCATTTAACATTCAATGAATAAGATAATGTGTTCTCTTGGCACGTACATTTCTCATAGACAGGTTTGCTCTTGTCCTGTTCAAACTTCATGCATCTTTTGGCACTATTGCAACATTTCATGATAAAGTTTAATAGGAATCATTTGTAGGTACCACCAATCTTAGCTTTAAACACTGAAAACCACATTCCAGCTGCTTTCGTAATAACGGCTGCAATATAGAAAGTATGGTAGCCAATGTGTAGGAAGGAACTGCAGGTGCTGGTTTAGACCGAAGATAGAGACAAAAAGCTGGAGTAACACAGCGGGGCAGCCAGCATCTCTGGAGAGAAGGAATGGGTGACGTTTCGGGGTCGAGACCCTTCTTCAGACTCATTGTAGCTGATGCTGACCTCTCTGTAATTTTCCAGTGACGGCAATTGAGAATAAATGAAGAGAAACCAAAATTTTGAATTCCGCTTCAGGGGAGCGATTTTCTAGGGTTGGCTGCACAAGAAATCTCACGTGGGTGTGCAGAAAATAATGAATCTATTGGGAGTGGTGCCAGCATAATGTCAATTGGGATTCCAGCACTACATGATACTGACTATAGCGAAGATAGGCACAAAGTGCTGGAGTAACAGAGGGTCCATCAGCCTCTCCGGAGAAAAAAAAAATGGGTGACATTTCGGGTCTGGACCCTTCTCCCGTCTGACCAACCATTACCATCTGACCAGTCTGAAGAAGGGTCCCAACCCAAAACATCACCCATCCTTTTTCTCCAGAGATGCTGATTGACCCATTGAGTTACTCCAAGACTTTGTGCCTATCTTTGGCTTTAATTTAGTTTAGTTTAATTTTAATTTAGTTTAGTTTAGAGATACAGCATGGAAACAGTTTAATGTGGAACTTGGAGCTCAGCCTTGGAAACGCTAAGTTAGCTCATTAGGACACGTGCTGATGTAATTACAATGCATCCCTATCGGCCATATCAGTTTACAAAGCAGCTCAAGCAGAAAAAAGCAGTAGTCATTGCTTGACACTTCAACTGTTGCTTAATATATCAGTCATGAAACCCACAATCAACTAAATCAATCATTACACCCAATCAAAAACAGACACAACATCATTGACCTCTCACTCTTGTAAATACCTTTAGATTATGGGTTTCAAGTGTCTTTGCCTATCCTAATTGAAAAGAGTACAATCCCTATCCCCACATCTCCATTGCGTGGCCAAGAACGGATGATTGAGAGCACCCTGCCCTTGGCTTCAGTCCACATAAGCGTCAAAGAATCATAGATACATACTGATAATGATGGAAACAAGCCATTTGGCCAACCACACCACACTGACACATCCGTACTCATCTCATGTTCCAGCACCTGGCCTGTAGCTGTCTATGCCCAGGCAATTCCAAGTGTCATCTTGATACTTTGTAAATTGAGTCAGTGACTTTACTTCCACCATTCTTTTCGGCAGTTTTTCCAGTTACTCACTACTCTCGGGGGTGTAAAAGTATTTTCTTACCCTAAATCTGTCTACTAGTTTACTCCATATTTGATACATGGCAAAGATTCCGATCGTCTGCCCTATTCACAAAACAGAAATGTGATATATCTCAATCATCTTCCCTTTTGACTCCTATACTCTAAGGGAAAATAGACCTACACTCTGCAATCTTTCCTCGTAACTCATCTGAGGCAATAGTCTCCGCGGTCTCCGGTGGGGAGGCACCAATTCAGGACTTACCTGGACTTTTTACCTTGTCACCACATCTGGATGCCCGCAGCGGCGGCTGCGGAGGGTGGAGGTCCCGACCACGGGGGAAAACGGAGGAGGAATGGCCAATTTTTGTGCCTTCCACCACAGTGATGAATGCTGTGGTGGATGTTTGTCTTAGATTTTTATTGTGTATTGTGTGTTCTTTATCATTGTACCGTTGCTGGAAGATTCATTTCACTTGCACTTATGTGCAATGTGACGAATAAAACCATATTGTATTGTATTGTAGTGAGACCAGATTTTATTTGAAGGAAAGGAGGGAAGAGAGGAGGAGAGCAGGGAAAAGAGGTGGATAATGAGAAGGGAAGATGGAGGCTTGTCAGGGTGAGGGAACTGAGCTGGGGTGGAGGAAAGGAGTCGAAGGGCAATGGAAGGGGGAAGTAGGATGTAGGGGAAGGGGCAAAGGAGGATATAGGAAGAATGGGACAAGGAAGGAAGGGGTAGTGAGGAAATGAAGGGGGGGGGGTTATGAGTAAATGACTGGGGTTAGGGCAGGACGATTTAGAAGTCACGGGGGGTGAACAGTTGGGAGTTCAGGGTGATGAGGACATAGATGGGAAGAGGGAAACAAACAAAGCAGGATGAAAATATAGTCCAGAATCAGTGGCTAGAGGACAGGGGAGGACTAAAACTGGAATCCATGAATATTGGGTGGCCTATGAAAAGTTGTTCAAAACTGGATAGAGAACAGCTGTAACTAATTGATGATGAGGACTAACATGCTAGCCTGAACCAGGAAACTGCGTGACTTTTGCTCATTTCAAAAAGCAATGACTACTGCTTTTTCTGCTTGAGCTGCTTTGGTAAACTGATATGGCCGATATAAAGATGATAAAGATAACATTTCTGTCCTTCTGTCCAGACTATTATTTAAATGGTGGCCGATTAGGAAAAGGGGTGATGCAGCGAGACCTGGGTGTCATGGTACACCAGTCATTGAAAGTAGGCATGCAGGTGCAGCAGGCAGTGAAAAAAGCGAATGGTATGTTAGCTTTCATAGCAAAAGGATTTGAGTACAGGAGCAGGAGGTTCTACTTCAGTTGTACAGGGTCTTGGTGAGACCACACCTGGAGTATTGCGTACAGTTTTGGTCTCCAAATCTGAGGAAGGAACATTATTGCCATAGAGGGAGTGCAGAGAAGTTTCACCAGACTGATTCCTGGGATGTCAGGACTGTCTTATGAAGAAAGACTGGATAGACTCGGTTTATACTCTCTGGAATTTAGGAGATTGAGAGGGGATCTTATAGAAACTTACAAAAATTCTTAAGGGGTTGGACAGGCTAGATGCAGGGAAGATTGTTTCCCGATGTTGGGGAAGTCCAGGACAAGGGGGTCACAGCTTAAGGATAAGGGGGAAAAATCCTTTAAGACCGAGATGAGAAAGACTTTTTTCACACAGAGAGTGGTGAGTCTCTGGAACTCTCTGCCACAGAGGGTAGTTGAGGCCAGTTCATTGGCTATATTTAAGAGTGAGTTGGATGTGGCCCTTGTGGCTAGGGGGATCAGAGGGTATGGAGAGAAGGCAGGTACGGGATACTGAGTTGGATGATCAGCCATGATGATATTGAATGGCGGTGCAGGCTCAAAGGGCTGAATGGCCTACTCCTGCACCTAATTTCTATGTTAATGTTGGCAGTCATGGGTTGTGTTCGTGCAAGAGGCTTTATTGCAGTTCAAGGCTCATGAGACTCAATGCTTCATCAGTTTCAGTTTATCAGTTTACTTTATTGTTACGTGCACTGAGGTAGAGCGAAATGCTTTGGTTGCGTGCTATCCAGTCAGCAGAAAGACACCACCTGGGTACATCAAGCCATTTACAGTGTATGGATACATGATAAGGGAATAATATTTAGTGCAAGGTAGTCAACAAGGTCCGGTCATGGATAGTCCCAGGGTCACCAATGAGGTAGATAGTAGTTCTGGACTGCTCTCTGGTTGTGGTGAGATGATTCAGTGCCTAATAATATAGCACCAATAGTACGGATGTGGTTGGGTGTTTGAAATGGGTAAAGATTTAGTCTGAGTAACAATTCAAAGATATATGTCACACTGCTTCTGAGTAATGGAAAGCTTTTGCATAACATTATACGCTTGACTATGAAAGCAAAATAATAATTTTGTAAAACGCCCTGTGGTTCCACTTTCTATTTATTGAGAGCTAATATATTTAAGGTGAAGGGGAAAAGATTTAAGAATCTGAGAGGTAACTTTTCACACAAAGGGTGGCGGGTGTATGGAACAAGCTGCCAGAGGAGGTAGTTGAGGCTGGGACCATCCCAACATTTAAGAAACAGTTAGACAGGTACATGGATAGGACAGGTTTGGAGGGATATGGACCAAATGCGGGCAGGTGGGAGTATTGTAGCTGGGACATGTTGGCCGGTGTGGACAAGTTGGGCCGAAGGGCCTGTTTCCACACTGTATCGTTCTTTGACTATGAATCTTTATCTTGAACTACAGCGCATTATGTTCCCAAACCCAAAATGCACCATAATTTATGTAGCAGTGAGAAATGTTGTGATTAACTTGGATATTAGAAAGCTCTACCAGGGACTGAGGCAAAACTATTCTGCCTCAATCTGGAGGCTTAAACACTTTGGCTGCTTTGGCAGCAGAATAAGGGTTGAACTAGGAGCTGCGGAACTGTTGGCATGTGGGTATTTAATGACAGCATGTTTCAGTCTGCTGTATGAATGGGTAACTCTCTCTGCAATACTGAAGACTTGGCTTTGCCGAGCAGTTGTTGCTAGACGGATAGATTGTGCTACAGCCTGAAAGGTAAATATAGCAAAAAGGAACCGGTTAAGCTGATCATTGACAAGAAAAGGTGGAGTAACTCAGCGGGACAGGCAGCATCTCTGGAGAGAAGGAATGGGTGGCGTTTTGGTTCGAGACCCTTCTTTAATGATGGGGCTCATTTCTTATATATTTACAGAGTACTATGTTTACATATTCTGTTGTGCTGCTGCAAGTAAGAAGTTCATTGTTCTATCTGGGACATATGACAATAAAACACAATCACAATAACACTTTATTAGCAAGTATGTTTTGCAACATACGAGGAATTTCATTTGCCAAGTCTGTCATACAAATAAAAAGCAACGGAACACATAAAATACATTTTAACATAAACATCCACCACAGTGACTCCTCCACATTCCTAACTGTGATGGAAGGCAAAAAAAAAAGTTAAAATCTCTTCCCTTCTCTGCTCTCCCGCGGTCAGGACCTTGAGCCTCCGTTGACGGGATGATCTTATCTCCCATAGCCGGCGGCGTTTGGGCCCTCTGGGTCGAGGCGATCAGCATCCTGCATCAGGTGGGATGTCAGCTCCCCCACACCGGGCAATCGAATCTCGCGTCGGGGCTGGTTGAGCCTCTGCGCCGTTGGAGCTCCCAGCTAACTCTCCCGAGACTGCGAGCTCTCCGATGTTAAGTTCACGCCCGGCAGTGGGGCTCAAGTCAGTCTGAAGAGGCCGTTCCATCGATAGTGGGCCTCAGTTCTTGCTTTTAGACCTCAATGACATTATATTTAATATCAGTGCAATGTATTTGAGAATTAGACAGCACTCAATTTATTCAGCACTTATACACTAACTTGTCCCACTATTTATTTACTGCTCAGTCTCTGAACTTCACCACAACACGTTCCATTCCCAGGCTCTGACCATAGCCATAATATATTCAACACTGAGTCACTGACCCAGTCACACACAGCGTGGAAACACAATATTTGCACGTGTGTCCTCACTACAATATCTCAAGCAATCAGATATTGAACTGTCCACAATTTATTTAACATTTAATATTGTGATAATAATTACAATATTTGCATCCCTCAGACACTGACACTAATCACAGGGTACTGAACACATACTCACTGTTCTTAACCACATCATATGCAAAGTGCAGACACAGATCTTTTCTAAATTATATCTCATGATCACACGGGATATTAACAACATATTTAAAACTCATACATAGACCCTAACTACAGTCAATTGAAGAAACAGAAACTGATGATGACTACAATAAACAGTGCATTCAGAAAGTGCAAATAGCTCATTCTAAGTTCCCCCCCACCCCCCCCCCCAGTCAAGTTTCAGTCAATAAAATACTGAGTCAAGCACTCAACAGTTCGACCAATCATCAACCAACAGGATGACTATCTCGCAACATTATTTATACTATTTACAATGCCCTTGCAGCGATCCAATCAAAATTATGCATTTAAGGTCTGCGTGCAAAACTGCTATACATTTTATCAATTTAGGAGAAACAAGGAGAACACCTGGACCCCTCACCATCCTGCATACCAGTCTGAGCCTGGACTGGCTGACGCCATCCAAAGCCTGTAAATTTCAGCTGACAAGGGTTAAGGAATTCTGACAAGTACAGGGATCCTCCATTGTATAGTGTCTTTAATTCAGCCAGTATTCACAAAAGTATTCAGTATTTTTTCCACAATTTGTTACGTTACAGCCTTATTCTAAAATGGATTAAATTCTTTATGCTTATCATCAATCTACATACAATACCCCATAATAAAAAAACGAAAACAGGTGTTTAGAAATTTTTGCAAAGTCATTAAAAAGAAATAACTGAAATATCACATCTACATAAGTATTCAGACCCTTTACTCAGTACTTGGTTGAGGCCCCTTTGGCAGCGATTACAGCCTCAAGTCTTCTTGGGTATGACGCTACAAGCTTGGCACACCTGTATTTGGGTAATTTCTTCAATTTTTTTCTGCAGATCCTCTCAAGCTCTGTCAGGTTGGATGGGGAGCGTCGATGCACAGTTATTTTCAGGTCCCTCCAGAGATGTTCGATCGGGTTCAAGTCCGGGCTCTGGCTGGGCCACTCAAGGACATTCACAGACTTGTCACAAAGCCACTCCTGCATTGTCTTGGCTGTGTGCTTAGGGTCGTTGTCCTGTTGGAAGGTGAACCTCTGCCCCAGTCTGAGGTCCTGAACGCTCTGGAGCAGGTTTACATCAAGGATCTCTATGTACTTTGCTCTGTTCAACTTTCCCTTGATCCTGACTAGTCTCCCAGTTCCTGTCGCTGAAAAACATCCCCACAGCATGATGCTGCCACCACCATGCTTCACCGCAGGTATGGTATTGGCCAGGTGATGAGCGGTGCCTGGTTTCCTCCAGACGTGACACTTGGCATTCAGGCCAAAGAGTTCAATCTTGGTTTGATCAGACCAGAGAATATTGTTTCTCATGCCTTTTGGCAAACTCCAAGCGGGCTGTCATGTACCCTTTACTGAGGAGTGGCTTCCGTCTGACCACTCTACCATAAAGGCCTGATTGGTGGGCTGTTGTAGATATCGTTGTCCTTCTGGAAGGTTCTCCCATCTCCACAGAGGAACTTTGGAGCTTTGTCAGAGTGACCATCGGGTTCTTGGTCACCTCCCTGACCGAGGCCCTTCTCCCCCCATTGCTCAGTTTGGCCGGGACGGCCAGCTCTATGAGCAGTCCTGGTGGTTCCAAAGTTCTTCTATTGAAGAATGACCGTGGCCACTGTGCTCTTCGGGACCTGCAATGCTGCAGAAATTGTTTTATACCCTTCCCCAGATCTGTGTCTCGACACAAACCCGTCTCGGAGGTCTATGGACAATTCCTTCATCTTCATGGCCTGGTTTTTGCTCTGACATGCACTGTCAACTGTGGGACCTTATATAGACAGGTGCGTGCCTTTCCAAATCATGTCCAATCAATTTAATTTACCACTGGTGGACTCCAATCAAGTTGTAGAAACATCTCAAGGATAATCAATGGAAACAGGGTGAACCTAAGCTCAAGTTTGAGTGTCATAGCAAAGGGTCTGAATAGTTATGTAAATGTGATATTTCAGTTATTTATTTTTAATTACTTTGCAAACATTTCTAAACACCTGTTTTTGCTTCTTCCTTCTGTGGTATTGTGTGTAGAATGATGATAAAAACAATGAATTTAATCAATTTTAAAATAAGGCTGTAACATAACAAAATGTGGAAAAAGTGAAGGGTCTGAATACTTTCTGAATGCTCTGTATGTGCTCACCCATTAAAATATATACTGAACACTCATTGATTTTGTCCACAGTTTGATGTTCAAATATTGGCATCTCACAGACACTATCCTAACCATAAAATATTCCACACTCAAACAACAACATTAATTTTAAATACATATAACACTCAGCATGTTACTACAATAGACACAACATTCTGACTGACAATAAGCACAAATCTGTATGTCATGTTGTTACTTGTGGGCGGAGCACCAAGGCAAATTCCTTGTATGTGAATACTTGGCCAATAAACTTACTTACTCACTTAAACTTAAAATCATTCACCAAACATTAATCCGAACCACAATATATTCAACCCTCAATGATCTTAACCACAATTTTTACAGATTTTGACAGCAAAGTTTCTGGTTTTGACCTAACCACATATTCACTACTCAGATGCTGAGACACAAGCGACTGCAGATGTTGGAATTTGAAGCCAAGAAGTTAACCTTTGGAAGAACTCAGCACCACCAACAGCATCTGTGAAGGCAAAAGGATGATGGACATTGTGGCTCGAGACACTGCATCAGGACTGAGTATCACGGAAAGATATTAATGCATAGAAGTGAGGGGAAGGCGTGAGACAAAGACTGATAGGTGACAGGAGGAACCAACTGAGATGATAGTCAGATAGATCCAGATGGAGCAGAGGGTGGGGAGAGTGTTGAGACAGAGGCTGGTAGGAGATCCATGGAAACAGGTGAGGGGCAGGGAAGGGGATGAGGCAGATGGAATCTGGTTTGGGGAGGTGTGGAAAAAGGTGGAGGTGCAGGCTGGTAGGTACAAAGTGGAACCAGACAAGGGAGTGATGATTGGCAAATGGGACCAGGCAGAGGAGGGAGAGCGGACAGGAAAGATGAATCAAGGGAGAAGAAACCCAGGTAGATGTGGGTTGTGGACTGATAGACAATAGACAATAGGTGCAGGAGTAGGCCATTCAGCCCTTTGAGCCACCATCGTCATTCACTGTGATCATGGTTGATCATCCCCAATCAGTACCCCATTCCTGCCTTCTCCCCATATCCCTTGGCTCCGCTATCTTTAAGAGCTCTATCTAACTCCCTTGAAAGCACTCAGAGAATCGGCCTCCACTGCCTTCTGAGGCAGATAATTCCACAGATTCGCAACTCTCAGGGTGAAAACATTTTTCCTCTTCTCCGTTCTAAATGGCCTACACCCTATTCTTAAACTGTGGCCAGGTTGGTGAGCATAATGAGTTGTTGACAATGGGGGAGGGAGGGAAAAAGGTGCTTCCAGAGTATGATACTTCAACTGCCATTCACATGCTCACACACCCTTGAAGATGGACACAAAATGCTGGAGTAACTCAGAGGGACAGGCAGCATCTCTGGAGAGAAGGAATGGGTGACATTTCAGGTCGAGACCCTTCTTCAGACGCATCTATCTTTGTCAGGCTTTGTCCTGCCCCTCCTCTCGTCTAGCTTTCTTCTCCCTCTCCCAACCCCACCACAAGAAGGTCCACTGAGTTATTCCAATACTTTGTGGTTTTTTTTGTAAACCAGCATTTGCTGTTCCTTGTTTTTATATTCTTAAGCAAACCAGTTTACAGTCATCTGCAAACTTAAAAATGTCAGAATCAAACAAACGGTCTTCTCAGTGTATCATTGATATAGCTTGCAAATGTCCAAGATGACTGATTGCTATGAGAATGCAGGTTGACTTGGACAGGTTGGTGGAGTGGGCAGATGCATGGCAGATGAAGTTTAATGCGGATAAGTGTGAGGTTATCCACTTTGGTAGCAAAAACAGGAAGGCAGATTACTATCTAAAGAGCGTCAAGTTGGGAAAAGGGGAAATACAACGGAATCTGGGGATCCTTGTACATCATCTATGAAAGTAAGCATGCAGGTACAGCAGGCAGTGAAGAAAGTAAATGGCATGTTGGCCTTTATAACAAGAGGAATCGAATATAGGAGCAAAGAGGTCCTTCTGCAGTTGTACAGAGCCCTAGTGAGACCACACCTGGAGTATTGTGTGCAGTTTTGGTCCCCTAATTTGAGGAAGGACATTCTTGCTATTGCGGGAGTACAGCGTAGGTTTAAAGGTTAATTCCCAGGATGGCAGGACTGTCTGAGAGAATGTAGCAGCTGAAAGAATGGAGCAGCTGGGCTTGTACACTCTGGAGTTTAGGATGAGAGGGGATCGCATTGAGACATATAAGATTGTTAAGGGTTTGGTCACGCTAGAGGCAGAAAACATGTTCCCGATGTTGGGGGAGTCCAGAACCAGGGGCCACAGTTTAAGAATAAGGAGTATAAGAATAATTAGCCATTTAGAACGGAGACGAGGAAACATTTTTTTTCACAGAGAGTGATGAGTCTGTGGAATTCTATGCCTCAGAGGACGGTGGAGGCAGGTTCTCTGGATGCTTTCAAGAGAGAGCTAGATAGGGCTCTTAAAAATAGCGGAGTCAGGGGATATGGGGAGAAGGTAGGAACGGGGTACTGATTGGGGATGATCAGCCATGATCACATTGAATGGCGGTGCTGGCTCGAAGGGCCGAATGGCCTACTCCTGCACCTATTGTCTATTGTTTATTGTCTATTGAACACAGATCCTTGTGGTACCCTGACTATTCCTCCAAGCATCTTTGTCCAACGCCTATACAGGAAGCAAGCACAATTTTCTGAGACTCAAAAGAATTCTCAAAAGACATTTAGACAGATATATGGATAGGAAGCGTTTAGAGGGATATTGATCAAATTCACGCAAATGTGACTGTCCAGAATGCCAAATTAGTTGTAATCGACAATTGGGCGGGAAAAATGCTGGAGTACCTCAGCGGGTCAGGCAGTATCTCTGGAAAGAAGGAATCGGTGACGTTTCTGGTTGAGTCCCTTCTTCAGACTCGATCCGAAACGTCACGACCTGAAATCATCACCCATTCCTTCTCTCCAGAGAGGCTGCCTGTCCCGCTGAGTTACTTCAGCATTTTCTGTCTATTTTTGGTTTAAACCAGCAACTGCAGTTCTTTTCTACACATTCCCTCACACCACCCTATCTGTCCTCCATCATCTCCTCTGCCATGGTGCGAACAAACGCAAAACAGAAGGACACCTCATATTCCATCTGGGTATCCTAAAGCCCAATGGTAAATCCATTGAATGTTCCAATTTCACACCACAAGCAAGGGTTACTTGAAATGTGAGAAATCAGTATTCTTACCACCAGGTTGTAAGCTGCCCAAACCTGATTGAATTGCCGAAGGCATGAATATTTATTTCTCTAACTTCAAGTAACCCATGCTTTCCCTCTCCCTACAACCCTTCCCCATTCTAGTCTAGTTCCTTGACTAGTTCTACTGTCCTCCTGATTAAATATTACTCATTGTGTGCCGTGTTTTCATCTTCTCCTCAGCTAACAATGAACCATTCTACATTTCCTTACCACCATCCACTTTGATCTGTCATTTTCACACCTTACCCTTGTATATCTCTAGACTCCCTCTCCCCTGACTCTTAGTCTGGGGAAGGGTCTCAACTCGAAATGTCACCCATTCCATCTCTCCAGAGAAGCTGTCTGTCCCGCTGAGTTACTCCAGCATTTTATGTCTACCTTTGGCGTAACCCAGCATCTGCAGTTCCTTCCTACACATTCCTAACCAGAATATGTCTGGCAGACTCTGACCGAGATATATTTAACACTCAGACACTGGCATCATGTGTTGCTCAGTTGACTAGTGATGCTAATCACATTATTCAGGCACTAAAACAGGATTTTGTTTAATCAGATACTGACGTCATCACAATAGATGCAACAATCATTCACTGACATTCATCATGTACTCAATGTTCAGAAGATGGGCATTCTAGTGAGTACCCAGACACTGACTCTACCATGAACATTTCTCAAACTCAGACACTAATCATAGGCCACCACTCCCACCATTGACACTAACTGCAGTATATTCAATAATCCAATAACAATTCCAATATATTCAATAATGTGGGGTGGCACAGTGGCGCAGCGGTAGAGTGCCAGAGATGGCCGTTCAATCCTGACTATGGATGCTGTCTGTATGGAGTTTGTATCTTCACCCCTTGACCAAATGTGTTTTCCCCCAGTGCTCTGGTTCTCTCCCACGCTGCAAAGGTTTCTGTAAAATAGTAAATTGTCCCTGGTGTGTTGGGTAGTGCAAGTGTACGCGGAACACTAGTCAGTGTGGATTCAGTGGGGCGAAGGGCCTGTTTCCACACTGTATCTCTAAACTCAACTAAACTAATCCAATATGCACCTCATCACCTCATTATGCTGACTGTATAATAGCAGCATTTCTATCACAAGCGCAATATCCACACTGAAGATATGTCTCCAGAAAGCTGCCTGTCCCGCTGAGTAACTCTAACTTTTTGTGTCTATCTTCGGTTTAATCAGCCTGTGAAGTTCCTTCGTCCACATTATATTCAACTCCCACTGCCTGTAGCCACAGTATATGCAACACATATTCAACAGATACTGACCCTAACTATTGTACCTTCAACACCCAGATCCTAAACACAATTCATTTACCACCACATACTCAGTGAAACTTAATAAATCTAACACTCAGCCTCACCACAAAATGTTTAATTTTCAGGTACTGACAGGTGAGGCTTCTGAACTGAAGTTTCTGAACTAAAGCCGGTTGATATAATAGTCTTCATCCATCAGGAGGGGTGGAAGATTGCAACCTTCACGTGGTCTTCCCTGTTTCAACTAATGCAATCAACTCGACGTGCACAAACGGATGATCAAATAGAACAAGTCTGAAGAAGGGTCTCGACCCGAAATGTCGCCTATCTCCTTCGCTCCTTAGATGCTGCTGCACCTACTGAGTTTCTCCAGCCTTTTGTGTACCATCAAATAGAACAAGTTGTCCAACAACTTTAGGCTGTGCACGCCACACGAAAGAAGAAGATCCATCAGGAGAAACATACTTTCGTTTGGAGACCCTCTCAGTGGAATTTCCCAAACTCAAAGTACATAAAGTGTTTATATGTTTAATGTAAAGACACCAGCAGACTCAATACACTTTCAACAGCTACAATTATATTGCTTTCTATGATATTTTGAGTCTGAAAAATGGTTCCCAATGAATTATACCTTTACAATGTGAAACCACCGTAGCTGACAAGATGCTTCTGTATGTTCAAACGTTTGGAACAAAGTAATTCATACAGATGGTCTAAAAGCCTCACAGGACAAGGAACCAAGCCACATAAAATTAGTGTTGAAAAGCCTGACACCCTTGAGTACAAAAGTACCCAGTTATTGATAGACAGACAAAGAATGGCAATGATTGTGTTTGATGTTGATGCTACATCAAGAACATCAAGAGATTAAATAAATTAAGCTATGAAGATGCTTAGTTTCATGTAGGTCAATTAACATACCCCATTGTTTAACAATCTGCTGATTCATATGAGAACGTCAGTAGACACACTGTTTTTACAGAGCTGTCCTGTTAATTTCAAACTGATTACTGCTTAGTGTAGTGTACATTAAAATAGTATCTGCAAATGTCACGGGAGCGGCCACAGGTTTATTATTGAATAATAAAACCATTGAAATGTGCCTTCATTGGCCCAGCCCGCTGTTGCGAGGACATGGTCCATGGGTACCTCCATGGTCCTCGCCACTGATGTGGACGCAGCCCTGGTAGAATGAGAGTTTAAAATATCAGTGTCTACCCCTGCTGCACCCAACCCCACCCTGAGCCACCTGGAAATAGTCTGCACAGTTACCCTGTAGTGTGTGCATTTAAAACTGATAAATAGACCCGTTTCCATTCCCCTTAAATTTTGGGTGACATTGTCAGAGATGGGTGGCTATACAGAGGCGTGCATCAATGGGATATGCGTGGAATTCCAATTTAAGACCGGTTGTTCCAGGTCTATGATGTTTTAGTAACTTGTCAATGAAAAAGGTTACCTTGGTGGGGTCAAGACCACCCTGTCCAATTTCAGTTTGTGGAAGGTCTGGACCCGCTGAGCTGTAATGTGCCATCAGCATCACCACTTTATAGGTGAGTTTTGCCAGTAGGTGTACTGAAACTGGTGACCAACTCCTGAGTAGGGGCAACACTACCCCTATATCCCAAGTCATAGTGTATCGTGGTCTTGGAGGGTTGGAATTAAAAATACCCCTCATAAGTTTCGACAACAACGGATGGGATCCCACTCCAAGTCTGAGATAGGATGATAATGCACTCCTAGCACTATTGATGGCGCTGTAGCTGAGGCCCTCATCAAAGTGAAGGCCCGCGAGGTATTCCAGCACATCTGTGATGGTGGCAGAGTCGTAGGTGATATTATTTTATTTTTTTTATTATTAATTTATTTATTATAGAAACAAAATAACAACCAGTTTACATTATATTTCAATAGTAAAAAATACATAGTCTTAATAATTGATTCATACTAATAATATTATTTATACTGTATTATCCTTAATTATTAAAATTCAAAGTTGTATATTTTATATAACTAGAGATACATAATACTAATAATACATTTATAATATTAGCATTATACTCGTTTACTATTAGTAATTTTCATTTTATCATTTTAATTTTAATTTTTTAGGTATAAGGCCAAATTTTATGATATTATTGATACAAAAAGTTAGTAAAACTTATATAATTTCCATATTTCTTCCTAATGTTAACAATATATTCTATCGCTAAATTTATAAATTTAAAATTATTGTAACCATGAAAGTACATAAATTTATATAATAAAAAAATATAAAATACTAAAAATACTAATAATACTAATAATATTCTCATAAATCTAATAATATTTATATTCGTACTAATATTAAGAGATTAAGATATGTGTTTCTATATTGTTTTTTAATTTTTATATAGATATAATAAAATAGAAAAGTTTAAGAAATAGAATAAAGAGTAAGAAAAGGTTTTGATGGAGAATAAAATATATCGAATTAATCCGTCCTTATAGATATAATTCATGATTTATTATATGTATTCTTCATCCATTCAATATCCAGTGCCTCAGTCAGGTTCTCGCGCCGAACCATTTTATGAACCTCGTAAATATTCAATATATTGAGACCAAATCCATTTCTGAAGAGATCTAACCTATCCATAAGGACAAGCCTCAATCTCTCCAAATGGAGTGTCTCCGACATTTCTATATTCCCATCATTTTGATTGTTGGAATCGCTGGCCCTTTCCAAAATTTTAATATTAATTTATTTCCCAATTATTAAACCAATAGTCAATAAAAGTTTCTTTGATTCATGTGTTATTAATTGGTCAGTTTCAATTTATTCCAAGTATAATTAACTTTGGGTCAGGGTTATATTTATATTGATAACGGTCCGAAATTATTTTAAATATTTCCTTCCAGTTATTCTACAATTTTTATGCAGTTAGTAAATGAGTGTGTCAAATTTGCTTCTGAAATTTGAATTTGTCACATATTGGAGATATCTTTGGAAAAATATATGTAATTTAGATTTGGAGAGTAATGTAATCTATGTAATATTTTAAACTGTATAAGAGAATGTTTAGCGTTTAATGAACAATAATGTATATGTTGTAAACCTTTCAATCCCATATTTCTGGTCTTATTTATTTGGCGCTAAGTTCCTTCCTTTCCCCCTTTTTCCCAAGACCTCTGTTATATTTCTGTTGATGGGTAATCATTTTCCAATAAAATAATAATATATATATGATATCATTTTTCCATATTTGGATGTTTATTCAAACATTCATCTAAAATTTCTATGGTTCTATTTCTAAATTCATATATATTTGCAGAGGCATAGTTTCTAATTAGTAAATATCTGAAATATTTCGGTTTTATTAGTAGCCCATAAAATTGGGGTGCAACTATTGAAATGAAAGAAAATGTGTTTCCTTATAAAGATCACCCATCTTAGAATTCCTTTAATTTTTCCATTGGTAAAAAATTAGCCTTATCCAAAATTGAAGGGTTTAAACATAAAATTATTAACAATCTTAAGACCTTAGTATGGTATAGATTTTAGTTTTTAATGCTTTTTTTATTTGTTTCCACATGCGGATTCCATTTTCTATTATCGATTTTCATTATAAACTTTCTTAGCTACATTAATATTAGCAAATATTATAGAGCTAATTTCAAATGAGAACAATTCTTCTTTTCCATATTTAACCCAATTTGGTTTATTGTCTATTTCTCCTAACCAAAAATTCATATTTTTAAATATTAACTGCCCATAAAAAAAACATCAAGTTTGGTAACGCTAACCTCCATTTATTTTAGATTTACATAAATGTTTTTTATTTATTCTATAGGTCTTATAATCCCAAATAAATTCGTAATTAAAGAATCTACATTTTTTAAAACAAAAAAAATTTTGGAAGAATATATCGGGATTAATTGAAATAACAAATAATATTTGGGAGAAAAATAAATTTTTATTGCATTAATTTTCCCTATCATCGAGATAGGTAACTTTTCCAATATGAAAAATATTCTTAAATTTAATTTATTTAGTAATGGGGGGAAATTATGATTTAAATAGAGAGTTTAAATCTTTTTGTAACAAAAAATCCCAAGATATTTAATATTTTCATTTGTTATCTTAAAAGGAAATTGTTGTAATATATGTAACTTATTCAGTGTTATAGTGCATAAGTTCACTTTTATTCCAATTAATACTGTATCCTGAAAGTGATCCGAATTCCCGTTATTAGTTTTTAACAAATTTTTGAATACTTATTCTGGTTGCGTGATATAAAGTAATACATCATCTGCATATAAGAGAAATTTATTCTTAGTATCTGCGGTATCATATCCAATATAATTTCTGGGTGTAGTCTTACCCTCTGAGCAATGGTTCTATTGCTAATGCAAACAATAAAGGTGATAAAGGGCAACCTTGCCTACAACCTCGTGATAAATTAAATTTTAATTGAATAACATTCGATTTGTTGTTATTCTAGCTATTGGATTTGCAATAATAATTTAATCCAAGTAATAAACGCCACCGCTCCTAGTTTAAAGGCATCCATCACCGAAAATAAATAAGGCCTTCCACTTGGTCAAAAGCTTTTTCTGCATCAAGCGAAATAACTACTAAGTCTTTTTTTATCACTTCTTTTCGAATACTAATAATATTAAACAATCGTCTTAGATTATATGAAGAATATCTTTTTGGTAGGTGAGATATTAACCTAGAACAGATGACCTCCCACCCCTTTCCTTACATGGGTAAGGTATTGCTTCCTTGTGGACTCTCTGCACGATGCCGTGATGATGTCCATGATCCTGTTCAACAGCCCGCATTCCAGCAAAGGTCTCTTCAGAACCTGCAAGCCAACAGGTTCAGATGACCATGGCATGGATGACTCTCCCTTGATATAGGATGTGTCAGGAGGTTCGGGCATTTAGGAACCTGCACCCATGGTTCCTTCACCATGTCGAGACCTCTGGGAACCATTGCTGTATGTGGCCAGTACGGTATTATCATATTCCTGATGCAGAATCTAACTGGATTTTCCGCAATACCCGACTGATGAGGTAGAAAGGGGGAAAATGCATAGAAGAACAATTTTCCCCAATGTAGCGAGAACGCATCCATCGCTACTGCCCCAGGGTCTGGTTCCCAAGAGACATATGTTGGTTTCTGATGGTTCAATCTGGACAGCAAAGAGTTGATATATGGCGTTCGAATACTGAGCTATAATATTAGCAAATATTTGGGGATTCAACAAAATCCCCCCATTCAGTGTTGTCATTGAATTTTTCGTGACCTGGCGTCCACCACTGTATTAAGCTTACACGGAAGGTAAGTAGCTGAAATCCAAATATCTCTTTCAATGCATCAGTGCCAAATTGTGTTTGCCAATTCATCACAAGATATCGACTTGATACATCCATGATTGTTTAAATATGCCCACCACTGTGGTATTTATAGTCTATTGTGCAGAAGGACATGCGATGATGCATAATTTGTACATAAGCCCGTAGTCCGTGAAATGCTCTCAGCATTTCCAAATAGTTGATAGCGCCTCGTGATTGGAGAAATGTAGATTCGTGCAAATCCCATCTGCCGCCACAACTAGACGTGGTGTCGGTAGCTCCCCAGCCGTGAGCGCTGCCGTCATCTTGCAACATGACTGAAGGGTTTAACTACGATGGGATTAAAACAATCTCGGATGCTGCTAATCCACCATCGTAGTGATTTCTTGCTTTGGTTGGTAGCTGCATAGGTCTGTCAAAATGCCCAGCATTAGTTTTTAGTGCTGAGATTTTTGCTCTTTGTAAGTTTTGATAATGCAACGGTCCAAATAGTGCAGCTGGAAATGTAGCTACAAGTTTCCCAATTACCTTGGCAGCATGTCGAATAGTCGGTTTCCTGGCGCAAGCAAGGCTATTACATGCCTCTATAATATCTACCGCTTTGTTATTTGGTAAAGTAATAATCATATGATTTGTGTTAATCGTGAATCCCAGATAGTCCATAACGACAGTAGGCGTTAATTTGGATTTGTCTGGATGGATGATGAGCCCCAGCTTTTGGAATAGTGACTTGGTGGCTGTCACAGCTAATTTAGCCAATTCCAACGTTTTCCCCACAATCAGTATGTCATCAAGATAGGCCATGACTATGTGGTTTTGTCTCTGTAGAGATGCCAATACTGGTTTCAATATTTTGGTAAACAACCTGGGGGCTGTTGTAAGTCCATTAGGCAGTGCTCTATACTGCCACAGCTGCCCCATCCAGACAAATTTCAAATATCTGTGGTGATCTTTATGTATAGGTACTGAATAGTATGGATCTTTTAGATCGATGCAGGCCATGAAGTACCCTCTGGAAATCAGTTGCTTGGCAGTTTCAAATGTTCCATCTTGAAATGGGTATATTGCACAAAGGTATTCAGTTGAGTTAAGTCGACTATAATACAACATCCACCATCTTTTTTAGTTTTGGTAAAGACATTGGATACAAACTCGAGAGGTTTATGTACAGTTTTTTTCTATTACCCCCTTGGTATATAGTCTGAATAGTTCTGCATGTCCTTCCACTTTCTCTTTTTGAGAAAGCACAAACTTCCAGCTAGGTACATGTTGAACTGGGGGAAGTTGTTTGTTTATAAATTCAATTCCATAACCTTGACTACTGTGCAATATAAAAGGGTCAGAAGTTATAGAACTCCATGCATCTCCAAACAGGCACAACCTACCTCCCACTTGTGAGGTTAAACATGCAGAATTCCCAAGGGAACCAGACCCCCTTACCTCCATGGTTACCGTTGGGGCTTGGCCTTCCGTCCTTGGTTCTTGGGATGTTGTGGCGCCGTGGTGTGGGGTTGACGCATTTTCCAAGCGGGTCTCTCTGGGCCTTGGCCTAAAAAAAGACCTCTGTGGATGAGGCACGATCTTTGGGTTTGCACCCGTAACCCTATCAGGGTGAAACCAGGGCCTGTTGGGTGTTGCATATGGATGCTGCCACCGATTTGCTGGTGGCCTGCTAGAGGAAGGCGGTTTTATCATGCCGACCGCTTTGGCTTCCTCATCTAGGTCTTTGACCTGTTTGGGCAGGTTATCCCCAAACAACAAGCTTGGTGACGGCGTAGCGCTGGTCTTACACAACCCTGCAAATTTGGGGTTGAGCGTGGGCCGGATAGAGCTTCTTCTGAAGCAATTGATCTCATATTGCGTGTTACAAAGCAGTGCTAACACATCCTGCTGCTCTTCCATCATGTCCACACCATCGACTGACCCGACAAAAAGACCCGGCAAACGCAGTAATCCCTGAGGTCAGTAATTTGAGGATTTGCTGATTTTCAGTTCCTGTGCCCTTATCCCAGGGCTTTTATATTCCTCCATATGGGTGTGTTGACAGTTGGTACATTCAAAACGACACACAATTTTTCCGGGGCCAGGTACTTGCGTGTGGTCTCCGTAATTACCTGTTCCTGAAGCTGGTGTGTGGTCAGCTAATTGATACTGGCCGCAAGCCGTGGTTGAAGGGGTTGCCCTTTCTGGGATGGATGTGCGAATTTTGACACCATCCCCAGAAGTTCCTCTTCCTGCATCCCATGCAACGTAGGGTCTTCGGTCAACCCCTCTTCAAAGTCAGGCAATCCCTGACTTCTGCCGCTCCCTTCCGAGGAGGGAGAGATGTTGGACAGCCCTGG
This sequence comes from Okamejei kenojei, assembly GCA_035221665.1. Lineage (NCBI taxonomy): Eukaryota > Metazoa > Chordata > Chondrichthyes > Rajiformes > Rajidae > Okamejei > Okamejei kenojei. Next base: position 2,570,703 of record CM069143.1, read on the forward strand.
AAAGGGGCCTGTCGTGGACCTGAATGATCCACGGGATGCATGCTCCTGCTGGAGTAGGTCCCTCTGGAGCAGCTGCTTCGTTATCCGCTCAATGCGGGCTATGCCATCACCGTTGCTTTCTGCAAATGGCAGGTCGTCTTCCCCAGATTCTGCTGAATCAATGGGGTCATTACCGCCAGTCCGCACCCCGTCGGAGTGATGTCTATGGGACTGATGCGGTAGAAGTCTGTGCCAGCCGCCCCAGTGGGGCTACACGACTCCCGCGCGGATCTGCCGCCAGTCCGTAGCCTTCTGGACTGAGGCGGTGGAGAGTCAGTGCCTGCCGCTCGTGCGGGGCTACACGACTTCCTTGTAGATCTACCGCCAGTCCGCGGTCTTTCGGACTGAGGCGGGGGGAGTCAGTGCCTGCTGCTCCAGCAGGGCTACACAACATCCGCGCGGGCCTGCCGCTAGTCCGAGGTCTTCCGGACTGATGCGGCGGAAAGTCGCTGCCAGCCACTCCAGCGGGGCTACTCGACTTCTGTGCGGTTTTACCGCCTGTCCGCAGACTTCCGGACTGAGGCGGTGAGCCGGGGCCTGCCGTTTGAACGGGGCTCCCTGATTTCCACACTCTTTTGCCACTAGTCCGTGGTCGTGCGGACTGAACGGTGGGGAGATGGGGTCTTGGCTACCCTGCTCCCGCGCGGTCCTCCCGCCAGTTCGCAGTTTCCTGGACTGTAGTGGTGGAGAGTCGGGTCCTGCCGACTGAGTGGGGCTCCCCTGTCTACCGCGCTGTCTTCCCGGCCCAAGTTACGGGTGCTGCCGAAAAGTCAACGGTCAGCTCCGGGGATGTTGGCCGCTGATCTCGCTCCAAAGTCCCGCAGTCTTCAATGGCAGGCTTAAAAGCAGCCATTGGAGTCCATGGAGTCTCTATAAAGGATTTAAACACCAGTACAAAGACCAACTAACTCACGGTTCGTAAAACTTACCTGTTGGTCCTTTTTAATGCTGCCGGCAGAGGAGCGCGCTCCCCCCCAGCTTGTCGACTGCAATGCGAGCGGCGATATGTCGCGCATGCGTGCTGGCGGGGTCTTCACGAAGTCACTCACGTTACTCCATCGCTTTGCCCAACACGTCCGCTCAGTTCGCAATAACCAACCTGATCTCCTGGTGGATCAGCACTTCAACTCCCCCTCCCATTCTGAATCTGACCTTTCTGTCCTGGGTCTCCACCATTGCTAGAGTGAGGCCCACCGTAAATTGGAGGAACCTCATATTTTGCTTGGGTAGTTTACACCCCGGCATACCTCCGTCACCATACCCGTCTCATTTCCTAACAGGAGGTCCAGCACTGCCCCTTCTCTGGTCGATACACCTATGTACTGCTGCAAAAATCTATCCTGCACACATTTTACAAACTCCAAACCATCCCCCTCTCCGAAAAAAAACCCACAACCCCCATCCTTGCCGCGTGTTCACCATAGCCCCGGACCTCCCCCTCTCCGAAAAAAATGCTCCGTCCTCAGTGCACTCACCTGCCTTCCTCCGGCCAAAACCCCCATCCTTGCCGCATGTTCACCATACCCCAGGACCTCCCCCTCTCCGAAAAAAACTTTGGGCTTGAACATTGAATTTTCTCAATTCTGTTAACCCTTGCTGTCTCCTCCCCTTCCCACCTCTCCCTCAGCCCTCGGGCCCTGGCATTCCCTCTCTCTCTCTATCTCTCTCCCCCCACCCTAGTCGCACCAGCTTCTCATTGTCACACCACAAACAGCTTACAATGGCTTGTTCCCTTTATAATCGATACTTTTTTGCATATCTTTCATTCATTGTTCTTTATCTCTCCACATCACCGTCTATATCTCTCGTTTCCCTGATCCCTGACCAGTCTGAAGAAGGGTCTCGACCCGAAACGTCGCCTATCTCCTTCGCTCCTTAGATGCTGCTGCACCCGCTGAGTTTCTCCAGCCTTTTGTGTACAGCCCATTTACAGAATGTGTTTCCCAGTCTATTTTTGGAAAATTGAAATCTCCCACAATCACTACCTTGTGCTTACTTCTAATATCTGCTATCTCCTTACATATTTGCTCTTCTAATTCTCGCTCCCCATTTGGCGGTCTATAATACACCGCTAAAAGTGTTGCTACCCACTTCTCAGTTCCACCCACATAGCCTCCCAAGACGAGCCCTCTAATCTATCCTGCCAAAGCACTGCTGTAATATCCTCTCTGATAAGCAATGCAACACCTCCACCTCTGGTCCCTCCAATTCTATCACCTGAAGCAATGAAATCCTGGAATATTTAGTTTCCAATCACAGCCCTCCTGCAACCATGTGTCACTGATTGCCACAACATCATATTTCCAGGTGTCAATCCAGGCTCTAAGTTCATCCACTTTTCTTACAATGCTCCTAGCATTAAAAAATATACACATTTTAGAAACCCACCATCCCTTATTCCTCTGTCTATTATCTTTTTCCTCTTTCTCGCCTACATTTTGGGTCCGAGTGCTTCCCTTCTCTGCCTCTTGCCCCACACCCTGTCCCCTAGCCCCCTCTACCCGAGTCCCTCCCCCAGCCTTTCTAGTTTAAAGTCTCCCCAGTAGCCTTTGCAAATCTCCCTGCCAGGATATTGGTCCCCCTCGGGTTCAAGTGCAACCCGTCCTTTTTGTACAGATCATACCTTCCCCAAAAGAGGGAATAACTAGTCCCACCTGCCTGTGTTTGGACCATATCCCTCCAAACCTGTCCTATCCATGTACCTGCCTAACTGCTTCTTAAATGTTGGGATAGTCCCAGCCTCAACTACCTCCTCTGGCAGCTTGTTCCATACACCCACCACCCTTGGAGTGAAAAAGTTACCCTTCAGATTCCTATTAAATCTTTTCCTCCTCACCTTAAACCTATGTCCTCTGGTGCTCAATTCACCTACTCTGGGCAAGAGACTCTGTGCATCCACCTGATTTATTCCTCTCATTATTTTACACACTTCAATAAGATCACCCCTCATCCTCCTCTGCTCCAATTAAGTCCCAACTTACTCAACACTCAGATCTTCAAGTCCTGGCAACATCGTCGTTCATCTTCTCTCCAGCTTGACAGCATCACACATTAACTTCATCCATACATTTCCAATTTGTTGAACCCACGGGCTGCTAAAGCCAAACATCTGCCATTGAGAAAATGCTGCGATTCATTAGTAAGGAAATAATGACAGGATAAGCAGAAAATTATAAAACTCAAGCAGGCAAGAAGTTGTCAGCATAAGTAAGCAGGGCGCCGGCTGCCCCCCTCAACCTCTCCCTCCACCCCCCCCCTCCCCCCCTACCCTTTCTCCCTCTCTCTCCCCTCCCTCTCCTCTCTACATCCCCCCCTCTCCCCTCCTCTCCTCTCCTCTCTCCCCTCCCACACTCTCCCGCCTCTCTTCCCTCCCCTCCCATCTCTCCCCCTCTATACACCACCTCTCCCCGTCCCTCCATTCCCCCTCTCTGCCCTCTCTCTCCCCTCCCCTGCTTCTCCCCCCTCTCCCCTCCTCCTCTGCCCCCCCCCCCCCCCAAGGCACCTGCCCTGCCCCCCATGCTCACTCCCTCCTCCCAACCCCCGTGTGCCCCCCCCCCCCAATGCATCTTCCATGTGCGCGCCGTGTGGGACAGGTGTAGTGGAAGAGAGACTGGTGAGGGGGGGAAGTGGGGTGTGAGGGGGTTGCATAGAGTTCTGGGCCAGCTGGTGGCGATAGGCAATGTGTGAGTAGCAGTAGCAGGGGGCAGGCAATGGCAGTGGGAAGAGCATAGGGGCATTAAGGAGAAGCAAGTGGCAGTGGGCAGAGCCACTGGGGGCATGGACAGTTAACTGTGATTAGTTTAGTTTAGAGATATATTATGGAAATAGGACCTTCGGCCCACTGAGTCTGCAGCAATACCCGCACATTAGAGAGCGTTAGATTTAGCTCTTTGGGCTAACGGAATCAAGGGACGGGGAAAAAGCAGGAACGGTACTGATTCTGAATGATCAGCCATGATCATATTGAATGGCAGTGCTGGCTCGAAGGGTCTGCTCCTGCACCTATTTTCTATGCTTCTATGCTTAACATGGCTTTGTGAAAGGAAAATCATGTTTGACTAATTAGCTGGAGCTTTTTAAGGATGTAACAAGTTGGGGGAATAAAGAGGAAGTGTATTTTAATTTGCAGAAACATTCATTGAAGGTCACTGCTCAATGTAAGAATATATGATATTGGTGGATATGGCATTGACAATATCAATATTGACAATAGTCAAGTGAAGAGAGTTTATTGTCATGTGTCCCAGATAGGACAATGACATTCTTGCTTGCTGCAGCACAACAGAATATAGTAAGCAATAGAAAACAGGGTTGGGATCATTGAATTATCCTCAGACTGGCAATGCAGGAAAATGTGTAGTTATTCATTTTGGAAAGAAATGTGAAGAAGTAAATGACTACTTGAACAGAGTGAGATTGGAAGGAGTTGCAACATGCGGGGATATTGATACCTTGTTTTTGAAATGCAAAGTGTTGCCATGTGATACAGTGGATAATTGGGAAAGTTCATGGAATGCTATTTGATTTTGCATTGGATCAGGAGCGTAGAGGTAGGGAAATTTTGGCACAACTTTGCAGGGCACCAGTGAGGTCCACCCTCAGTCCCTGCAGACTATTGTGGCTCCATATTTTAATGTAGGAGATACTGAAAGTGGTTTAGGGAGATTTCACTTGGGATTTCTAGGATGAATGGGATGATGTATGAAAAGATGTTAAGCAGGTATGCCTTGTGCATTGGAGGTTGGAGAATGAGAGCTGGACATTGTATTGAGCAAGATGCAGAGGAATATTGATAGAGCGGATGAGGAGAGGATGTTTTCCTCTCTAACTGAGGTATGTAGAACCAGTGAGTTGAGATGCAGAAAATGAGGACACATATTTATGATGGAAGTGAGGAGGTTGTGATCCATCTAAATTCTCTCCGGCAGATGGCCGTGACTATGAGTTTGAGTAAATTGACAGGCAATTGAGCATTAATGGATATGGAGTGACAGAGTGGGAAAGCAGTGTGTTGGCCAAGACTGAATCTGCGGGACTGTCATATGCTGAGAGAATGGAGCGGCTGGGCTTGTACACTCTGAATTTTAGAAGGATGAGAGGGAATCTTATTGAAACATATAAGGTTATTAAGGGTTTGGTGGCGCTACAGGCAGGAAACATGTTCCTGATGTTGGGGGAATCCAAAACCAGGGGCCACAGTTTAAGAATAAGGCCATTTAGAACGGAGATAAGGAACCACTTTTTCTCACAGAGAGTGGTGAGTGTGGAATTCTCTGCCTCAGAGGGCAGTGGAGGCCATTTCTCTAGATACTTTCAAGAGAGAGCTAGATAGGGCTCTTGAAGATCAGGAACAGGGTACTGATTGTGGATGATCAGCCACGATCACATTGAATGGCGGTGCTGGCTCGAAGGTCCGAATGGCCTACACCTGCACCTATTGTCTATTGCCATGGACTTACTAAATAATAGAGGCGGCTGGAGGGACTGTGCCAGTCATTTTAAATGTGTGGGAAGGAACTGCAGATGCTGGTTTACACCGAGGATAAGCACAAAATGCTGGAGTAACTCAGCGGGTCAGACATCATCGTTGAAGAAAAATAATAAGTGACATTTCAGGCTGAGACTGAAGATCAACCCGAAATTCTACTCTCCTGATACGCTGCCTGACCGGCTGAGTTACTCCAGCATTTCAAGTGTCTATCTTCATTTTAAATATGTTCCTGAATTTTGTAATTTGTCTTCTTCATGGTAAGTTACAGTATTCCAACAAGGGAGGGAGTCAGACATTTAAAGTTCCTTCCACTAAACATTAAACAGGACTCATTCTACAAAGTGGAGGCAGCTGAGTAATTGATGCTGCCTGTCCTGCTGAGCTACTCCAGCATTTTGTGTGGACCATTGATAACAAGGCTCGGGGTTGTGCTTGTTCAGCATTTATTCCATTGTTGATCATTATCACAATTGTTATTACCCACTGGAAAGTAAATGTAGGCAACTTTCAATCAAGGACGCTATTAAAAATCTGAACTAGGCGAGCTCTGATCCTCTTGTGACTGGACCTGGGGACTGGGATTTACCCGGTTGACAGGCGGAGCTGGTGATCACAGATATGCTGCCGGGGTTGACGGGGAGTAGGAATGAGCCAGACCACTCAATATCATTGCATGAACTCAGAATGATGGGGGATGATTTTGGCGTAATCATGGTTCCCTCTTTTCCGGGTTACATCACTGCCTCTAAGGTGATCATGTCAGTAGATAGACACAAACCAGCATCTGCAGTTCCTTCCCACACAGCTGATCCTGTCAGTACTTAATGCAGGCCAATATTTGATTGCCCAAAAGACTAAAATATCTTTCTGGTATCTGGAGCATAGAATATGTATAGCACTAGAACAGGCCCTTTAGCCCACCATGTCTGAACTGGATGTGCATCTGGAGGAGAGCTGGGCATTGGGACAGATGTGTAGATGGTATACTGCCAGATGGACACAAGGAACTGCAGTTGCTGGAATCCTGAGCAAAACTCAAACAGCGGGAATTACTTCTCTGCAGGTCAGGCAGCACTTGTGGAGAGAATAGATAGGCAACATGTTGGGATGGGACCTTTCTTCGGGCTGATTGTGGTGGGAGAGGAAGGGGAATCTGGAAAAGAGTTGGCGATGGGAAAAAGGCAGTCAAGTGATAGGTGGATATGAGTAAGGCGGGCTTCTGATTGTCAGGTGAGTGGACGGCTGGAGATGAAAAGGAGACAAAAGAGGATCAGAAAAGGAGAGAAGTGAATTGTAAAGCCAGAGGGAGGGAGAGGAGTGGATGGGGAATGGCGAGGGTGGAAAAAGGACAGGGTAATGGAAGAAATGAGTGTGCACCATGGGTGATGAATGGGCTGGGGAACAGGAATGACAGAGGGGGATGGGCGTTTGGCGTGACCTCTCATTTGAGAATTTAGTGTTCATTTAGGGTGGTGAGCTATCAAAGCAGAATATGAGATACTGTTCCTCCAGGTTGCAGGTGGGGATAAAGAGGGACGGTCGGGAAGAGAGAAAAGATACAGAAAGAAAATTAGAGAGGGCAAGTATGGAACAAAGAAGATGTATGTGAACAAAAAGAGAGTGCATTCATCTGTTTCCCATTTATCCTTCCTACATGTTATTTTCTCAAAGATAAATGTATGTCAAACATATAGACCAGGGGTGGGGAACCTTTTCATGTTGGAATGCCGCATTAAGTTAGCTGTAATCTAATAAGGCTGCATTCAAGAAACTTCAATTAGATATACTTCAAAATGTACATTATTTTGTAAAATTAAAAAAAATTGTTAAAGTTAACTAACCTTTTAATGACTGTTGTGACTGCTTTTTGTGGGAAAGCATTTGAATATTTGGTTACAACATGGAGGTACGCAGTTTCAGCTGATCTTCTAGATGGGTATCTGTCATTTGTGACCTTAAGGGTGTCTTGATTTGGGTTAGGTAGGAGAATGTAGATTGGCAGCAATAAGTGGTTGAAAAGCAAGAAAGCATTTTTCGTGCATGTTGCCGAAGACGTGGATATTTACTGCATTTTTCCACATTTCAATCGGATCTTTCTTAGTGGCAAATAAGGACGTTAAAATGTCATCTCACATTGCATAACTATTGGAGAGGAATTTTTGAAATGTTCTCAAAAACATTAAAAACAAAACTGGACCCCGACACGGAACTGATTATTCTAGGAACGTCAGAAGCCTGCTCCGAGCTATCAATATTTCCTCAATTATGATCTGATAACGGCGAAAAAACTAATACTCAAATTTTGGAAACATACATCTGCCCCAACTCTCAAAATGTGGATTACAAACATGTCTGAGACGCTACATCTTGAAAATATGAGACTTGTCTTAGCAGGAAAACCAGAGCATTTTTCAAAGACATGGACACCATTCATTGATTTATTACAAGAATAGTGTAGTGCAACACAATTTTGGAGTTAAATCTAATTATGGGTTGGGTGATGGGTGGGAGGGATACGAAGCAGGTTTATAATCACCTTTGGTTTTTCTTTCTGTTTTTGCCTTTTTATTTCTCTACATCCTTCTTATTTCTTTTACTTACTCACTCTTTGGCTACACCAACTCGGTAGTCTAGGGGTTCTATTCGTGAACATCCACTTTTTTCTCTTGCTTTCTCTCTCTTCTTTTCTTTCATCTTTAGCTTAAAAATTAAAACTGTACAATAATTGTATTATGTCATATGCCGCTGGTTACATTTTTGTACACTGCTTCTAATAAATATTTTATTATTTTTTATAAATTAAAATAAATAAATAAAATGTCATCTTCTGAGAGCTCAATCAATTCCATCTGTAGTTCTTTAGGAGCCTTGGAGTCATCAACTAGGTGAGGTTGAAATGCTAATTTGAGTGTAATGACATGATTCTCAAAGTCAGTGAACTATAAAACTTTGACCGCCGGCCTGCGACCTACACCAACCTGAAGACGTGGTCTCCGGTGGAGAAGAGCCGATTCAGGACTTACCTGGACTTTTACCTGTCTGCACATCTGGACGCCCGCAGTGACAGCTGCAGAGGGTTGAGGTCCCGACCACGGGGGAAAATGGAGGAGGTTGTCCAAATGTTGTGCCTTCCACCACAGTGATGAATGCTGTGGTGGATGTTTATGTTAACTTTTTAGTGTGTTTTGGGTGTTCTTTATCATTGTAACACTGCTGGCAAATTCATTTCACTTGCACTTTATGTGCAATGTGACGAATAAAGCCATATGGTATTGTATTCTTTAATTAATAAGTTTATAACAGCTGCATATTCTTCACATGATTAGCATGAATCCTCCTGCTCATCAATCACCATCACTCCCTTTGAAGAAGAGTTGAAAAAAAAATTTTTTTTCGAAATGCTTGGATTTTTTTGTCACATATCATATATAGACTTAGTTTTACCTTGCAAAGAAACATTCAAGTCATTTTGCATTGACATGACATCACACAGAAACGCAGTATTTCTATAGAATCTTCTTTCAATAATACACATTGCCGATTCTGTTCTTCATGAAATGTAACCATCTGTTCTCGCAAAGGTAAATATTTTGCTAACACCTGTACATGCGATAGCCAACGCACTTACAAACGGAAAGCCAAGTGCACCGCTATCACAAGTTGATAATACTGAAGACTGGACGGCCAGCGGACTCTCCCTGACATTTTCCCTCTCGTCAACCAGCCTCAGGCGGTGGTGGCGCCAGTCAGGCAGGGGGGTTCACGTACATTCTAGAGTCGCATAGAACTAAATCATGAGCATAACAGGCGTTATAATAGCCCTCATGAATTACTAATGTTTTAATTGTGGCCGTCAGTCGGGGAGGATTATTTAATTGTATCTTCTTTTACTCTTTATTATTTTAAATACGTTCATTTTAAGATTAAAATTAAAATAATAGACAATAGACAACAGGTGCAGGAGTAGGCCATTCGGCCCTTCGAGCCAGCACCGCCATTCAATGTGATCATGGCTGATCATCCCCAATCTGTACCCGTTCCTGCCTTCTCCCCATATCCCCCGACTCTGCTATTTTTAAGAGCCCTATCTAGCTCTCTCTTGAAAGCATCCAGAGAACCTGCCTCCACCGCCCTCTGAGGCAGAGAATTCCACAGACTCACAACTCTCTGTGAGGAAAAAGTGTTTCCTCATCTCCGTTCTAAATGGCTTACTCCTTATTCTTAAACTGTGGCCCCTGGTTCTGGACTCCCCCAACATCGGGAAAATGTTTCCTGCCTCTAACGTGTCCAAGCCCTTAACAATCTTATATGCTTCAATGAGATATCCTCACCATCCTTCTAAACTCCAGAGTGTACAAGCCCAGCTGCTCCATTATCGCAGCATATGACAGTCCCGCCATCCCGGGAATTAACCTTGTAAACCTACTCTGCAATCCCTCAATAGCGAGAATGTTCTTCCTCAAATTAGGGGACCAAAAGTGCACACAATACTCCAGGTGTGGTTTCACTAGTGCCCTATACAACGGCACAAGGGCCTCTTTGCTCCTATATTCGACTCCTCTTGTTATAAAGACCAACATGCCATTCACTATCTTCACGGCCTGCTGTACCTGCATGCTTACTTTCATTGACTGATGAACAAGGACCCCCAGATCCCGTTGTACAAAAATTACCACCAATGCATCCATGATTTCTAGAGTCACTTCCTTAATTACCCTGGGATGCAGACCATCAGGCCCTGGGGATTTATCAGCCTTCAGTCCCATCACTCTATCCAACACCATTTCCTGTCTAATGTGGATTTCCTTCAGTTCCTCCGTCACCCCAGATCCTTTGGCCACTACTATATCCGGAAGATTGTTTGTGTCCTTAGTGAAGACAGATCCAAGTACCTGTTCAACTCATCTGCCATTTCCTTGTTCCCCATACTAAATTCACCTTTTTCGGTCTTCAAAGGTCCAACTTGAGTCTTAACTCATTTTTTTCCTCTTCACATACCTAAAGAAGCTTTTACTATCCTGCTTTATATTCTTGGCTAGCTTACCTTCGTATCTCATCTTTTCTCTCCGTATTATCTTTTTAGTTATCTTCTGTTGTTCTTTAAACATTACCCAATCCTCTTGCTTCCTGCTCATCTTTGCTACGTTGTATTTCTTTGCTTTAATTTTTATACTGTCCCTGATGTCCCTAGTCACCATGGTCGTTCCTTTCTCCCCTTGGAATCTTTCTTCCTCCGAGGAATGAACTGATCCTGCATCTGTATTATTCCTAGAAACACCTGCCATTTTTGTTCCACTGAGATCCCTGCTAGTGTATCTTTCCAATCCCTGCTAGTGTAACTTTAGCCAGCTCCTCCCTCATGGCACCATAGTCCCCTTTATTCAACTGTAACACTGGCACCTCCGATCTACCCTTCTCCCTCTCCAATTGTAGATTAAACCTGACCATATTATGGTCACTACCTCCTAATGGCTCATTAACCCAACATAGAAACATAGAAAATAGGTGCAGGAGGAGGCCATTCGGCCCTTTGAGCCAGCACCGCCATTCATTGTGATCATGGCAGATCGCCCCCAATCAATAACCCGTGCCTGCCTTCTCCCCATATCCCTTGATTCCACCAGTGCCTAGAGCTCTATCTAACTCTCCCTTAAATCCATCCAGTGATTTGGCCTCCACTGCCCTCTGTGGCAGGGAATTCCACAAATTCACAACCTCAAGTTCCTTTATCAAATCCGGTTCATTACACAACACTAAATCCAGAAATGCCTGCTTCCTGGTAGGCTCCAAGAATCCATCACGAAGGGACTCTACAAAGTCCCTTTCTTGGGGTCCAGTACCAACCTGATTTTCCCAGTCTACCTGCATGTTGAAATATCCCATAACAACCACAGCATTGCCTTTGCTATATGCCAATTTTAACTCCCGATTCAATTTGCACCCTATGTCCAGGCTACTGTTTGGGGGCCTGTAGATTAGTCCCATTAGGGTCTTTTTACTCTTACAATTCCTTAGCTCTATTCATACTGATCTCCACATCTCCCGTTTCAATGTCACCCCTTCCAAGGGACTGAATTTCATTCCTCACCAACAGGGCAACCCCACCCCCTCTGCCCACCTGTCTGTCTTTCTGATAGGAGGTATACCCTTGGATATTCAGTTCACAGCCCTGGCCCTCTTGCTTCCATGTCTCTGTAATTCCCACAACATCACACTTGCCAATTTCTAACTGAGCCTCAAGCTCGTCCACTTTATTTCTTATACTTCACACATTCATATACAGCACTTTGACGTCCGCATTCACTTCCCCCTTCGCACCACTCACAATTGGCCCAGACCTTACACTTTTATCCCTTCTCGAAATTTCCTTCCCATTAATTTGAGAATCTTTTGTAATTTTTGTTGTACTCACTTCCCCTTCAACTCCATCTTTATGCTCCCAATTTGTTAATCCCTCCCCCCTGCTATTTAGTTTAAACCCACACGTGTAGCCCTAGCAAACCTTTTCTATGGCTCTATGTTTTACTTCTCCAGCCATCTTCTGCTCCTTCAGCAAACACCTTCCTTCCACGATAATGCCAAAATGAGAATGTTTGTTGATGATTGCATGATATCCAATTCCATTCATAACTACTCAGAAACAAAAGCAGTTGATATCGTCCTGCAGCAAGACTTAGACAACATTTGGGCATGAGTTGATATTGCGACATTAGTTCCAGATAGTGACCGTCTCTAAAATGAGAGTTGGCCCTTAATTTTCAGTGAGACTAATGCCACACCACAAACATCGTGGGTCCACATTTGATCTGAACCTTGGCTAAACCAGCTGCATAAATAACATGGCAATAAGCGTAGGCAAGAAGCTGGGTATCGGACAGCTAGTGACACCCTACATCTTTTCTACCATCAGCAAAGCATAAATGAGGACAGTGCCGAATCACCCTAAATTAGCCTGGAGAAGCACAGCTGCACCAACAACATCAAATACAATGCAGACTATCCACCCACCATCTTCAATATTAATTGCCTCCAGGCACCATCATTGCACCATCGCCAACACTCATAGTAATTACATCTGCGTACCTCCAGCAGCATTGCCAAAACCCAATTCATTAGCCCACTAATGAATTTGGAGAATTCGGTGGTGTTTTTCCAACGCCTACAATAGTTTGGCCAAGTCCTTGAGGATAACCACACCATTGGTTCTATAGAGCACAGTGTCAGAGACCACGGTTGAAGCCTTAGGCACTCTGTGTAAGGAGTTTCCACATTCTCCTTATGACTCATGTTCCTCTCACATCACAAAGTGTCAGAACTGAACAAGGAGGAGGACACAAATGCAGGCTCAGACACAGGGCAGATCCATATTCAGAGTTTAATCAGTCCAAGTCGGTACACAGGTAAGCAAACACTGAAGCAACAGTATAATCTAGGAGCAGGCAAAAACAGTGGTCAAAAAACAGGCAATGGTCGAGTTCACAAAGTCACAATATTTCTAGAGGTGGACCGAGGTGATACCAAGTAGCATACACAACGAACTGGCAATGAGAACTACAACACAAAGGGCTTAAATACAGACTTAACAGGGGATAACGAGACACAGGTGAAACACATCAGGGTGGGGCCAACAATCACATGAGGGTAATTGACCTGACAGGAAATGGGACCTGAAACAAGAGGGGATGTGAGACACCAAAATAAAACAAGAATGCAAACTCAAATACTAAAAACCAATAAGAAAAACAGAAACTAGATCAAACGCGAGACCTGACACAAAGACATAGGATCAGTAGGTTAATGTACCACAATTTATTGCCCCATGTGAGTAGATGAATGGTGAAATCTGTGGGGCAGTTGAGAATGTGGGTTGAATTCTAAATTGAATTTGAATGTGATTAGTGTACATGGGTGTTTGATGGTGGACAAGCCCAGTGGGCTGCTTCTGTGCTGTATCTTCACAAGTTCATAAGTTATAGTAGAATTAGGCCATTCGGCCCATTGAGTCTACTCCGCCATTCAATCATGGCTGATCTCTGCCTCCTAATCCCATTTTCCTGCCTTCTCCACATAACACTTGACACCCGTTCAAAAATTTGTCTATCTCTGCCTTTAAAATATCTACTGACTTGGCCTCCACAGCCCTCTGTGGCAATGAGTTCCACAGATTAACTACCCTCTAACTAAAGAAGTTCCTCCTCACCTCCTTTCTAAAAGAGCACCCTTTCATTCCGAAGCTATGACTTCTGGTCCTAGACTCTCCCACCAATGGAAACATCCTCTCCATATCCACTCTACCTATGCCTTTCATTATTCTGTAAGTTTCAATGAGGTCCCCCCTCAACCTTCTAAACTCCTGCGAGTACAGGCCCAGTGCTGTCAAACGCTCATCATATGCAAACCCACTAATTCCTGGAATCCTTCTTGTAAACCTCCTCTGGACCCTCACCAGAGCCAGCACATCCTTCATCAGAAATGGGGCCCAAATATGGCCTGACCAGCGCCTTATAGAGCCTCAGCGTTACATCTCTGCTTTTATATTCCAGTCCTCTTGTTTTAAATGCCAGCATTGAATTTGCCTTCCTTACTGCCGATTCGACTTTCAAATTAACCGTTTGGGAATCCTGCACCAGCACTCCCAAGTCCCTTTGCACCTCCAATTTCTGGATTCTCTCCCCATTTAGAAGATAATCTACGCCTTTATTCCTATTACCAAAATGCATGACTCTTCACCTTGTTACACTGAATTTCATCTGCCACTCCTGGCCTGTCCAAGTCCTTCTGTAGAGTCCCTGCTTCCTCTACACTGCCTGTCTCTCCACTTATCTGAGCATCATCTGCAAACTTGACCACAAAGCCTTCAATCCCCTTAGCTAAATCATTGATATACAAGGTGAAGAGAAGCGGGCCCCTCTATGGCTGTGTCTCAGAAACCAATCATTCTATGTGTAAGAAGGAACTGCAGATGTTTAAACCAAAGATAGACACAAAATGCTGGCATAACTCAGCAGGACAGGCAGCATCTCTGAGAGAAAGGATTTTTTTTTAAATTTAATTTCCAAATAGACTTTATTCAAGTAATAAAAATATATAATACAAGATCCTTACAAGACTCCATCCGACATTCCCAGAGACTATACATACATTCAATACTGTTTACACAAATTACACAGTTTATTCCCCACGCTTGCCACTCACGTGGCCCCCTGGCGTGGAATCCCTTCCCTTATTTTGAGGGGAGTCTCCACCACACCCTGCCCCCCATGTCCAGCAGGGGAAGGAGCCTAGACTGTGGCCCTCCCCCACCGAGTCTTGGCGTTGGTTGCACCGAGCTTCTGTGCGTCCCTCAGCACGTACTCCTGCAGTCTGCAGCGGGCCAGTCAGCAACATTCCCTGATGGACATCTCGCTCCGCTGGGTGGTCAACAATGCTCGGGCAGACCAAAGAGCATCTTTCACGGAGTTCATGCCCTTCCAGCAGCACTCGATGTCAGTCTCTGAATGTGTCCCTGGGAACAGTATGTAAATCACAGAGTCCTCTGTGAAGGAGCTGTTAGGAATAAACCATGACAGGGACCCTTGCAAACCTCTCCAGACGCACTTAGCAAATCCACACTCTGCAAAGAGGTGGGCAACCGTCTCCTCTCCATAGCAGCCATCCAGAGGGCAGCTTGTGCTGGCAGTGAGGTTCCGACGGTGCAGGAAGGATCTGACTGGGAGGGCTCCCCTCACCGTCAGCCAAGCCAGGTCTTGGTGCTTGTTGGTGAGTTCTGGTGATGAGGCATTTTGTCAGACCTGTGGTCAAAGGTATTGGTGCAGAAGAACATTTTCACGAGCGACAGATGGTGCAACAATGTCCAACTGACTGGCACATTGCGTGGCATCTGCGCCAGGCCCATCCTTCGCAACACCGGGGGCAGGTAGAACCTCAGCAGGTAGTGACACTTGGTGCCCACGTGCCTTGGCTCTACACTCTGCCTGATGCAGCCACACACGAATGTGGCAATCGGGATGAGGGCGACGTTGGGCACGCTTTTACCCCCGTTGTCTGCTGACTGGTACAGTGTGGCCCGTTGCATCCGGTCCATCCCCGACCCCCTGATGAACTGGAAGACGGCCCGGGTGATCCCTGTGGCGTAGGAGGGAGGAACAGGCCACACTTGTGCCAAGTACAGCAGCCCCGAGAGCACCTCACACCTGATAACCAAATTGTTCCCCATTATGGAGAGGGAGCGTTGCTTCCACAGCTCCAGCTTCTTCCCCACCCTGGCTATCCGCTCCAGACAATTCTTGTTACACGCCTCAGCCCCCCCGAACCAGATCCCAGCACCTTCAGGAAGTCAGGCTTGATGGTGAAGGGGACAGAAGATCTGTCGGGACAGTTGCCAAAGAGCATGGCCTTGCTCTTCCTGCGGTTCACCCTGGCTCCCGTGGCCGACTCAAACTGGTCGCAGATGCTGATCAGTCTGCGGACCGACCCTGGATCCGAGCAGAAAACGGCGACATCGTCCATGTACAGGGAGGTCTTTACTTGAATGCCCTTACTGCTTGGCAATGTCACACCTCTTATGCTCGCATCCTTCCTGATGGATTCGGCAAAAGGTTCAATACAGCAGACGAACAAGACAGGGGAGAGAGCTGTCTGATTCCCAACCATTGATTTGGATTGTACTACAGATATCGGTGTAGAGCAGTTGGATTCAATTTCTGATTCCCTCCCCAAAGCCCATTTTGGAGATCACGTCCCTCATGTACGTGTGCGATATCCTGGTCAAGGGGTGGGGAACCTGCAGCCTTAGGTCCGCATGTGAATGAATCCAAATTTTGTAATTGGCCAAATAAAATATGTCACAAATTGCAGAATCTCTGTATTTGCAAAGCCTGCTTGGGCTCTTTCTGTGAAAGTTGCAAGCTGTGAGTCACAGCTCCAAGGAGTCTGGACCCTAGATGGAAGTTGAGGATAAGGTGAGGTCCAGATGTCCTTCCTTTTGTTAATATGTATGAGGGTTTTGCAGAAGAGCTGAGCAGGTTTGCAAATGTGTGATTAGGACGAATTAGCCCTCAACGTAACAGAACAACTTCACACAATACTCCAAAAGGAAAATATATATTACTAGACTAAGTGGGACCCGTTGGGTCCCATGTTCACATGTGAGGGCTGGTCCCACAACGCAATATTCCACCTCTCCACCTGGGGGGGCAGGGGGGATGATTTCTGGAGCGCTGGTATGGGTGTTGTGGGCTGATGGGACTGGTCTCCATAGGGCTAGTATGGATATTGTGGGCCAAATGGATTCTTGGGGTGGCAGCTCAGTCCATCAACCCTGATGTGCTGGCAGCTCACTCATGGCTGGTGGGCTGGCAGTTGACACGGCTATTCCTTGAAATTCCATTTCAAGCAGCATGCAAGGCCACCAAATTCAAATCCATTTTCCTACCATTTCAAGCAGGGTGCAAGGCTTTGTGTCTCAATGCAAGGAGCATTCGTAATAAGGTGGATGGGTTGAAGGTGCAGATAGTTATTAATGACTAAGGTATAGTTGGGATCACAGAGATATGGCTCCAGGGTGACCAAGGCTGGGAGCTGAACATCCAGGGATATTCAATATTCAGGAGGGATAGACAGAAAGGTAAAGGAGGTGGGTTAGAGAGGAGATTAACGCAATAGAAAGGAAGGAAATTAGCTTGGAGGATGTGGAATCGGTATGGGTAGAGCTGCGAAACACTAAGGAGCAGAAAACGCTAGGGAGAGTTGTGTACAGGCCACCTAACAGTAGTAGTGGAGTTGGGGATGGCAGCAAACAGGAAATTAGAAATGCGTGCAACAAAGGTAAAACAGTTATAATGGGTGAC
Organism: Okamejei kenojei; assembly: GCA_035221665.1. NCBI lineage: Eukaryota > Metazoa > Chordata > Chondrichthyes > Rajiformes > Rajidae > Okamejei > Okamejei kenojei. The sequence continues at coordinate 2,588,082 of CM069143.1, forward strand.
GTCAATCTACATATAGATTGGGTGAATCAAATTGGCAGGGGTGCTGAGCAAGAGGATTTCTTGGAATCTATGCGGGATAGTTTTCTAATCCAACATGTGGAGGAACCAACGAGAGAGCAGGCTATTCTAGACTGGGCATTGAGTAATGAGGAAGGGTTAGTTAGCAATCTTGTTTTATGCAAAAGTTTTTTATAGATATGTGAAGAGAAAAAGATTAGTTAAAACAAATGTAGGTCCCTTGCGGTCAGAAACAGGTAAATTGATCATGGGGAACAAGGACATGGCTGACCAATTGAATAACTACTTTTGGTTCTGTCTGCATTAAGGAAGACATAAATAATCTGCCGGAAATAGCAGGGGACCGGGGATCAAATAAGATGGAGGAACTGAGTGAAATCCAGGTTAGCCGGGAAGTGGTGTTGGGTAAATTGAATGGATTAAAGGCCGATAAATCCCCAGGACCAGATAGGCTGCATCCCAGAGTACTTAAGGAAGTAGCCACAGAAATAGTGGATGCATTAGTGATAATGTTTCAAAACTCCTTAGATTCTGGAGTAATTCCTGAGGATTGGAGGGTAGCTAATGTAACCCCACTTTTTAAAAAAGGAGGGAGAGAGAAAACGGGGATTACAGACCAGTTAGTCTAACATCGGTAGTATGGAAACTGCTCGAGTCAGTTATTAAAGATGGGATAGCAGCGCATTTGGAAAGTGGTGAAATCATTGGACAAAGTCAGCATGGATTTATGAAAGGTAAATCATGTCTGACGAATCTTATAGAATTTTTTGAGGATGTAACTAGTAGAGTGGATAAGAGAGAACCAGTGGATGTGTTATATCTGAACTTTCAGAAGGCTTTCGACAAGGTCCCACATAAGAGATTAGTATTCAAACTTAAAGCACACGGAATTGGGGGTTCAGTATTGATGTGGATAGAGAACTGGCTGGCAGACAGGAAGCTAAAGGTAGGAGTAAACGGGTCCTTTTCAGAATGGCAGGCAGTGACTAATGGGATACCACAAGGCTCAGTGCTGGGACCCCAGCTATTTATAATATATATTAATGATTTGGAATAGGGAATTGAATGCAACATCTCCAAGTTTGCGGATGACACAAAGTTGGGGGGCAGTGTTAGGTGTCAGGAGGATGCTAGGAGGCTGCAATGTGACTTGGATAGGCTGGATGAGTGGGCAAAGCATGGCAGATGCAGTATAATGTGGATAAATGTGAGGAGATGCAACGAGACCGGGGTGTCATGGTACACCAGTCATTGAAAGTAGGCATGCAGGTGCAGCAGGCAGTGAAGAAAGCGAATGGTATGTTAGCATTCATAGCAAAAGGATTTAAGTATAGGAGCAGGGAGGTTCTACTGCAGTTGTACAGGGTTTTGGTCAGACCACACCTGGAGTATTGCGTGCAGTTTTGGTCTCCAAATCTGAGGAAATACATTCTTGCCATAGAGTGGGGTACAGAGAAGGTTCACCAGACTGATTCCTGGGATGTCAGGACTTTCATATGAGGAAAGACTGGATAGACTCGGCTTGTACTCGCTAGAATTTAGAAGATTGAGGGGTGATCTCATAGAGACTTACAAAATTCTTAAGGGGTTGGACAGGCTAGATGCAGGAAGATTGTTCCCGATTTTGGTAAATTCCAGAACAAGGGGTCACAGTTTAAGGATAAGGGGGAAGTCTTTTAGGACTGAGATGAGGAAAACATTTTTCACACAGAGAGTGGTGAGTCTCTGGAATTCTCTGCCACAGAAGGTAGTTGAGGCCAGTTCTTTGGCTATATTTAAGAGGAAGTTAGATGTGGCCCTTGTGGCTAAAGGGATCAGGGGGTATGGAGAGAAGGCAGGTACAGGATACTGAGTTGGATGATCAGCCATGATCATATTGAATGGCGGTGCAGGCTCGAAGGGCCGAATAGCCTACTCCTGCACCTATTTTCTATGTTTCTATGTCACCAAATTCAAGTGCAGTTTCATACCACTTCAAGCAGGGTGCAAGTCCACGAAATTCAAATGCGGTTTCATACCACTTCAAGCATGGTGCAAGGCCACCAAATTCAAGTGCAGTTTCATGCCACTTCAAGCAGGGTGCAAGCCCACCAAATTCAAGTGCAGTTTCATACCACTTCAAGCAGGGTGCAAGGCCACCAAATTCAAGTGCAGTTTCATACCATTTCATGCAGGGTGCAAAGCCACCAAATTCAAATGCAGTTTCATATAATTTCATGCAGGGTGCAAGGCCACCACATTCAAATGCAGTTTCATACCATTTCAAGAAGGGTGAAACCAACATAAAACCACACAAAACACCACACTCACAGTTCAGTAGACACAGTTCAGTGTGTTCAGTTGATTCACAACTCAGACAGAGTCATGACCTCTCCCTCCCCCATCATGCAGAGACTGAGCCACAACCACACTTCCGGGTTTTATAATCCCTCCCCCCTCCCACTGGAAAATGTGTGGCCTTTATGGTGTGATTGACTGGAAAGAGATTCTCAACATTTATTTAAACACTAATAACACTTTTATTTTTCATTGATGGGAAGAATCCTCTGCACCTGATGAATGGAGGGGACTGAGTAAGATAGCCAAAAATCACAGCCATAAGTGGTAGCGTTTTATCTAACATCAGTATACAGTGCAAAAAGGAAGTTGTCAAGTTTAGACTTCCAACCATTTGCAGTGCTTTTACTTCAGCCCAAACCCCCACCAACCATTTACAGTGATTTTGCTTCAACCCAACCCCCACCAACCATTTGCAGTGATTTTGCTTCAACCCAAACCCCCACCAACCATTTGCAGTGCTTTTGCTTCAAACCAACCACATTTTCATTTTCAAATCACATTAAGGGCATTCAAGGTCAGTAAAACCACACTCACAGTTTAGTAGACATGTGTTCAGTGCGATTCATAGCTCAGACTGAGAGATGTGACCTTTTCACTTCCCCATCTTGCAGAGACTGACTGAGGCTCAACACTTCCGGGTTTTATAGTCCCTCCCCCCTCCCACCAGCAGGGGCTGCAGAGAGAATCTCAACATTTTTAAAACATTAATAACTCTTTTATTATTCATCGATGGGTAAAATTCTCTTGTCCTGCGCAGCGGAGGGGGACTCTGAGTAAGATGGCCAAAAATCACAGCCGTAAGTCAACAAAATAGAGAGAGTACAGAGGGAATTTACTAGAATGTTGCCAGGGTTCCAGCAACTATGTTACAGAGAAAGGTTGAACAAGTTAGGTCTTTATTCTTTGGAGCGCAGAAGGTTAAGGGGGGACTTGATTGAGGTCTTTAAAATGATGAAAGGGATAGACAGAATTGACGTGGATACGTTTTTTCCATTGAGGGTAGGGAAGATTCAAACAAGAGGGCATGACATGAGAATTAAGGGACAGAAGTTTCGGGGTAACGTGAGGGGGAACCTCTTTACTCAGAGGGTGGTGGCTGTGTGGAATGAGCTTCCAGCAGAAGTGGTGGAGGCAGGATCGATTTTAACATTTAAGAGTAAAGTGGATAGGTATATGGACGTGAAGGGAATGGAGGGGTATGGTCTGAGTGCAGGTAGATGGGACTAGGGGAAAACAAATGGTCGGCACGGACTGGAAGGGCCGAGAGGGCCTGTTTCCGTGGTGTAATTGTTATATGGTTATATGGTTATATGGTTATAAGTGGCTGCCTTTTTTCTAAACTCATGAAACGGAAAAACAGGAAGTGGTCAAGATCAGACTTTTAGTAATATAAAAACAATCACTTTGGATGAATCAATTGATACTACTGACTCGGTGCAGGTTTTATTCTTAATTCGGGCCATAACAGAAGATTTACTTTGCTACGAAGAGTTACTCGCTTTGGGCATTCTTACGCGTAGAACACGAGGAATAGATTTCTTCAACAACTTTCAAGATAAATGTCGTGAGGTTGGACTGGATTTGGTTAATTTAGTGAGTGTATGTACAGACGGTGCACCTTCCATGACAGGAAAACGTGAAGGGTTTATTGCACAGATAAAAAAGGTATTATCCGATCCAGATGCTCTCATTTCTTTACATTGCATCTTACATCAGCAAAATCTCTATGCTCAATCTACTATTTTAAATGATACTTTGCAACAAGTTATAAGTATTGTTAACTATATTCGTGCAAATGCAACACAGCATCGTCAGTTCCGTAATATGCTAAAGTTGGACGATGAGGCATTCAGTGTGGATTTGCTTTAGCATTGTAAAGTGCGTTGGCTATCGCAGGGACAGGTGTTAGCAAATGTTTATCTTTGTGAGAAGAGATAGTTAAATTTCATGAAGAACAGAATCAGCAATGTGAATTATTGAAAGAAGATTTCTATAGAAATACCGCGTTTCTGTGTGATATCATATAACCATATAACCATATAACAATTACAGCACGGAGACAGGCCCTCTCGGCCCTTCCAGTCCGTGCCGACCATTTGTTTTCCCCTAGTCCCATCTACCTGCACTCAGACCATACCCCTCCATATCATGTCAAAGCAAAATGACTTGAATGTTTCTTTGCAAGGTAAAACTAAGTCTATGTATGAAATACGGCAGAAAATTCAAGCATTTTGAAAAAAGCTGTCTTTTTTCAAAACTCTTCTTTAAAATGAAATTTCGGATGAACATTTTCCCCAGTTAACGAAGGAAATTGATGAGCAGGAGGATTCATGCGAATCATTTGAAGAATATGCAGCTGTTACAGACTTATTAATATACAGACTGCAGAAGGAGCAGTTGCTACAAATCAGTCTGGAGTTGACACAATTCCCTCTGACTCTCTGATCCCCTTTAAAGATGAAGAACCTCTTAATGTTCTCCTTGGTTGCTTCCCACCAGAGTGTCGGGGAGTCAAGGAGGGGCTTCACATTTCTCCAACATGCGTAGTCCCTCTTTAGCTCCTCAATGTTCTCTGGGGTCAACAGCTTCACATTTAACTTCCACGTCCCTCTGCCTGCCTTCTGGTCCTGTAGGTGACAGGAAGCCTGAAGGAGGCAGTGGTCAGAGAAGAACGTGAGGTCGTTTTGTCTGACCATGACGGCCTTCGACGTGAAGACGAAGTCTATCCGGGACTGGACTGAACCGTCCGATCTCGACCAGGTGAACTGTGACTAGGACCCGCCTGCAGGGTCGCTGAATGCGTCGCGCAGCTTTGTGTCTTTGACCGTCTCCATCAGGAACTTGGACGTGCTGTCCAGTCTGTTGTCGGTACTGCCGGATCATCCAGCCGCATCAATGATGCAGTTGAAGTCACCGGCCAGAACGAGCTGCCGGGACATGGCCAGAAGCGGTGGGAGCTAAAACGGCCAGCCGCTCGCTCTGCGTGGGTGAGGCATACACATTTATCAGCCGGAGCGGAGAGCCACGGTACATAACATCCACCACAAGGAGACGCCCCCCAACCACCTCCCTGACCTCGGTGATGGCGAAGTTCCCTCCCCGCAGCAAGATCCCCAGGCCGGAAGCACGACAGTCATTGCCCCCCGACCACACCGACAGTCCGTGGGGCCACCATCGCGACCACCTCCGATAGCAGCGGAGATGTGGCAGCCCGCACTCCTGAAGAAAAGTCACATCTGCCTTGACCTTGGCCAGGTACTGTAAGACATTTACACATCGCGCAGTGCTCTTTATACTGCGCACGTTTAAAGATGCCAGTTTAAGCTCTAATGTCCTTTAGAGTCACTGACCGTCATCTTGTCCCCTCATGCCCACCCACCGCTTTGGTGAATTGCAGCACCGTTTCGGGGCTCAAGTACTGGGTGCCGGCATCCACAAGGAGGGGGGTCTCCTCTGGCTGTTGTCGGAGGGACCCTCCTTGTTCCACCCTCTTCTCCGTCTCCTGGAGCTGGGGTACGGAGGCTGATTCCATGATCCCGGTCTCCTGGAGCTGGGGCCTCAGTGGCCGGTGAACTGCTCTCTGTCTCCCGGAGCTGGGGGACAATAGGCGTGGCCTTTCCCTTTTTCTCACCCGTATTCTTCCTCTGCCTCCATCATCGATGTCGCCTCATCCTCCGACAAGGAGAGGTTGCTGGAGTCAGTCTGGGAGAGAACTCTTTTGTTGGACTTTCCCCTTCACTCCGACCTTGGCTCTTTGGGCAGAACCCTCTGGAGTTTCTTCCTGTTCACCACCTGCCATTCCTCCTGCTGTTCCCCTTCTTCCATCGGCTCTTTCTCCTGCACAGGGGGCTGGGGGTCTCTGTCCGGCTGTTGGGGGCTGGAGGTGGTCGGGCTGTCCACATCCCTGTTCTCCCTTTCTGCTGGGGCTTGGCAGTGGTGGGAGGCGTCTCACCCACCCTAGGGTGCTGGCAACAACCCCTCTTGTCGCCTGTGCATAGGTACAGGCTCTTTTAGGGCAAGCCCTGTAACGTTGGCCTGCCTCCCCGCACAGGTTGCAGTTCTTGCTGACTTGGCAGTCCTTTGTCTCGTGGCCCTCCAGCTTGCATTTCTTGCAGACAACTGCACTGCATTGGGCCACCACATGCCCAGGCTTGTTGCATTTCCTGCACACCCTGGGTTGCCCCGTGTAGCTCATGTACTCACGGTTCCCTCCGATAGCGAACACCGAGGGAGGGTGGATGATGGCTCCCTTCCCGTCCACCCTCAGCTTCACCTTTACTTGCCGCTTGCTCGTCCAGATCCCGAACAAGTCCTTCACATCCACACAGTTACCTGCTCCCTCGACATAACGAGCAAGGAAGGTGAGGACATCCACTACGGGCACATGTGGGTTGAACATGTGCACCGTGATCATCCTTTCCTTCTGGGTGTGGAGGGTGAAGAGCGGCTGCACCTTCAGCAACGACAATGGAGCTTTGTTCCCCTTCTCCCGGAAGTCTTGCATCAGCTTCTGCCATCCCATAGCATACTTGAGAGTGACATCAATGTACAATTACCCGGGAAGTGCTGGAAACAGTAGATGTCCTCGGCCTCAAATTTGCAGGCCTCCAACAAGACATTCCTGATGAACAGGTCCCCTCGATGACATCCTTCTTGCTCACTCGCAGGGTATAGCGGATACCCTGTCCTCCCGCTCCAGTTGCTGCTGTCATTCCTACTGCACGAGTAGACTCCTGGTCACCGACGTGACCTCCAATTTCAATCCGTCCTAGTTCCGCGATCCATGATCCTCATCCTTGGCCTGGGAGAACCACTAGCCCCTTCTTCAGACTGTAGGGATCAGGGAAACGAGAGATATAGACGGTGATGTGGAGAGATGAAGAACAATGAATGGAAGTTATGCAAAAAAGTATCGACGATAAAGGGAACAGTTTTGTAGGGTGAAAATGAGAATCTGGTGTGACTTGGGTGGGGGAGGGATGGAGAGAGGGAATGCCGGGGCTACCTGAAGTGTGTTAAATCAATATTCATACTACTGGGCTGTAAGGAAATAGACTATTGACCGATGTCTATTACAATCCCACTGACTCCCACAACTATCTCGACTACACTTCTTCCAACCCTGCTTCCTGTAAAGACTCTATCCCCTACTCCCAATTCCTCCATATACACCGCATCTGCGCCCAAGATGAGGTGTTCCATCGGAGATGTCCTCATTATTTAGGGAATGGGGGTCTCCTCTCCCATCATAGATGAGGCCCTCACTAATGTCTCCTTGGTACCCCACAGCTCCGCCCTTGCTCCCCCTCCCCATAGTCTCAACAAAGACAGTTCTCCCGGTTCAAGTCAAGTCAAGTCAAGTTTTATTCATCACTTGCACATAAAGTGCAGTGAAATGAATTTGCCAGCAGTGGTACAATGAAAAAAGGAACACACAATACACAATAAATATTTAACACAAACATCGACCACAGCATTCATCACTGTGGTGGAAGGCACAAAGTTTGGTCAGTCCTCCTCCATTTTCCCCATTATCGGGACCACAACCCTCCGCAGTCGCCGCTGCGGGCGTCCAGATGAGTAGACAAGGTAAGTCCAGCTAAGTCCTGAATCGGAGCTCTTCTCCTCCGGGGTCCCCAACGAGGGATCCCAGACTCTGGACGCCGCGCCAACTGGAGCTCCGCAGGCCATGGCTTCAGGCTGCCGGGGCTAGCGAAAGGAGTGTTCCGTCCGGGAACCCCCGGCGAGGGCTCGCCCGCTCCACGACGAAAGAGTGCTTGCTGGAGGAAGCGACCAAAGTGGTTTCCCCCTTACCCCCTTGCCCCCCACACACCACCCTCCACACAAGACACACTGAGAAACATTAAAAACACACATTAAGATGCAGTAAAAAAACAAAAAAAATAGAAAAAACGAACACGCTGCCAGCAGGGCAGCCGGCTCGCAGCGTCCCCACCAAAGGCAGAAAGGGGTTCACCCCATCATCCATCGCATACAACACATAATCCTCCAAAATTTCCGCCACCTCCAACGGGATCCCACCACTAGCCACATTTTCCCATCTCCACCCCTTTCTGCCTTCCGCAAAGACCGTTCCCTCCGCAACTCCCTGGTTAACTCATCCCTTCCCACTCAAACCACCCCCTCCCCAGGTACCTTCCCTGCAACCACAGAAGATGCAATACCTGTCCCTATACCTCCTCCCTCGACTCTGTCCAGGCACCCCGATAGTCCTTTCAGGTTAGGCAGAGGTTCACCTGCACCTCCTCCAACCTCATCTACTATATCCGTTGTTCAAGATGTGGACTCTTATATATCGGCGAGACTAAACACAGATGGTTTCGCTGAACACCTTCGCTCAGCCTGCGTCAACCAACCTGATCTCCCGGTTGCTGGATGCTTTAATTCTCCTTCTCAATTCTACACCGACCTTTCTGTTCTTGGTCTCCTCCATTACATAGAAAATAGGTGCAGGAGGAGGCCATTCGGCCCTTCAAGCAAGCACCGCCATTCATTGTGATCATGGCTGATCATCCCCTATCAATAACCCATGCCTGTCTTCTCCCCATATCTCTTGACTCCACCAGCCCCTAGAGCTCTATTTTAGGCCCCTGTCCCACTTAGGAAACCTGAACGGAAACCTCTGGAGACTTTGCTCCCCACCCAAGGTTTCCGTGCGGTTCCCGGAGGTTTTTGTCAGTCTCCCTAATGGTCGAAAGTGGTTTCCGCTTCTTCTATGTTCCGGCGATTATTTCAAAAAATTCAAAACCGGCCACGACTAAAAATAGGTTGCCGTTTTAAAAATCGGTAATTTTTTAGTCGAAGACGATTGCGATGCTAGTTGAAGGTGGTTGCCGGAGGTTTCAGGTAGTTGAAGGTAAGACCTCCCTGGTGGAATAAAACTGGGTGAAAAAAAGGTCTTACCTTCCACTACCTGCAACCTCCGGCTTCGACTAAAAAATTACCGATTTTTAAAACCTATTTTTAGTTGCGGCCGGTTTTGAGTTTTTTTAAATAATCGCCGGAACATAGAAGAAGCGGAAACCACTTTCGACCAATAGGGAGACTTACAAAAACCTGCGGGAACCGCACAGAAACCTTGGGTGGGGCGCAAAGTCTCCAGAGGTTTCTGTTCAGGTTTCCTAAGTGGGACAGGGGCATAACTCTCTCTTAAATACATCCAGTGACTTGGCCTCCACTGCCCTCTGTGGCAGGGAATTCCATAAATTCACAACTCTCTGGGAGTTTATGTCAATCGTTTATGTCAATCATTTTTTAATCACAACATCAGACTCATTGTCAGAGTGAGGCTAAATGCAAATTGATGGAGCAGCATCTCATATTTCGCTTGGACAGCTTACAACCCAGTGGTATGAATATTGATTTCTCTCTCTTCAGCTAGCCCCAGCATTCCCTCCCTCTATCCCTCCCCCACCTAAGTCGCACTAGCTTCTCGTTTTCACCATACAAACAGCTAACAATGACCTGCCTGCTTTATCATTGTTACTTCTTTGCATTTCTTTCATTCATTGTTTTTTATCTCCACATCACTAATTTCCCTTATGCCTAACCAGTCTGAAGAAGGGTCTCAACCCGAAACGCCACCCCTTCCTTCTCTCCAGAGATGCTGGCTGTCCCGCTGAGTTACTCCAGCATTTTGTGTCTATCTTCAGCGATCACTGTAACCTGGTAGACTGAATTTTCAGACCTGAGACTTCATTGTGCCTGTACCAAACAGATAAAAATACTTGACTCGAGACTCATGCAATGCACCAGCACATATCTTAGTTTGTTGATGAGCAGAGTACTTAGAGCCATGAAAAAGCACAGTCTACAGGGTCACGGTGATTGCCACCAGCCTGTATTCTTCTGATTCATAGGGTCAATGGAGAGATACAGCAATGAAGCAGGACATTTGGCCCAGCGACCACATTCCGACCATCAACCACCCCTTTATGTCAATCATTTTTTAATCCCAACTTCACACTCATAGACAGACACAGAATGCTGGAGTAACTCCGTGGGACAGGCAGCATCTCTGGAGAGAAGGCATGGGTGATGTTTCGGGTCGAGACCTTTCTCCAGACTCATAGTATGTTTGTAACCAGATTGTTTCACCGCAAATGCAATGGTCCAATCGATCGCGTTCCAGGAAAACCCACTCGCAAGATGATTTAAATGCTCCTTGTTTTGGACAATCATGTCATAAGAGCATCTAAATCGTCTATATTTTGTGTTATTGTATATCCATAGTCAATATTTTTATACTAAATATCAGTTTTAGTCCCTTGTATTGTGCAAAAAAATAAACATTTTGATTATATTGAGTGGATGTTTTTAGATTAATTTATGGGAATTAAACATTAAATTCCTTCCGGCATATAAATTCATGACGGTGAGATTTAAAAATCCTGTTATATTGTGAATTCTTGTGTGAATGGGATGAGTTTGTTATTTGGATACTTTGGCTATTTAAAAAATATATCCTTTTTTTAAGGAATGGAATCTACAGGACATTCTCAATGAGAAAGTAGTGGGCAGAAAGCCACATTCTCCAGAGATGTTGCCTGACCCACTCTGTCCTTATGCGACCATGCAATTCATAGCGATGTTACAATACTTACCTTCAGTGGCGCTGCAGTTCTGCCACTGGCCGTGTGCGCGACTTTGGCGCCTTTGAGGGGGGGGATTAAAATGCCGTTTTCTCCTGCCTGTCGGAGGCGAACTTCCTCAGGCTGCCAGCTGCTGCAGAACAATTGCCCGGACTTCCATTCTTCTTGGAAGTTTAAAAAAAAAATTGCGAGACAATTTAATCCCTGGAGTAAAATAAAAAGCTACTTCTAACGCCCTCACTGCCTACAACGGGGCGGATCTCATGTAGGGGACAAAACATACTGTAAGTCGATTATTTTACATATAAACTTGCTTCTTAGCATGACTTTAATCCAAATTTAATTGGCGAAAATGTGATTTAGGCCCCATACGAACCGGCAGTGTTTTTCCTGCCGATATGGGGTTCAAATTCACTACAAATGCAACGTTCCAATCGATCGCATTTCACAACAACCCACTCGCAAGATGATTTAAATGGCCATTAATTTACAGGAATTAAACACTAAATTCCTTCCTTTTGGCCTATAAATTCATGACAATGAGATTTTAAAATCATGTTATATTGTGAATTGTTGTGTGAATGTTATTTGGACACAGGCTATTTAAAAATGTTAACCTTTTCTTAAGAAATGGATAGATGTTTAGATCTAGTAATTCAATTTTGTAATTAGCTACAATTAGGTAACTAACCAATTATATGCTTTAATTTCAGGTCATCCAAGTAAGATTGTTTCATATTTGTTTCAGAATGCTTCACTGACTGTCCTCGATCACAGTTTTTGAGTTAAGTCAATGGAAAAGCAATAGGGAACAAGATGTAAATTTCAGAGTATGAAAATGGACATAACATTTTTAATACTGAAGATATGAAAGTGAATTAGGTGTCAAATTCAATTTCTTTTTATGCTTTATCTGATGGGATAAATTGCAGACGATTTTTAAAATCTCAAAATGTTGTAACATTGCTAGATCATGCATTTGCTTTTCTGCAAAGGTTTGCTGTCGAGTTGCGCTGGTTTGCTGCGTGCGGAGGTTGCGATCGGCTTTGCGGCGTGAACGGTGATTTTCCTTTGATTCCCCCTCCCCCTCTCAAAAAGAGAGAGAGAAAAAAAAACATTGTTCTTATCAGCAGCGAGCGAATTGGGGATTGTGAAGTGGTCCCTGAAACGATGGTGGTGCTGGCCAATGAAGAAAGTGAGCAGAGGGTGAGGCGGGCCCTTGCCGCTGTGATAGGCGACCACTCACTCTCACTGCCTTGACCACTCGCCTGAGTCAGAGGTGGTTCAGAGCAGCGAGGGGAGCAGCCGCTGCCGCAAACTCACTCACTTACTCACTGCAAGTTCAGGGGGATAAAGCGGCAATTGAATATGTTGTAGAAGCAACTATTATTATTTGTTACTATTATTTTTTTAAAGATCTGGGGGTTGTAGCTTTTTATAAATGGCAACGAAAAGTTTGGAAGGGAAATTGTTGAACTGCGATAAAGATGTGCCCAGCGGTTGCAATTGCAGGAGGCAGTGCAACACCCGCGGTGTCTTCCTCGGCTTCTTTGTGCTGTCGCTCTGCCTTCACCTGCTCACCCTGGTCTGCTACTTGGATCTCCGGTCCGAGGTGAAACGGGAGCTGAGGCAGCAGCAGCAGCAGCAGCAGCCCGGCAGCGAGCTTCCCGGCGCACGGACAGCGGACGGGTCCCGGTCTACCAGCAAGCCTGGGTGGGGAATGCAATCTGCCGCGACCGCCGGCCCCGAGGTGAGTGCGGCTTGTGTTACTGCAAATGCTCTCTGCATTCAACTCGAAGAGATATGCTTCAAAGTTTAGATATCATGGACTTTTTGTTTCACATCTGTTATCAGCGCTTATACAATTGCATTCCAACTTGTATAATCAGGGGAGTCGGTAATTTCAATGGGCAACCATCTATCTTTGCAAGCGCGATTGCTTCTTTAGAATGAGCGGCGCGGTCAACCTAATTTAATGCTTAGTAAATAATAATATTTAATTGACACGTTCCCTAATATTGGAGTGTTTCAAAATCATTTGCAAAGGTTGCCTTTGTTGACATTATTTTGAGTGTCCTCCTCCTCCGTCCGGCCCCACAGCTTAACCTGGCATCACACATCCCTCTCCGCGAGCGAACAGACTAAATGCCAGCGTGAAGTCATGTTGCCTTTTGCTACTGCTCCGATTCCCAGCAGAAATGGGAAGACACGTGTGTGTGTGTGTGTGTGTGTGTGGAGAGAAGTTACAACTCGTGGGATTGGAAAGGGGGGAGGGGGGGGGGAGGGGGGGGGGGGGGGGGGGGGGGGGGGGGGGGGGGGGGGGGGGGGGGGGAATAGAGTAAAGCGTCTGAGAAAGTGGCACCTTGGTGTGTGGGGGCAAACGCACCCGACTAAAACACCCACTTGTGGCTGATTCCCGCAGCAAATCGCCCTCATGCTCTGGTGCAAACGCGATTGCTTCCTTGCTAGAATGTTGCCTGGGTTCCAGCAACTATGTTACAGAGAAAGGGTGAACAAGTTAGGTCTTTATTCTTTGGAGCGCAGAAGGTTAAGGGGGGACTTGATTGAGGTCTTTAAAATGATGAAAGGGATAGACAGAGTTGACGTGGATAAGCTTTTCCCATTGAGGGTAGGGAAGATTCAAACAAGAGGGCATGACATGAGAATTAAGGGACAGAAGTTTAGGGGTAACGTGAGGGGGAACTTCTTTACTCAGAGGGTGGTGGCTGTGTGGAATGAGCTTCCAGCAGAAGTGGTGGAGGCAGGATCGATTTTAACATTTAAAAGTAAAGTGGATAGGTATATGGACGTGAAGGGAATGGAGGGGTATGGTCTGAGTGCAGGTAGATGGGACTAGGGGAAAACAAATGGCCGGCACGGACTGGAAGGGCCGAGAGGGCCTGTTTCCGTGCTGTAATTGTTATATGGTGTATCATGGAGAGGGGTGCTACAATGGCTGGGCTAGTGGCAGCCTCCACTGATCCAGATCTGACCCAGACCGCTGTGGAGTTTGCACATTCTCCCCTGTGATTGATTGCATGGCTTTCCTCTCACTCTGGATGCTCTGGTTTCCTCCAGAATCCCAAGGATGTGCAGTGTGGTTGAGCGACTGGCAACTGGGAAACTGCCCCATGCGTGTTATAAGTTGTAGCATCTGGGAGGGAGATGGTTGGTAGGAATGTGGAAAGAATAAAATTAGGTATTTGATAGACAGCATGGACTTGCTGGGCAGAAGAGCCTCTTTCTCTGCTGCAGACTCTAAGCTTTGCCTTCCAGTGACTCCTGATGAAAATCTATGTTGACACTGGTGTAAGCTTGGAATCCAATGTGATGGCACCTGAGGAACTGGTGCCCGAGATGGTTCTTCTTGATTAACAGGACAATGCACAGAATATAAAGGTTAGGAGTTTATGATGTGACTTGGCAAAACATGACTTAAATCACACAGCTCTGGCTTTGCACTATTGAAAATATGTGAATGCATTGGAGAGCGTGCAGGGGACATTCATTAGAATGTGTCTTAATTTGGAGGACTTGAGAGATTGGACAGACTGAGTTTGATTCCCCTGGAGGAGGAGATGGAGTGATAATGTGACAGAGATATAGAAGGCATTGACAGCACAGATAGTCAGAATGTTTAATTTCTGTGTTGGGGGCATCAAAAACACCAGGGCTTTGATTTATGGGAAGAGGAAGGAATATTGCAGGGGTTTGAGGGGAACATTTCTCACACACAGAGTGGTTGATAGCTGGAACTCCTCTGGAGGGGATGTGGTCTAACACAATCATTACAGTTGAGAGACATTTAGACAAGCGCTTGTGGGGGAGGTGGGTGCCAAGAATGAATGGGGGATTCGGGATGGGGGGGGGGAGGTAGGTAGTGGGCCATCGAGAATGAAGGACAGAGTGGGAGGAGGAAAGGCTGTTGCCCCGTGCAGCGGCATGCAGTAGATAGAACTGTTCGGTGGGCTTTTGTAACTTTGTCAGTGCAAAAACTGTAGCAACACTTGTACTACCTCGGTGAAGTCTGCTGCATGGTTTTATCAGATTGTATGCAAGACAGAGCATTTCACTGAACCCAGATACATGTGCCAATGATAGTCAATAGTCAGATTTATTCATCATATGCACAATAAAGTGCAGTGAAATGAACTGAATTGAATCATAAATAGGCAAAGCAAATGGGATTTGTGAAGATGGGTTAGCATGGATGTGGTGGGCAGAAGAGCCTGTATCTGTGGTTTACAACTGTTACTCTATGATTCAATGACTAAAAGGAATAGCAGATACCAGGAACCCTTCTATATACCAGACTATAATATATATATAGTTTTATATATGTGTGTGTGTGTATATATATATATCTAATAGATAATATATATATATATATATATATATAGAATATATATGATATATATATATATAATATATATATATATAAATAGATATATATAATATATATATATATATAATATATATATATATATATATATATATAAAATATATTATATATTATATGTGTGTAGATAATATATATATATATTCTCTGCGACATATGACAATAAAACACTCTTGACTTGACTCTTGGAGTCAAGCAAGAATTGGTTGGTCACTGTGAATAGTATAAAAAGGAGTACCACGATTACATTTCACTGAATTCTCATTGAATTCACAGTAGAAAATTGTTTAGTTTAGAGATACAATTCTACAATATGAATTCACCAGAGAAATGCAAAAATGAGAGATTTCACCGACATCTGCAATATTGTTCTCGGGTCCCTTGAATCACACTTCAAAGGAACCACCCTCTTAAGCTTAGTGTTGACGCATCAGGAATCAGCTATCGAGTCTTGCTGCAATGAATGCATTAAGATTTACAGTCATAGAATTTTTCAGATGAAAGAAACACTCCATTCCAGTGCTGGTTTAATCTAAATTCTTTGCCGTCCTCTTTCTTCGCACACTTTATTTCTTTTCCCCCCAAGTAAGTGTAAAAATTGTAAGTCTCACACAAAATCAGTTGCAGCCATATGTTCAGATACTGCCTGACCTGCTGCGTTACTCCAGCTTTGTGTGTCTATCTTCAAAATGGAAACTACTATTCAGAGTTGTAAAGATTTTTAATTAGACTGATGATTCAATCCTGCTGGACAAGAATTTTCCTTCTTTGCATTTTTACAATTTTCTTGTGGTAAATGCTGTGATTTATTTTTTTTTTCATTTTCCTCATTTTTGGATTTCTTTCAAAGTTTTCGTGACACTAATTGCAGGCAACCACCACATCTGAGAGCACATAATCGTGGCAAACGACCAGACTCAGAAACAACATACCTATAACACTATACGCAGTGTTGTTGCCCGCAAAGCTTGCGAAAACTTTCCACCCTGCAGTCATCCTATCACTACAGATGTGACGGATTCGATGATAGCAGCATTTGGGCTAAACAAAAAGCTGCAAGCAAGATTGATGAAAGACCTGTCAATATGCTTAGATTCTTGCAGGCTTTTCTGTGTGTTGTAGATATGCAGTTCATGGTGTTTAAAAAACGTTTCTGATGAGAATTTGTCTTCTCGTGCTGACACAGCTTCTCCGCTGGAAGGGGTTGCAGTAAATCAACAGTACAACCCACTTTAGATGATTAAAATAAATTCCCTCCGTGGGTACATTGATAAAAATTCACTTCAAAATTTATCTGAAGACAAAATGAATAGAAGTTGTCCAATCAATAATCCAAATCTGGCTCCAGGGGTGTTGAGCAAACAATTTAGGCAGTAACTCTAATTGCATCCCACAAAGTAGTGAGGACAACAACATTCCTAGTCAAGATGGTTTCTGTTCTGTAAAATGCACGGGTGGACCTGTGCAAACACATGGGTAAAGATCAAGATCAATATCATCGTCATCACTCTCAGAGTGCTCATACTTAATTAGAATCTCATTTGACAAGGCAATTCAAAAAATAAAAACAGAAAATACTGTAATTACATATAGGCAGGTCAAATGTATCTGTGGATGGGAAATGTTACAGATTTGTATCAGGGTTGGAAAGAGGACGGCAGAGAGTGGTGCAGCGGTATAGATATACTGCTAGCCTAAAACACCACCAGAGACCATGGGGTTCAATCCTGACCCTGGTGCTGTCTTAAAATTGGAGTTTACATGTTCTCTCTCTGTGACCGTGTGGTGGGTATTCTCCATTCTCGCAGGTACTACTCCCACGCCTCATAGAAAGATGTATAAGTTTGTAGATATGTTAATTAGGCCTTGGTAAACATTGTAAAATTGTCCCTAATGCATTGTTTCTGTGAGGGGTACTTTCTTTCTGGTAAAAGTGAGGGCAGAACCCTTGTGGCTGCAGGGAGGGGTGGGGTAATGTGATTGACTGCAGGCAATTTAGAGTATGTTTAAAAATGACAAAAGGAGAGATGATGCTAAGACAAAGTGGGTGTAGATTGTTGAGAAGACCACACCCATTCAAAGGTAGTCACAAAAATAAAGCTGTTTGAGGACACACCACCAGGCGGGCAAGGCAGTATGTTGTGTTAAAGAAGGAACTGCGATGCTGGAAGAATTGAGGTACACAAAAGGCTGGAGAAACTCAAGAGCGGGTGCAGGCAGCATCTAAGGAGCGAATAGATGGCAGGCACGTTTCGGGTCGAGACCTTTCTGCAGACTGGTCAGGGATCAGGGAAACGAGAGATATATAACAGTGATAGGGAGAGATAAAGAACAATGAAATGAAATATAAGCAAAAAAGTATCGATGATAAAGTGAACAAGCCAATTGTAAGCTTGTTATGGTGTGAAAATGAGAAGCTAGTGCGACTAGGGTGGGGAGAGAGATATAGGATGAGAGAGGGAATGAGAGAGAGAGAGCGAGGGAAAGCCAGGGCCCGAGGCTGAGGGAGAGGTAAGGAACAGGGTGGAGGAACAGCAAGGGTTAAAACACAGAATTGAGAAAATTCAATGGTTCAGCCCAGAGGATTGCAGACTCCCAAACGATATAGAGGTGGGCTGTTCCTCCAACTTAGGCGGTGTTGCTCATTCTGGCCGATGTAGGAGGCCCATAGAACCGAGAGGTATCGGCATACGGAAGGGAGAGGGAGTTGAAAGTGCGAGATGTGCCACCTGGAGGGTCGGCAAGGCAGTAACAGTGGAGACAGAAAGATGGTGGAAGGCTTGGGTCAAGATGCTGTACGCAGCATCTAGAGGGGTTAAGGAAAGAGCCATATAAAGAATGAGGAGAGGAGGAATATGGGCAATGGACAGGTTGAACCAGGTTGAATGATGGCTAAGGAGGGGCAGGTGGCGGGAGAAAAGGATAGAGAGGTCAACAAGGCCATTGTATGGTACTATTCCCCCATTAAAAGGCGCGTCGATTTTAAGGAGCTCTACAGCGGATAAAAAACACCAGGGTGGGTCTGCAAGCATCCTTGAAAAATTGCTTGGAGATCGCTGCCCTGAGTTCCTCTCTGAAATAGAACCTGTTATGTATTGTTGCTCATGATTCAGCATCTGGGCAGTTTCCTTGTGTGTTACAAAGATTAATGCATTTTATAATTAGATAGAGAAAATTGTGGTGGGAAGGCCTCGATATTGGATGAAGCAAACTAAGACTGTTTTTGTGATAACTGATTAACTCACTCAATAAGGAGATTCTAATGACATTTTTTTACGCTGACATTTTGTTTTTTTGATATTTGGTAGGATCTTTTTCCTTATTTGTGCAAGCAAATTAAAAACATGCTTTATAAGTACTCTGTAAGGGGGTTTTTTTCCATGTGTAATGATTATTACCAAGATGAGCAAATCTCAAAGTTTAAAGAAACAATTTGAAGCAAAAGCCAGAAGTCAAGGAGCAGGTTTGAACTATGAGCATGAGTCGAGCAAAACTGAGGCTGAACCGAGCAAGATTGTATTACCCTCCCATACAGGACCTGCTGACCTGACTGGCCACTAGTACCTCCTCCCCTCTCCCCCAGGCAAAAGGTATAGATGTGTGAAAACGCATACCTCCAGATTCAGGGACAGATTTCTTCGCCCCAGCTGTTATATGGGCAAGAATTATCCTATTACCACACAACCAGTGCTGAAACTCCTAACTATCTCATTGACCCTTATGGGCTTGGTGATCGCTTCGGCACTATCATGCGCACAACACCTTCCCGCTCAGTTCGCTATTAACCAACCTGATATCAGTGGCGTCAAGCATCTTCAACTGCACCTCCCTTCCCCGAATCTGACCTTTTCCACCGTCCCAGCACTCCCCTCCGTGGCCAGAGTGAGTCCACACCGGCAAATTAGAGGAGCAGCACCTAATTTTTGCAGCGGTATAACCATATGAACAATTACAGCACGGAAACAGGGCCCTCTCGGCCCTTCCAGTACTGTGCCGGAAACCATTTGTTTTCCCCATAGCCCATCTACCTGCAACTCAGACATACCCCCGCCATTTCCTTCACGTCCATAATACCTATCCACTTATCTTTTTATTACATGTTAAAATCAATTCCTGCCTCCGACCACTTCTGCTGGAACGCTCATTTCCCACAGCGCAGCCACACCACCTCTGAGTAAAGAAGTCCTCCCCCCTCAACGATACCAGCCGACCAGAGGAACAATTCTGTCCCTTAAATTCTCATGTCATGCATGCCCGCTTGTTTGAATCTTTCCTACCCTCAATGGGAAAAACGTATCCACGTCAACTCTGTCAACTCCCTTTCACACATCATTTTAATAAAAGACCTCAATCAAGTCCCCCCCCTTAACCTTCTGCTGCGCTCCAAAAGAATAAAGACCTAACTTGTTCAACCTAAAACAATGAACATTGTGGGCATCCATCCAATTTCAGGTATGAACATTGACTGTACGCTATCCAATTTCAGTGTATAGCCTTCGCGCTCTGCAACTCTTTTGCCCCTCCCTTCCCAGCCAGCTGGATGATTGCAGGAAAATAAATCCGCACTCTGCGAGCCGGGATGATTTTGGGTTACGGGCCTTATAAACATTCGCCCTGGGGCCGTAGGTTGCTGACCCCGGGGGGGGGGGGGGGGGGGGTGCACTAAACGTTATTCCTTATCATGTATCTGTACCCTGGAAATGGCTCAATTGTAATCATGCATTGTCTTTTCAGTTGTCAACATTGGGCAGGACATTCAAGATGAGAAGGGACTGCACAAGTGCAGACTAGATATAGTCAAGATATGAGCAGTTATTGTTTTCAAATCTTCAACATAGATTTTCAAAAATAAAATATGCATTAAAAGGATCTTTTCTTAATATGGTACAATATCTTTCTTTTAATATAGTAAAATATCCAAAAGCATTTCACAAGATAAATTCTCAAGGATAATTTGAAGTGGAATTATATAAATGTCCCACCATTTTTTCAGCGGACTGCCGGTGACTGTCAAGTTGCCGGCACTTGCCTGAAAAACTGGGAACTGGAACGGCGTCGATCAATAGTGCAGTCTGCAATTAACACGCACTGCACAAACACATCACTAAAGGTGGTGGGCCATGGCGTGGCGGGGTGAGCGCTGTCTGAAATTTACGCGGGGCAAAGCCAAGGTGTTACAGACACACACCGCGATGAACAGGAAGATTAAGATATAACATATAACCATATAACAATTACAGCACGGAAACGGGCCCTCTCCGTGGGCCTTCAGGTCCCGTGCCGACAATTTATTTTCCCTTTTAGATTCCCTAGTCCCACTACCTGCACTCAGACCATACCCTCCATTCCCTTCATGTGCCATATACCTATCCACTTTGAGTTTAAATGATTGTAAATCGGATCCTGCTCTGGCCTCCACCCACTTCTGCTAGAAGGCTCAATCCACACAGCCACCACCCTCTGAGTAAAGAATTCCCCTAACGATGTACCCCTAAACTTCAGGTCCCCTTAATTTCTCATTCATGCCCTCATAGTTTCGAATCTAATCTTCCCTACCCTCAATGGAAAAGCTTATCCACGTCAACTCTGTCTATCCCTTTCATTCACATCATTGTTAAAGACCTCATCAAGCCCCCTCCCTTACCTAACCTTCTGCGCTCCAAAGAATAAAGACCTAACTTGTTCAACCTTTCTCTGTAACATAGTGCTTGAACCCTGGCAACTTCTAGTAAATCTCCTCTGTACTCTCTCTAGTTTGTTGACACCTTCCTCTAAAAATATAGGCGACCAAAATTTGTAACACCATACTCCAGAATTGGTCTTACCAATGCCATGTTTGTACCATTTTAATAATTTTAAAAACAAACAAACTTATTCGTTACTCTTATCGCTTTTTCCCTACTCCTAGAGTTCAATGCTCTATGAATTATAAAGGCCAGCACAACAAAGGCCATTCGGGTTTTTAACCACCTTATCTACATGCTATTTCCACCTTCAGCGGAACTATGCACACAGTTATTCCTAGATCATCCCTCTGGTTCGCACAACATTCCTCAATTCCCCTACCATTTACCATGGAGTATGTCCTATTTTGATTTGTCCTGCAGAGATGTAGGCATTTCACACTTAACAGCATTAGAACTCCATCATAGCCATCTTTCAGCCCACTTTTTTCCAAATGGGTCCCAAAATCTCTCCTGTAGACTTTGAAAATACTACTTCATTAATCCACAACACCACCTATCTTTAGTATCATCTGCATACTTTACTTAGCCAATTTTTTTCATTTTCCACCTTTTCCCCACACCCCATCATATCCAGATCATTGATAGTACATGACAAAAAACAACAGGTGGACCCAACACAGGATCCTCCCTGAGGGGGCACCAGATCCCTGAGACACCCCACTGGTCACCCACGGGCTTCCAACCTGAGAGACATGCCTACCATTACTCTCTGACTTCTCCTTTTACAGTAGACCACTGTTAATATCCATCTTGCTATACTAAAACCAGCCATTAACGACCCAAAGATTGAACTCTTCTTAACCTAACAACCTTCCATGGGGAACCTCCTTGTCAAAGGCCTTGGGCTGAAAACCATATAGACAACATCCATCTGCTTTACCCTCATCAATTTCCCTAGTACCCGCTACAAAAAATTCAAGAAGGTGTGTCAAACATATACCTTACCAGGCACAAATCCATGATTCCTGATCAGACCCTGTTTTATATCCAGATGCTTATATATAATATATATATATATAGTATCTATATTGATATAATATATAGTATATATATATATAGTATAGTATATAAATATTATAAAAATGAGAGTATATAATTGTTATATAATATATAGTATATTTTATAGTGATATAGATATTATTATATTATATAATGATAGCAATTTTTATATCATCTATATTATAATTTTTTTAGATATATATATATATCTACATATATATTATAATAGATATATAATAAAAATAATTTATATTAATATATTATTTATCTTTTATATAAATACTATAATGATATAAAACCTAAAAAATAAAATAAAAAAAATATACTAAAATCTATATAATAATAAACTCCAGAAGATGGGCTAGGACAACAGTGTAACGGGTAGGTGAAAGGTAGAGACATTAAACCGGTATGTGGGGGGGGGGGGGTGGTGGGCTCTTTGTTCGGGCGTGGAGTACCCCTATACACAATAACCCATCACCCCAAACAACCATTAAGAACTGCCGGCCCGACACCAACCAAAAAATCCTTTAACCATACTGGACGACATATCACAGAGACACGCAGTGCTCAAACCCAGTCGGTGATCTCCAGGTGCAATTCAAAAGCTTACTTTTTTATTTTTTTATATTTTTATTTCCTAACAACCCCCCCCCGACCCACGCAGGAAAAGCCAATGACAAATGTCCCCCGGTCCGCAAAGGCGATATAAACTAAAACTAACCTAGGACTAACCTACAACTACAGGCGACCCCACTACAAAATGCACTACTTACTAAACTACCAGTATTATCGATTTTCTCCATGGTGCGACGACGACTCAATTTATGGTCGCAAGAAAAGACTATTTTTCGACATGTTAGAAAAAATGCATTTGTGGCGAGATAGTGGGACTAAGGCCGTTTAGGATGTAAGAAGCGTGCACATCAATGATAAGCAGCACCAATGCAGTCCAACTAAACGTGAATCTTTGATTCAACTGGGAAGAATTGGGAAGGAAGAGATAAAATCAGCCCAGGTATTTACATTCTCCTCTCGCTTTGACTGCCATGCAAGCTAAACCTCGAAGAAGAGAAGTAGATATTGGTGGGGATGGAAAAGTGAAACAAGGGAATCGCAGACTTCCTTTAGAAATGCTGAATGTTAAAGGCAAAAGTGCTGAGGCCTTAATATGGTCGGAGCTGTGGTCGTAGGCGTCGAGCAGCGTTCAGATCGCCGTCTCCGTAGACTCTCATGTAGCTTGTTATCCTAGTCGACGGCGGCGCCCGGCATCGGCGCTGAGCATAGCTTCATGCCGTTGCTCCCGAGTCGTTTTCTACACGGGAAGGAAACTCCATGCAGCAGGCACCCAGCATTCGCGCTCTATGCGCTCTAGAAGCGGCTTCCAGCGGGTGTGTATGGTGTTCCCAGCCAGCCCGGGCCAGTTCGGCATTGGCGCTCTAAGCAGCGCTCCAGCGGGTGTTCCAGCAGCGGCCCACGGCCGCGGCATTGGCGGCTCTAGCAGGCTCCTGCGGGTGTTCCAGCAGCGGCCCCCGGCTTGCGGCGCTCGCGGCTCCGGCGGCTTCCGGCTGTGTTCCAGCAGGCCCGGCATTGGGCGCTCCCGGCGGCTCCGCGGGTGTTCCAGCATCCCTCCGGCAATGGCGCTCCGGCGGCTCTCCAGCGGTGCTCCGCAGCGGCCCGGCTTCGGCGCAACCGGCTGGCGGCTGCCGGCGGGTGTTCCATCCCAGCACGGCCCGGCCTCGGCGCTCCGGCGGCTCCGGCGGGTGTTCCAGCCGCGGCCCGGCATTGGCGCTTCCGCGCTCTCCAGGCGGGGTGCTCCGGCAGCAGGCCCGGCTTTATCGGCGCTCCGGCGGCTCCGGCGGCTCACCGGCGGGGAACACCCAGAGACGGCTCTCCCAGCGTGCTGAGGCCCAGCTGCGGACTCTCCAGCGGCTCTCTCCAAGCAGGTGCCCAGCGAGGCCACGGCTTCAGAGCACCGGCGGCTCCAGCGTTCCCTGGTCGATCTGCCGACTGGGAGCTGTGGTGGTGTCCGGCGTTCTGAGCGGTCGGCGGCGGTGGCGGCCTGGCTATCGAGGCTCGCCGCGGGGCCTGGTGGGACGATGACATTCGAAGCCTGGATCGCCTCTACAAGAGGGGGAACAAGTAGGAGGAAAATGACAAGACGCTTAAGACTTTTGCCTTCCACCAAGTGAGGAGGAGCTTGGTGAACACACTGTGTGGAATGTTAAATTCTGTGGTTATATATAGTGTGTTTTGTTTTAAGTTATTACATGTATGACTGCCAGGTACAAATTTCGTTCAGATACCGAAAGGTCAGAATGACAATAAAGAATCTGAATCTGAATCCTGAAACTGAAAAGGATGGTATATCACAATGGAAGGTAGTAATGAATGCCGAACATTGAAAGTGGGGCCACACAGGAACCATGTTCTTGCTTGAGTGGGGAGGAGAAGGGTGAGAACGGAAAATAGAAGACAGAGCCGTTCCTAGTGATCTCTGAAAAAGTCATTTGAAAAATTAAACCTATTTCCCTTCACTAGATGCTACTTGACCCACTGAGGGCAATTCACAGCTATTTCCTATTTCGTATTCTATTTCTATATGAGACCATCTATCCATTGCAGTGTTATTATTTTTGACAAATGTTTAGGAGGGATCTTTTAAAATGTGGGGCCTTAATTAAGGGTTTCGGCTGGCAGTGTACCAGGTATCCATAACTAGTGCCACGTTTATCAAGTAACAATATGGGCATTTGCTACCCCCCCCAAATACCAAACTCCAATCAGAGTTTCCTTTGAGGTATTTGCTTTCAATCAGTCCTCTATCACAGTCATCACAATTCTGTTGTGTTGTTGGCCTTTGGCAATATGTTAGAAAAAAAGGCAAACATTTATATTTTTAAAAGTAATCTCAGTGGGGATCTCACAAAATACAGAACATTTGTTCATTTCCTTTCCACGAGTGAAAGAGGGAGTGCCAGGTTTGTAAAGAAGATAAAGCTTTCAACATGAGTATTTTTCTGGAAAGAAAAGAAATGCCTATTTGGAGCCCATCAAATCTTATCTCTGCCGCCGGTAAATTAGGCACAACAAAACATTTGAGTGCTCTGATGGATCAAAGGAGGCGATTGTGAACCAAGACACACTGGCCTGAAGGGGCTCCGATTATGCTTTAAACTAGGGGAATGGCATCCCATTGTCATCCAGAACCTGAAATGGGCGATTGAGTACATGTTCCACGTAATGCTGTGGAATGAACTGAAGACATAATCAGCAACTCTAACACTTACTATAAAATACAAAATTATTGTTGATGGGAACCATTAATCACAGGCTGCATCCCAGCTCCAGGCATTACTTACTCTGTCATCGAACTTGCTGCTTCCATCACCTTTCTTTACCTCTTGCAATAAAGACTGTACTAACTATTATTTAATTTACACTTCCTTTTACATATAACCTTGGATAGGTATCCCTTTTAATGCTTTTGCATACTTAAAGCTACACCCCTAAGTAAGTTTATTGGCCAAGTATTCCCATACAAGGAATTTGCCTTGGTGCTCAGGCCACACAATTAACAACAATGACATAACAGATTAAATTAGACCGTTACGAATGCCTCAAACCACTAAACTAGTGATATAGTTCATCAGTGGACTTGACTCCTTATTAACATTGCTAACAAAAACAAACTGTTGGAGGAACTCAACAGGCCAGTCAGCATCTGTGGAGGGAAATGGACAGATGGCATTTTGGGCTCAGGACATTTCTTCAGATTTTGCTGATTAATGGCCAAGTAACATATCAGTGAATAAATATATTTTAAAAAATGTAAACACGTAATTTGATTGTATAGTTTAACGAGAATTGTTGAATATCAAATTGCCATATCAAACTTGTGCCCACTAGCATGGTTCTAACAAACAGCAATTGCAGCATGGTGAATACTTTATCAAATAGAAATAAATTATCTCTTGGAGTGGGAGAGACTTCCTGTAAGGGTCAATGTGAGAAGTTGCACACCAGTCTGCTGAGTGCAGAGGGAGGGATATTGCTGAAAAGGCTAGCCTAGTGGACTAAGGTAGAGTAATGGTTTATGTTTCATCAACAGTGGATGAGAATCCAATGCTTTCTTCCTGCTTCTTTTAAACTGAGTTATTTTGTCAGGTCTAAAAGTCAAACTTGATTCAAACACTTGTAGCTGTTGAAAAAATCGATCTCTTTATTCAGCTGAGGACATAGTTCTCTGAAAAAAACCTACCCCACAGAGCTGATGCTCATGGGCGGGTCCATTGAGAGAGTAACTTGATACAAACTGCATGCATATTATATAAAGTATAGAGAATTCAGATACAGAGGGGTATGACAAGCATAGTAAGACGCAATCATAGTACTGAGTCCATGTTCCTCGAGTATTACAAAATCTTCACATGAATCACCCCGTCCGTATTGGCCTCATACAATCCAAGTCGTTTGCTAGTGGTATAACTTGCTTTAGAATCTTTATTATTTCACACAACAAAATTCCCACTGGCGCTGACAATTAACCATCGACGCATATCCTCAAAGATAGAAGAATATGTATTTAAATACACAATGACACACAATCAACATCACTCCCATACCAAGAATAGAGAATTCTATAAATCTCACAAGCAATTTTCTATTTGCTCTCTAAGGTCTCAATGTTAGTTACATCCTAACTCAAGACAATATTAATTTTCATAATTGTTTCACTACAGATGTCATTACACATTTACAATACCATTACATATGTATATATAAAGACATTTCATTATTTAGTTTGCGGAATTACAGTTTCTAAGTTCAAACACGCCCGATATTCCAACCGAAGTCGTAAACCTGTGCAACTTTATTGGAAAAGATACAACTTCGAAAACCATTATTACGATTCAGAGTTACATTCTGTCTCTCGACTTTTCTATAAACATATCCATACAATCTGATTTATCTTCTTCTCCAAGCAACTACATACCCTTCGACAAACATCCATAACTCTCGTGCTAGTATCACAGAAGTTCTTCCTCGAATTTATTAATATTTACAGTAGCCGAAGGCTAACTACAGGGTCTAGTATCTCTCAACTCAAGCCTTGAATCTAATCTAAGAAACTCAGCATAACAAAAACCGTCACAGTTTATAGAATGTACCATAGAGGCCGTCATTCAAGCTATCCATGATCTCGGCAACACAATCATACCAATTACAATTTCCCTCAGCGATACAATTGCCATTCATGCTAATAAACTAAGCATAGCAGGTTCAGGTTCAGGCTCCATGTTTTTGAGGTGATTTCTGTTCACTTGTAGGGTGCTCTTTTGTACTTTATTCCGTTAGAGGAACAACCTATAATGCTTTTCTTGCAAATTACCTAGCATATAAAAGTCACTACCCGAGCGGTTCATATTATATATTATGTCTGTGTTCCTTAGCTAGGGTTGTCAAATACAGTTATTGCAAATGTAACCTTCACATAACTCCAAGCTTATGTGCCTGTTACCATTTTTGTGCATATCTTTCATTCATTCATTGTGCTATATCTCCACTCTACATGCACCAATACGTCCTATATCCTCTCATTTACGCTTCCCTGACTCTCAGTTTGAAGAGGGTCTTGAGATACGAAACCTTGTGTCTCTTTTCTCCAAGATGCTGCCTGTCCCTGAGTTACTACTAGCTTTTTTGTAGTCTATTCTGGGGTTTTGTCGACAAGGGCAGACTTTCTAGTTGCAGGATAATGATAGCTATGTATCAGCAACAACTTACATAAGGATGAGCATCGCATGATGAAATCTTGTAGAAATCAAGAATGATACAGTAGTCTGCTGTGATCTGAAGTCAACCATGTCATTGCATTTGACTTTCGTTACATATGCTAAAGGCACATGTGTAAATGCTGTTGTTTTCACTAACCAAGATAAATAATGCTTTGCAAGTGAAGTTGCTGCAGTGTAATCTGTTATGTGAAATTGTGCGTGTAATGGAGTTGGTTGATTGCTAATGTATGGATTGATAAATTTGAAGCTTATAGATTGTAATTGTAATTGTAATTAAATTTATTAAAGCCAGTATGCCACGGAAAAGCAACAAATATGAAAATCAACAATACTTAAACAGCTACCACAGATGCTTTGAGAATCACCCAGGACACAAACATAAATGAGTAGACCCACACGCATCAGTCCAAATGTTCGTTGGCCTACAGACACACTTTCCTTCACACGTGTTAAAAGAAGGAACTGCAGTAGGCTGGAAGAATGAGTGGGTACATTCAAAAGGCTGAGAAACTCAGCGGTGTTTAGCAGCAGCATCATAAGGACATAGAGAAAGCCGCTTGTTAGATGTACTGATATTT
>CM069143.1:2617072-2769572 GCA_035221665.1 Okamejei kenojei
TATGTGTCTGGTGGGGGGACTTAGGGAGTAGAGTGATGGGGGGGGGGTGGGGGGGGGGGGGGGGGGGGGGGGGGGGGGGGGGGGGGGTGGGGGGGGGGGGGGGGGGGGGGGGGGGGGGGGGGGGGGGGGGGGGGGGGGGGGGTGGGGGGGGGGTGGTGGTGGGGACATCGAGAATGATGGACTATGGGAGAGGAAAGCTGTGCCCCCACACCGTGCAGCGCCATGCAGTAGATAGAACTGTTCGGATGGGGCTTTTTGTAACTTTGTCAGTGCAAAAATGTAGCATAACACTTGTACTAACCTCGGAGAAGTCTGCTGTCATGGTTTTTAATCAGATTGTATGCAAGACAGAGCATTTCACTGAACCAATACATGTCCAATGATAGTCAATAGTCAGATTTATTCATCATAGCACAATAAATGCAGTGAAATTAACTGAATTGAAATCATAAATAGGCAAAGCAAATGGGATTATGTGAAGATGGGTTAGCATGGGATGTGGTGGGCAGAAGAGCCTTATCTGTGGTTTACTACGTTACTCTATGATTCAAAGACTAAAAGATAGCAATACCAGAATCCCCTTCAGACCACCAGGCTATTAAAACAACAACAAATAAGTCTCTGCACAACAACAAACCTATTAGTTATTATTATGCACTTTATATTGTTTGTTTTTTGAGTGTGTATGTATATGTGTGTGTTGTATGTATATGTGTGGTGTGTGTATATATATATATGTATGTGTGTATATATATGTGTGTGTGTGTGTGTATATATAATATATATATATACACTCACGCATATACACATATATACACATATATATATATATCAACTAATACACACACACACAATATATATATATCTAGATTGTGTGGTGTGAAATATATATATATATATATATATATATATAATAGATAATATATATATATATATATATATAAGTATATATATATATAATATATATATAATATATACATACATGTGTGTATTATATATATACAACATATTAATATACACCATATATATACTATACCATACAAATAAACACATACACACACACACACACTATATATATATATATATATATATATACACACAACATATCTAAATATACACACATACATATATAGATATTTATATATATAAAATAATAAATTTGTGTGTGTAATATATAAATTATATATATAAGTGTGTGTATATATATATATATATGTGTGTGTGTGTTGTGTGTATATATATATATATATATATATATAAATATATATATTATATATATATATAATAAATATATATATATATATATATATATACTATATATATCTATATAAATATATTTTCTCTGCTGCGACAGATGACAATAAAACACTCTTGACTTGAACTCTTGGAGTCAAGCTAGAATTGGTTGTTCACTGTGAATAGTATAAAAAGGAGTACCGACATTACATTTCACTGAACTTTCTCATTGAATTCACAGTAGAAAATTGTTTAGTTTAGAGATACAATTCTACAATATAGACTTCACCAGAGTAATGAAAAAATGAGAGATTTCACCGACATCTGCAATATTGTTCTCGGGTCCCTTGAATCACATTTCAACAACCTCAAAGAACCACCCTCTTCAAGCTTAGTGTTGACGCCATCAGGAATCAGCTATCGATCTTGCTGCAATGAATGCATTAAGATTTACAGTCATAGAATTTTTCAGATGAAAGAAACACTCCATTCCAGTGCTGGTTTAATCTAAATTCTTTGCCGTCCTCTTTCTTCGCACACTTTATTTCTTTTCCCCCCAAGTAAGTGTAAAAATTGTAAGTCTCACACAAAATAAGTTGCAGCCATATGTTCAGATACTGCCTGACCTGCTGCGTTACTCCAGCTTTGTGTGTCTATCTTCAAAATGGAAACTACTATTCAGAGTTGTAAAGATTTTTAATTAGACTGATGATTCAATCCTGCTGGACAATAATTTTCTTTGCATTTTTACAATTTTCTTGTGGTAATGCTGTGGTTTTTTTTTCCATTTTCCTCATTTTGGATTTCTTTCAAGTTTTCGGTGACACTAATTGCAGGAACCCACATCTGAGAGCACATAATCGTGCAAAGACGCAGAAACACTATACCAGTGTTGTGCCCGCAAAGGCTTGCAAACTTCCCCCTGCAGTCATCCATCACTACAGATGTGACGGATCGATGATAGCACTGGCATTTGGGCTAACAAAAAGCTGCAAGCAAATTGGAAAGACTGGTCAAATATGTTTAGTTTCTTGCAGGCTTTTCTGTGGTTGTATGATTATGCAGTTCATGGTGTTTAACGTTTCTGATGAGATTGTCTTCTCGTGCTGACACAGCTCTCCGCTGGAAGGGGTTGGCAGTAAATCAACAGTACACCACTATGATTAAAAATAAATTCCCTCCGTGGGTACATTGATAAATTCACTTCAAAATTTATCTGAAGCAAAATGAATAGAAGTTGGCCAGAATCAATATCCAATCTGCTCCAGGGGTGTTCAGCAAAACATTTAGGCAGTACTCTAATTGCATCCCACAAAGTAGTGAGGACAACATTCCTAGTAGATGGTTTCTGTTGCAAAATGCATGGGTGGACTGTACAAACACACTGGTAGATCAAGATCATCTCATCATCTGAGGTGCATCATACTTTAAATTAGAATATCATTTGACCAAGGCATTCAAATAAAAACAGAAAATACTGTAATTACATAGCAGGTCAAGAAGTATCTGTGGATGGGGAAATGTTACAGATTTTGTATCAGGGTTGGAAAGAGGACGGCAGAGTGGTGCAGTGGTATAGTTGCTGCCTTAAACCACCAGAGACCTGGGTTCAATCCTGACCCTGGGTGCTGTCCTATATTGGAGTTTGCATGTTCTCTCTGTGACCGTGGGGGTATTCTCCAGGTACTCCCACGCCTCAAAGATGTATAAGTTTGTAGGTTAATTAGCCTTGGTTAAACATTGTAAATTGTCCCTAATGCATTGTTTAGTGTGAGGGGTATTTCTGGTAAAGTGAGGCGAGAACCCTTGTGGATGCAGGGAGGGGTGGGGAACTGTGATTGACTGCAGGCAGAGTACAGTTTAAATGACAAAAGGAGAGATGATGCAAGACAAAGGTGGGTGTAGATTGTTGAGAGACCACACCATTCAAAGGTAGCAAAATAAAGCTGTTTGAGGAACACAGCCAGCGGGCAAGGCAGTATGTTGTGTTAAAGAAGGAACTGCAGATGCTGGAGAATTGAGGGTACACAAAAGGCTGGAGAAACTCAGCGGGTGCAGCAGCATCTAAGGAGCGAGGAGATAGGCGACGTTTCGGGTCGAGACCCTTCCTTTGAGGTATTTGCTTTCAATCAGTCCCTTCACAGTCATCACAATTCTGATTGTGTTGCCTTTGGCAATATGTTAGAAAAAGGGCAAACATGTATATTTTTAAAAGTAATCTCAATGGGAATCTCACAAAATACAGAACATTTGTTCATTTCCTTTCCACGAGTGAAAGAGGGAGTGCCAGGTTTGTAAAGAAGATAAAGCTTTCAAAATGAGTATTTTTCTGAAAGAAAAGAAATGCCTATTTGGCCAGTCAAATCTATCTCTGCCGGTAATTAAGGCATCAACAAAACATTGAGGCTCTGATGGATACAAAGGGATTGTGAAACAAAGCACACTGGCCTGAAGGGGCTCCGATTATGCTTTAAACTAGAGGAATGGCATCCCATTGTCATCCAGAACCTGAAATGGGCGATTGAGTACATGTTCCACGTAATGCTGTGGAATGATCTGTAACATAATCAGAACTTACTTTAAATTACAAAATTATTGTTGAGTGGGAACCATTATCACAGTGCTGCATCCCTGCTCCAGGCATTACTCTGTCAGTCGAACTTGCTGCTTCCATCAACCATTCTTTACTCTTGCAATAAAGACTGTACTATTATTTAATTTAACTTCTCTTTTACTTATAAGCTGTGGATGGTCTACCCTTTTAATGCTTGCATACTTAAAGCTACACCTAAGTAAGTTTATTGGCCAAGTATTCACATACAAGGAATTTGCCTTGGTGCTCTGCCCACAAGTAACAACATGACATAAAGTGACAGTTACGAATGACTCAAACACTAAACTAGTGATATGAGTTCATCAGTGGACTTGTCTCCTTATTACTTTGCTAACAAAAACAAACTGTTGGAGGAACTCAACAGGCCAGTCAGCATCCGTGGAGGGAATGGACAGATGGCATTGTGGCTCAGGACATTTCTTCAGATTTTGCTGATTTGCAAAGTACATTTCAGTGAATATATATATTTTTAAAATGTTAATCAGCGTAATTTTGATTGTATGAGTTTAAGAGAATGTGAATATCAAATTGCCCACAGCATGGTTCTACAAACAGCAATGCAGCTTGGTGATGTTCTTCAATGAGAAATCCTCTTGGTGTGGGAGAGAATTCCTGGTACGGTCAATGTGAGAGTTGCAACACCAGTCTGCTGAGTGCAGAGGGAGGGAGATTGCTGAAAAGGCTGAGCTAGTGGACTAATGTAGAGTATGTTTCAACAGTGGGATGAACCAATGCTTCTTGTTAAACTGAGTTATTTTGTCAGTCTAAAGTCAACTTGATTCAAACACTTGTAGCTGTTGAAATCGATTCTTTATTCAGCTGAGACTAGTCTCTGAACCTTCCAACACAGAGCTGATGCTCTGGGGCGGGTCCAGAGAGGAGTAACTTTGATACAAACTCATGGCATTTATATAGGTATTAGACATTTCAGATACAGAGGGTATGACAAGCTAGTAACCAATCATCTGAGTCCTCCTGGAGATTTACAACATCAGTCACATGATCCCCCTTCCCTGGCCTCATTACAACCTTTGTTTGCCTGTGGTATAACTTTGCTTTAGGATCATTTTATTTCAACACAACAAAATCCCAGTGGGCTCAATTAACAAAGACCATTCCTCAAAATATAAGATATGTATGTAATACAATGATCACACAAGTCATACACACTTCCCATACCAAGAAGAGAGATATTTCTATAAATCTAAGCAATTTCTATGTCTAATGTTTACATTCCTACTAAGACAATACATTTCATAAATTGTTTCACTACAGTGTTACACAGTTTACAATACCATTACATATGTATTTAAAACATTAATTATATGAGTTTGCTGAATTACAGTTTCTAAGTTCAAAACACCCAATATCCCAACCAAGCATACATGGGTCGTAAACCTGTCAACTTAGTGTGGAAAGATACAACTTCAAACCATTACATCAGAGTTACATCTGCTTCTTCGACTTTCTATAAACATATCCATCAATCTGATTATCTTCTTCTCCAAGCAACTATTCCCCTTCACATACATCCTATCCCTTATCACAACCTCATTATAATTTAACATAGCCGAGGCTAACTACAGGGTCTATTATCTCTCAGCCTTGAATTCTATCTGAAACTCAGCATAAACCTCACAGCTTAAGAATGTACCATAGAGGCCCGTATTCAGCTATCCATTCTCCAACACAATCATACCAAATACAATTTCCTCCAGCGATACAATTGCCTCAGCAATAAACTAAGCTTAGCAGGTTTCAGGTTCAGGCCTCCATGTTTTGATGAATCTGTTCACTGTATGGGTCTCTTTGTACTTTATTCCGTTAGGGAAACCCTTAAGCTTTTCTTTTGCAAATTACCTAGCATATAAAAGCCACTATCGAGTGGTTCTATTATATAATACTTCCTCAGTAGGGTTGGCAATACAGTTGCAAATGAACCCTTCACATAACTCCAAACTTATGTGGCCTGTTTCCTTTTGTGCATATCTTTCATTCATTCATTTGTTCTATATCTCTCTACATCACCGTCTATATCTCTCATTTCCCTTTCCCCTGACTCTCAGTTTGAAGAAGGGTCTCGACACGAAACCTGTTCCTTTTCTCCAGAGATGCTGCCTGTCCTGAGTTACTCTAGCTTTTTGTGTCTATCTGGGGTTTGTGGACAAGTAGGACTTTCTGTTGAGGATAATGATAGCTATGTTCAGAACCAGCTTACATAGGAGAGCACGCTGATGAAAACTTGAAGAAATCAAGATGAATAGCAGTAGTCGCTGTGTGTGAAGTCACCATGTCATGCATTTTGACCTTTGTTACTATGCTAAAGGCACATGTGTAAATGCTTTGTTGTTCACTGCTTTGGCAATGATGTTGCCAGGATGTTGCCAGTGTTGTTATGGAAATGGGCGTTAATGGTGTTGTTGATTGCTAAGGTATGGATCGACAAATTGAGCTTTAATTAATTTAATTGTAATTAATTTATTAGCCAAGTATGCAACGAAAAAGCAACAATATGAAAATCAAACATACTTAAACAGCCACCACAGTGGCGTGTGAGAATCCCCAGGACACAAAACATAAATGGAGACCCACAGCCATCAGTCCAATGTTCGTGGCCACACACGCTCCTTCACCGTGTTAAAGAAGGAACTGCAGATGCTGGAGAATTGAGGGTACACAAAAGGCTGGAGAAACTCAGCGGGTGCAGCAGCATCTAAGGAGCGAAGGAGATAAGCCCTGAAGAAGGGTCTCGACCCGAAACATCCCCTATCTCCTTCGCTCCTTAGATGCTGCTGCACCCGCTGAGTTTCTCCAGCCGCTCCTTCACCGTGATGTGACCAGAGTTGTACCGACTGCTCTCACTCTCCCTGCAGCCCCTGTCCACCGAACAGTCAGAATGCTGTCACACTCCCACTACACTCCGTTGGGTCCTCATGGAGCCATGACCTCGCAAACGCCGAGATCACTGCACTCACGGCACTCCCTCCTAGTCCTCAGCAGTGCAAGTCTTGTTTTTCCGGTGACCTCACATTCCCCACTGTGATGGAAGGCAAATAACTTTTACCTTTTCTCCTACGATCGGGGCAATCGAAGCGCCTGTGGTGGGAGCTCCCGCAGTCGATCCCTAACAAAGGGACTGCCAGTTCCACGATGTTAAAGCCACCGTGCAGATGGCGATTCAAAGAAAAAGTCGCATCTCCATCGAGGAAAGGGATAAAAAAAGGTTTCTCCCCCCCCCCCCCCCCCCCCCACCCCTCCCCCCCCCCCCCCCACCCCCCCCCCCACAACCCACCCCTACCCCCTGCCCTCACATAATACAAAAGCTAAAAGTACACAACAAATATTCACATAAAAACAGACCAAAACAGCAAAAGAAGAAAAGATGAAAGACAAGACGGGCTGTTGACGAGGCTGCCATGTAGGGTGCCACCAGGTGGATTATGGACTTTGGGCTGTATTCCCAAATTCACACTGAACAGATATATAATCATTGGTGATGCATTCGACAATTCGTCCACTGACACATTCCTGACCTTTTTTAAAGAGGTTGATGGTTGAGGCACTGATATTGGCAGCACTGAGTTTGGGTAATCTGCTCTCAACTATTGTCCAGTGACTGCATTTTGAAACCTTGCTTAAAATGAAAATCGAAGAGGTGCAGATGCCAGAAGCCTGAAATAAAAACCTGAAGCGAGACAGAAAAACACTGGCACTACTGACGCCATTGCTCAGCAGTTCAGGTAGCAAGAGCAGAAAGATAAACTAAGTCAACATTCGCAACCAGGGCAGAGTCCCCCTGGTCCTCACCTTTCACCCCACCAGCCGGCAAATACAACACATAGTCCTCCGCCAGTTTCGCCACCCCCAACGTGACCCCTCCATTCTCCACATCTTCCCATCTCCCCCCCCGTCTGCCTTCCGCAAAGACCGCTCCCTCCGCAACTCCCTTGTCAATTCTTCCCTTCCCTCCCGCTCTACCTTAACCCTTTCCCCGGGCACTTTCCCTTGCAACCGCAAGAGATATGCTACACTTGTCCCTTCACCTCCCCCCCCCCCCCCCCCCCCCCCCCCCCCCCCCCCCCCCCCCCCCCCCCCCACTCCTTTCAGGGACCCAAGCAGTCCTTCCAGGTCCGACAGAGGTTCACCTGCACCTTCTCCAACCTCATCTACTGCATCCGCTGCTCCAGATGCCAGATGATCTATATCGGTGCGACCAAGCGGAGGCTTGGCGATCGCTTTCGCCGAACACCTCCGCTCGGTCCGCAATAACCAACCCGACCTGCCGGTGGCTCAGCACTTCAACTCCCCCTCCCATTCCGTATCCGACCTCTCGGTCCTGGGCCTCCTCCACGGCCAGAGTGAGCAACACCACAAGCTGGAGGAACAGCACCTCATATTCCGCTTGGGGAGTCTGCATGCTCTGGGCTTGAACAATGAATTTTCTCAATTCTGTTAACCCTTGCTGTCTCCTCCCCCTCCCACCTCTCCCTCAGCCCTCGGGCCCTGGCATTCCCTCTCTCTCCATCTCTCTCTCCCCCACCCTAGTCGCACTAGCTTCTCATTTTCACACTACAAACAGCTTACAATGGCTTGTTCCCTTTATCATTGATACTTTTTTGCATATCTTTCATTCATTGTTCTTTATCTCGCCACATCACCGTCTATATCTCTCGTTTCCCTGATCCCTGACCAGTCTGAAGAAGGGTCTCGACCCGAAACGTCGCCTATCTCCTTCGCTCCTTAGATGCTGCTGCACCCGCTGAGTTTCTCCAGCCTTTTGTGTACCCTTGTATGTCTTTCAGCTTGGGAGGTAGAGCCACATTTTATGACGGGGAAAAAGCTTGTTTTGAATTGTTTTTTCTAGGATTTTTATGTTTTCATGTAGTACAAGGATCGTTTAATTTGGAACATTTTACATCATGCTTTACTCACTTCTCTCTGCTAATTAAACTGCTCTGAGTGATTTTCAAATAGACCATTGATTGAATACTTGCATATATATAATATATACGTGTGTGTGTATATACGTGCATATATGTATGTATGTGTGTGTGTGTATATATTATGTGTGTGTGTATATTTCCAACACAATTATATATTTCCAACACAATGAGCCGTGGAGAACATTGACATTTTTCAGCAGCAATGTTTTCAAAGAGGTTCTTTTGAGGTTGTTGCTGTTGGCTGCAATGTTGAGCCAGAGTAATTTTACTCATGTTTAAGAAGGAACTGCAGATGCGGGTTTAAACCGGAGATAGACACAAAAAGCTGGAGTAACTCAGCTGGGACAGGCAGCATCTCTGGTGAGAAGGAATGGGTAGCGTTTCGGGAACCTTCTTCAGGTTCACGCGGACTGATCTCCCGGTTGCTAAACACGTTAAATCTCCTTCCCATTCCCACACTGACCTTTCTCCATTGTCAGTGAGGCTAAATGCAAATTGGAGGAACAACATCTCATATTTTGCATGGGCAGCTTACAGCCCAGTGGTATGAATATTGATTTCTCTAACTTCCCTCTCTCTATCTCTCCCCCACCCTAGTTGCACCAGCTTCTCGTTTTCACCCAACAAACAGCCTGTCACCTTTATCATCGTAACTTTTTTGCATATCTATCTATTATTCATTGTTCTTTATCTCTCCATATCACCATCTATATCTTTTGTTTCCCTTTTCCCTAACAAGTCTGAAGATGGATCTCGATCCGAAACGTCATCCATTCATTCTCTCCAGAGATGTTGCCTGTCCCAGCTTTTTATGTCCACCTATCGCTTGCCAGC
Organism: Okamejei kenojei; assembly: GCA_035221665.1. Lineage (NCBI taxonomy): Eukaryota > Metazoa > Chordata > Chondrichthyes > Rajiformes > Rajidae > Okamejei > Okamejei kenojei. The sequence goes on from CM069143.1 coordinate 2,626,700, forward strand.
CTTTGCCCCATCCTGCTTCATTTGCAATGTTCTCCCCCTTACTGCAATCAGTCTGAAAAAGGTCCTGACCCAAAACGCTGTCTGTTTGTTCCATTCACAGATACTGCCTGACCCAATGAGTTCTTCCATCACTTTGTTTTATGCTCAAGATTCCAGTGTTTGCAGTCTTCTGTGTCCCTGCATTACAATTGCAGGTTTTCCAATTTTGTAGGCTTTTTAAATTGATATTATAGAGACACGTGAGCACAAGTGGCTAACCACGAGGAACCGCCACAATATTATTCCTGGTTCCTACTGTTAGCTGCAGGTGGCTTATCCTTCTCATAGACCCTTTATATCTCAGGGGAATGTATTTTTGTTGAGAGTGATGATATACATCCAGAATAATCTGCCACAGCTTGTACTGTCATACCTTTTTAATTATCTACTTTTCTATGCCACTTTAGCCAACTCTGTCATAAAACAGTTGTAAATTTGCCTTTATGTTTAAGATAGTAATTTCAGATCAAAACATCTTACTTTTTAACTGAATAGGAATTTATATCAAATCTATAAACCATGGTTTCCAGCTTCCCCTGTCATCTATCATCCTGATATGCAAGATGTGCAAGAAAGAACTGCAGTTGTCGGTTTACACCGAAGATGGACACACATTGTTGAAGCAACGCAGCGGGCCAGGAAGTATCTCTGGAGAATAGGAACAGATGACATTTCAGTTCTGAAGAAGGGTTACCTGTTACTTTTCTTCAGAGATGCTGTCTGACCTGCTTAGTTACTCAAACTTTTTTGTGTCTATCTTTGTGATCAAAGATGACTTGCTATATCATCATTAGAGCCAGGATGTTTGCGCGCTAAAAATCTCTGAAATAGGCAGGCAAAAAGGCCTAATAAAATTACAAAAAAGGCGACAGGCAAATATTGACAAAAAAAGGCATGTATTTCCACCACCATAATATATGGTTTAAAAATAGAATAAACAAGCTTACCGTTAGAAGTTTGATCTTTATTTTATGAGAAATTGAAGTGAGGGATTATGTGAAGAACCTGCCAGCCCACGTGTGCGTCAATCTTCAGAGCAACTGTATGAAATCACAGACCACTTGCACGAACTTAAACTATTGAAATATTAATAACCCTTGACTTACTGAATGATCTTTATAAGATTCAGGGTTGGGAGTGGAGGGCGCGTAGTCCCTCACTTCAACTTCTCATAAATACAGATCAAAATGTACGTTCTTGTTTAATCTTTCTATTTTATATTGAAGTCACATGAATTATTTGAATTCACATCTGCTATTAGCTGCTTGCACTCTATTTATGTTGAGATAGTCTGCACCAGCAATCTCTTGAGAAAATTATTAAATAACAATGAAGAAACTATCTTTCATCTCATTGGTACTAGCAAACCTGTATACATAATAACACCCCCAATCTCTGATCTGGTGGGTATGCTGTCAACTCCAAATTGTGCCCAACCGTGCCCGTTTTGCTTTATGAGATCATTCCCATAACAAGCTACCCTCATGTCAGTTATGACCCAGAGACCGAGCCAGAGATTGAGTAAAGACTGTTCTTTGTGCTGAAATCAGTTGCTAAAAGCTTAATCAACTTAAAAGATTCTGCTCCCATTAGGAATACAGTAGATGAATATCTGCATAATACTTTTCACTGATACACATTCCACACTACTATGAGTAAGCTTTGGAGCGTTCATTTAAAAGACACCTTGCATAACGTTAGTCAACAGTGGGTGAATAACCAATCATTTATTGTCCCACTTATGGTACTAGAGAGAATGACAAAGCGGCACGAGCAGTGTCAATTGTGCTATAACATAATCGCTTCTCTAAGCCCAAACTGAAAGAAACACAAACCTCTGCTACTTCTGTTTAAAAGTAGCTCACGTGTTTTCTTCACAACCTTCCCATACAACCGTGCAGAGCTAGCTGCACGAGAAATAGGCTGAACTAGCCATCACTCGTGACTTCGAGTGAATAGGAGCTTCTTTCAACCGCCTTTTACAATGAACACCCCGAATGAATAGGCTAAATTGGCACTATTAAAATTCATGTCACCTCATCCTTAATATCGTCAGGGGCATCTACTGATAAAACCCCTGAGTCTTATCAGCTACAAAAGCATGCCGTCTATAAACTCCATGACACAATGCCCTTTTGATCTAAGTAGGGCAGCATTAGCTTTAGAATCTTTGTAAATAGCCTAGGCCTGAAGACAACCCCTAGGTAGAGCCTAAACCTTCCACCACTGGCTTTGTCATCAAACACCAGATATATCTGTGCCTCACGTGTATAGATATGGAAAAGTATGCATCTTCAAGATCGATTGAGGCCCTAAATCCTCTGAATCAGCTAAATGGCTGAAAGACAATTATCCATCTTAAACTAGTTAACCAAACACATGATCAGACGAGCCAAATCCTAACCTGATTTGGCATGCTCCACTTTTCTTCAACCTTGAGAAAATACTAGAAATATACCCCTCTTGTTCTTGGGCAGACTATTCATCCTTTGTGAGATGTCTCCGTTTCCACTTGGATAACCATTGTTTCCTCTATTGACCATACGGATGGAAATTTTGGCTTCTCTTGCCGTGGAGGATGTATTTATTCATTTATCTATTTATTTATTTCGCTCGTAATCAGATCCTTATGACTAGAGCTGAAGCGTAACATCCACTTGATGTGGGAATACGAGTTCCCTGTCAACTCTGCACCGTCAGAGTCACCACGAATCCTCAGCCTCCTTCCTCAGAGTGGGAAATATCACAATGCAACCCTGAACCAGGAATTGCTCAGCAGACCTCTGCCTGAAACCACCTGTCTCAGTCGCCTATATATTTTCTATTCATAACATGAATCTGCAGGTCACATAAAAAATGCTACATGCCAGATCGGCCTTCTGCTGGTAGCTACCTTTCCCAGAGAGGATGGCAATGATGTTTCCAATGAACTGGCAACTCTACCAGCTGAGCTGAAAGAATTAAGCATGTGTTGAGGGAAACCTCAAACTACCTCACTCTACTGAGCAGCCTGATAACCTCAATCACAAATGTTGAGGCAGTGCTTCCCTGGTCAATATGCTCCATATGGCCAGCCAGTTTTAAGATGGTCTGCCCTGAACCAAGGTAGCGAAACTGTTCCTACTTGGAACTTAGAGGTTGCTATGCAAGGCACCTGCCAATGTCTCTACATCAACCTGCTCTTCTCCAGAGACAGTGAAAGGTACTAGACGGACCATGCTGCCAATATATCCAAACCTGGGGCAACAGACTGCTCCATTTCGAAGTTTTATGGAGGTTAATAAGAGACTTTACCTGCCAGCGTCTCTGAGCCCAGGTCGACCTGCTTGTTGGAGCTTCAGCGAAGTTCCATTGCAGACCATGTCTGACCACATCTTCAGCCCCACGCTTGCCAAACAGCTCTTTTCCGGAGCTCAAAAGCAACATTGCTGTGCAAGGCACGCCTGCCAGCATTTCGGAGCCCAATGGGACAGACTACTTCTTTGGCCTACAGCCTCTTTAGAGCCTTGCTGGAGCTTTACTGTGCAGGTCACGCTACCAGTTACTCCCAGCCTGGTTTGACAGGCCGCTCCTTCGGAGCCTTAGCGGAGCTCACTGAACAGGCCGCGCCTGCCATTACTCCGAGCCTGCCTCGACAGGCTGCTCCTGCGGGCCTTCTGCCTTTTTTGGAGCCTTGCTGGAGCTGACTGTGCAGATCGCGCTGCCAGATTCTCCCAGCCTGGATCGACAGGCCGCTCCTTTGGCCAGCTGCTCCTTCGGAGCCTCAGCGGGGCTGACCGGACAGGTCACGCCTGCCAGTACTGCAAGCCTGGTTCAACAAGCTGCTCTTGCGGGACCAGCTAGTGACTCCAGCCCTGCTGCTGCCTTAAATTACCCCTGCAAGTCTTCAACTTGCTACATAGGTCCTCACTGAAGAGATGCTATGCAGGCTGCACGTTACTGGCCCTGTAAAAATGAGCCTTTTTGTGAATTATCTCATGCCTTCTAGCATTTTTGCAAAGGCAATAGCCTGAAATGTGTATTACAGTGAAGTGTTAATGCAGCGTTCTGCACTTCCGAGAGTTGAGACCCATCTACTGACTTTGCAAAAGGCAGTAATGACTCCAGTGAGCAGTTTTTGGACTCGCTGAAATAGTTCTTTGCCTACATATCATCATTGAGATATCCCAACTGGTGAAATTGACTTATGGAACATCTAAAAGTCTGGCAGTTATCTGGACTGGCATATTTCCCAGCCGTATCCAGCATATTCCCTTCCTTAGCTAATGAGAAGTTAAATCACTGATACTCTAAGCCAGTTCTTTTTCCAGTGGATCTCCTATCCCCGAAGGGATGGCAAATATCCCTTGTTGAAGTGGGAAGTGGGAACGGTGTAGCAACACTTTTAGGGGTGTATTATAGACCGCCAAATGGGGAGCGTGAATTGGAAGAGCAAATATGTAAGGAGATAGCAGATATTAGTAGTAAGCACAAGGTAGTGATTGTGGGAGATTTCAATTTTCCAAAAATAGACTGGGAAACTCATTCTGTAAATGGGCTGGATGGTTTGGAGTTTGTAAAATGCGTGCAGGATAGTTTTTTGCAGCAGTACATAGAGGTATCGACCAGAGAAGGGGCAGTGCTGGACCTCCTGTTAGGAAATGAGGCAGGTCAGGTGACGGAGGTATGCGTTGGTGAGCACTTCGGGACCAGTGATCACAATACCATTAGTTTCAATATAATTATGGAGAGAGTCAGAACTGGACCTAGGGTGGAGATTTTTGATTGGAGAAAGGCTAACTTTGAGGGAATGCATAAGGATTTTAAAGGAGTGAATTGGGACACTTTGTTTCATGGGAAGGATGTAGAATCTTTATGTCCCTGTTAGGTTGAAAGGAAATAGTAAAAATTGGAAAGAGCCATGGTTTTCAAGGGAAATTGGACACTTGTTTCGAAAAAAGAGAGATATCTACAATAATTATAGGAGGCATGGAGTAAATGAGATGCTAGAGGAGTATAAAGAATGTAAAAAGAATCTTAAGAAAGAAATTAGAAAGGCTAAAAGAAGATATGAGGTTGCTTTGGCAAGAAAGGTGAAAGTAAACCCAAAGGGTTTCTACAGCTATATTAATAGCAAAAGGATAACGAGGGATAAAATTGGACCATTAGAGAACCAGAATGGACAGCTATCTGCAGAGCCAAAAGAGATGGGGGAGATATTGACCAATTTCTTTTCTTCGGTATTCACCAAGGAGAAGGATATTGAACTCTGAGTTAAGGAGAAAAAGTAAGAGTAGTTATGGAAACTATGAGATTCAAAGAGGAGGAAGTACTGACACTTTTGAAAAATATAAAAGTGGATAAGTCTCCAGGTCCTGACATGATATTCCCTAGGACATTGAGGGAAGTTAGTGTAGAAATAGCAGGAGCTATGACAGAAATATTTCAAATGTCATTAGAAACGGGAATAGTGCTGGAGGATTGGCGTACTGCGCATGTTGTTCCATTGTTTAAAAAGGGTTCAAAGAATAAACCTAGCAATTATAGACCTATTAGTTTGACGTCAGTGGTGGGCAAATTAATGGAAAGGATACTTAGAGATAATATATATAAGCATCTGGATAAACAGGGTCTGATCAGGAACAGTCAACATGGATTTGTGCCTGGAAGGTCATGTTTGACAAACCTTCTTGAATTTTTTGAAGCGGTAACTAGGGAAATTGATGAGGGTAAAGCAGTGGATGTTGTCTATATGGATTTCAGTAAGGCCTTTGACAAGGTTCCCCATGGAAGGTTGGTTAAGAAGGTTCAATCTTTGGGTGTTAATGGCGGAGTAGCAAGATGGATTCAACAGTGGCTGAATGGGAGATGTCAGAGAGTAATGGTGGATGGCTGTTTGTCAGGTTTGAAGCCGGTGACCAGTGGGGTGCCTCAGGGATCTGTGTTGGGTCCACTGTTGTTTGTCATGTACATCAATGATCTGGATGATGGGGTGGAAAATTGGATAAGTAAGTATGCAGATGATACTAAGATAGGTGGTGTTGTGGATAATGAAGTAGATTTTCAAAGTCTACTGAGAGATTTGGGCCATTTGGAAAAGTGGGCTGAAAGATGGCAGATGGAGTTTAATGCTGATAAGTGTGAAGTGCTACATCTTGGCAGGACAAATCAAAATAGGACGTATATGGTAAATGGTAGGGAATTGAGGAATGCTGTGGAACAGAGGGATCTAGGAATAACTGTCCATAGTTCGCCTGAAGGTGGAATCGCATGTAGATAGGGTGGTAAAGAAAGCCTTTGGTGTGCTGGCCTTTATAAATCAGAGCATTGAATATAGGAGTAGGGTAAGTAATGTTAAAATTGTACAAGGCATTGGTAAGACCAATTCTGGAGTATGGTGTACAATTTTGGTCGCCTAGTTATAGGAAGGATGTCAACAAAATAGAGAGAGTACAGAAGGAGATTTACTAGAATGTTGCCAGGGTTCCAGCAACTATGTTACAGAGCAAAGGTTGAACAAGTTAGGTCTTTATTCTTTGGAGCGCAGAAGGTTAAGGGGGGGACTTGATTGAGGTCTTTAAAATGATGAAAGGGATAGACAGAGTTGACGTGGATACGTTTTTCCCATTGAGGGTAGGGAAGATTCAAACAAGAGGGCATGACTTGAGAATTAAGGGACAGAGGTTTCGGGGTAACGTGAGGGCGAACTTCTTTACTCAGAGGGTGGTGGCTGTGTGGAATGAGCTTCCAGCAGAAGTGGTGGAGGCAGGATCGATTTTAACATTTAAGAGTAAAGTGGATAGGTATATGGACGTGAAGGGAATGGAGGGGTATGGTCTGAGTGCAGGTAGATGGGACTAGGGGAAAACAAATGGTCGGCACGGACTGGAAGGGCCGAGAGGGCCTGTCTCCGTGCTGTAATTGTTATATGTTATATGGTTAAATATGTGACAAGAGCCGGTAGCTCCTTCATATGATTAAAATGAAGCATATCCTCCATTAGTTCAAGGGATTCGATTTCCTTTATCGATATCCACATAGTTGGAGTCACCTATGTAAGAATCTCCAACACTCTCCTCTTCTGAGCGGGAAATATTATAACACAACCCTGAGCCGAGTGTTGCTTCCCTTCTGAGCGGGAGATATTATAGCGCACCCCTGAACCAGGTGTTGCTTCCACAGGCATCTGACTGGCACAGCCTGTAAGTGTCTCCTGAGACAGGAGCACATTTCCTTTTTTCATTTTTTATTTATTTATTCATACATTTATTTTTTATTGATTTATTTTTTCTGTCTGTTTATTTATTTATTTTTTCTCACTAGACAGGTTGTGCATGCTAGTGACTCTGAGTTGGACCTTGCACCCTTTTGGAGCCTCAACGGACCTTCTTAGGGGAGGAATATAACGCAACCCTGAACCAGGTGTTGCTTCCTCAGCCCTTTGGCTGGCTCCCTTTCAGAGCTCCAAAGGAGGTTCTGAACAGGCCTCACCCGTCAGATGCCCTGAACAGCCGCCTGTGTCTGTACCACTGCGCTCATTCGATTTTCTTTTCTTTTTTTTTCTCTCCCCAACAGCTGCCTGCTCCCTCTCGGAGCTTCAATAGCGGTAGCTGCACGGGCCTTGCCCGTCAACTTTTGCGTTCGACCACCCTCCATGGCGGTAGCAGTGTGGCTGCTTCTCGAGTAGCTGCACCGGGCCGCGGCCGTCAGCTTCTCCAATCCCGCTGTACCTAATTAACGGAGCAGCGGGCCGTTCCTGCAAATAAAACAATCCTTATTCGCCGGAGCAGTTTAGAACTGCTCCGAATCCCGCACCATGCGTCGACGTATCGACGCGCATGCGGGCTGGCGGGCTCTTCACGTAGTCACTCACTAAAATAAAATTATAATGATAAAGGTTTACTACATTAAATGACCAAGTTGCCTGTTTGCACATAACTACCAGCATTTTTTTCAAATTATCTGGTATTAAACTATGCCGTCTGACAGACAGAATATGCTACAGTTGTGAAAAACATATTTCGACCCCAGCTGAGGTCACTGGTGCAAACCCGAAACAAGCTACAAACTCTATATTCATGATGATATCTTGTGCATAACAACTACCTTTGAGAACTTTAGCTATGTTTTTCTATTTCTTAGCTAAAATCACTCTCACATTTTCCTTGTATGTCTTTACCTACATCGGCAGGAACTTTACGAATATCGTCAGTTACTTTGTTGAAAACCTACAAGTTATTCACTAATGTTTCGCCACATTTCACACGGGAAGTGATAACTTGTGGGAAGTTTGCAAAATTGGAAGCAATAAACACATGATTGCAGTGGAGGGACTTTTTCTGCATGATTTCACTGACAATACTGACTGCAGCAAATTCTTCTTCTTCAAAACCGTTGACGATTTATTTTATCTTTTCAAAATTTGCAGCATAGTAGAGTACAGCAGAGAGCCTTGCACCCCACCTAGTCAAAACAGGCTGATGAGATAGCGGAATCTCGGGTGCCATTTCCTTGAACAACTGCACACATGACGGTGCTTTGAGGAAGAATTTCTTGACATTGGAAACTAGGCGATCGACATTTGGAAACAAGCTATGTATGTGCTCAGCAAATCTATGGAGTCTGAGCTAAGCATGTGAAATGCAATATTTTGGGGAATAAAACTTTAAGAGCACAAGCAGCTTCTTTCATGGTCGGAGCTGCATCAGTCACAAACAGAAGAACATTCTCATGTTTTATAACTTCTGGCCAAAGTACAGCAAGTGAAGGTGTAAACAACTGAGCAATAGTTGAGCTGTTTGACTTCTCCAATACTTCCGATGTCAACAAATACTCCTTTGATGGTTGACCTGCCTCCAGTGTACTGATGACCACATTGGCAAGATATCTCCCCACAGCATCGGTTGTCTCGTCTATTGAGATCCATATTTTGTTGCATGCAACTTCATCTCTAATTTTCTGCGCAACAATGTTAAAGTTGCTGTCCACATAATTTTTCCGTAATGATAACTCGCTCGGTATATTTTCCTCTGTGTTTTTCTCTAAAACACCTCTGAGAGATTTGTTTTCCAATTTCCACAGTGGAATTCCAGCATCAATGAATGCAGATTACTCCAACTCAGATTTGCGACTGGAGCCAGCAGTAAATGTTGTGGGGAGACGAGCTTGCGCATTTCCTCCCTTCAGTTTCTCTGCCGCCGACGTGTTTAGCTGTCTGTACATGCTGGGAGATGAAATATTTCTTCTCATGATTCATTGCTTTCTCACATGCTTTGCAAAACAGCACACAGTTGTCTGTAGAAAATATATCACTCCCATGCACTCTCACCAAATCGTTCCGTTTTTTTACAAGGCATTGACTTGACTTTAGGCATTTTGACGCTTGCAGGGGTAGATCCCACAGGAGCGGGGATGCAGACCTCTACAGGCAGGCTAAGTACAAGCTGAGAAGAGGAATCAGAGCTGCCAAGGACAGGTACTCTTGTTAATCCTGGCTAAATTGGACCAGTCAAGACTTCAAAATGGGGTTAAGTTTCAAGGTTTGCTGGGAGATTTGGTCAAATTGGAATTGCAGAGCTGGGACAGGCTGCAAGAGGTGCCAGGGGAGTCTGCAACTTAGATACAATTTCCAAGCAAAGAATGGGAAGCCTTGCAAGCCCTGTCAATAGGGTACTAAAAGCATAGAATGGATTGGGTGGCTGCACCTTGTAAATAGCTTGTAAATAATGTTGCCGTCTGAATCTGTTAAGTGTTGATTGGATGGGGTGTTGAGCCTTGTCTGAGTTTTCTGTTAATCAGGGTAAATGTTTCCAAGTTGATTTCATCTCGAAGTCCGTTGTGAATACAATGTATTGAACTGTTGTATCATTGGGTTAGGGAAATGTCTGTTATGTACGGGGTTAATTGATATCTGTAATTGGGCGATTAAGAGACAACCCCCCCGTGTGGTTCGGCCCTCGAGTCCTTGGTCACGAGGCTCAGGGTCGATCTTCTACATGAAGGCTCAGGACCGCGTACCCTTCTGGAGTGTCTGTCTGCAAGGCCTAGAGGACTTGAACAGATAGACACAGGGATCAAACCTGTGGTGGGATAGGTACTGTGTGATCTGTGACGCGCTTTTGGTAAAATAAAATTTAGTTGATTCAAGTGCTTGATTCAGTGTTTTTACGGAAACTAGACTGGGGGGAAGCTTAGAAGTTGAGAAGCAAGTTCTCAGCAAATTACTTTTCTTCAAGCTACAAGAGGAAAACCCCCCGCTCCTTGGACAATCGTCAGCAGACCAACGAACTGAATTGTACTGCAGGTTCGATAAACAGAAACTTAACCTGGTACCCAAACACCCCCTCCCCAGCCTACACTTCACACCTACTCACAGCCTGACTCCAGTTTGAAAAGACTGGACTCTTCACCAACTCCTCCCCAATCATCACTTCACACCTACTTAAAGCATGACTCCAGTTTGCAAAGACTGGGCCCTTTCCCACGCATCCCTCTCCAATCACCACTTAACACCCACTTACAGCCGGGTTTCGCACCGGTAGTGTACATTTTCTTGTAAGTTACGTTAAAACGGCAAAAAAGGCTGATTTAGGCATTCAATCGTGAAAAAGGCATTATCTTCCTGAAATCATAAAAAAAAGGCATGGCACTTATGACGAAATCCTGGCTCTAATCATCATTTTTGTAAGTTCTGAGGTTTCCAGTGAGCCGTGTGGGAAAAACAGTAGACTCTTTCACAGATTAGCCAGAAGGTTTAGTTTTTTTTTGTTTGGCGACACAGTGTGGAAACGGGTCCTTCGGCCACTGAGTCCATGCAGACCAGCGATCCCTGCACATTAACGACATGCTACACAATGGGGAGGGATATGACAAAGATAATTGTCATATCCCTCCCCATTTGGATAGGTATATGGACTTTTTGATAGATATAGCATCCTTTTGGATAGGTATATGGACGTGAAGGGAATGGAGGGGTATGGTCTGAGAGCAGGTAGATGGGACTAGGGGAAAACAAATGGTCGGCGCGGACTGGAAGGGCCGAGAGGGCCTGTTTCCGTGCTGTAATTGTTATATGGTTATATGGTTATAATTTCTTGGATAAGGTGAGACCAAGGTTGCCATGGAAATAAGTTAAATGCTTTGAAAGGGAGAGATGTAGGACATATCTATAGACAATAAGTGCAGGAGTACGCCATTTAGCCCTTCGAGCCAGCACCGCCATTCAATGTGATCATGGCTGATCATCCACAATCAGTACCCCGTTCCTGCCTTCTCCCCATATCCCCTGACTCCGCTATCTTTAAGAGCCCTATCTAGCTCTCTCTTCAAAGCATCCAGAGAACCTGCCTCCACCGCCCTCTGAGGCAGAGAATTCCACAGACTCACCACTCTCTGTGAGAAAAAGTGTTTCCTCGTCTCCGTTCTAAATGGCTTACTCCTTATTCTTAATCCAATAGGTCAGGTTATAATAATGAAAGAAAAGCTGAGTCAATATCACAGGTTGGTCAATTTTGATAGAAAGAGAAAGCTCGATTTCTGAAATTGGAAAATGTTAAGTCCAGGGGGCTGAGACGTGTCCAGACCAAAGACTGGACTTGACAAGACTTGAGTACAGGAGCAGGGAGGTTCTACTTCAGTTGTACAGGGTCTTGGTGAGACCACACCTGGAGTATTGCGTGCAGTTTTGGTCTCCAAATCTGAGGAAGGACATTATTGCCATAGAGGGAGTGCAGAGAAGGTTCAACCAGACTGATTCCTGGGATGTCAGGACTGTCTTATGAAGAAAGACTGGATAGACTTGGTTTATACTCTCTGGAATTTAGGAGATTAAGAGGGGATCTTTATAGAAACTTACAAAATTCTTAAGGGGTTGGACAGGCTAGATGCAGGAAGATTGTTCCCGATGTTGGGGAAGTCCAGGACAAGGGGTCACAGCTTAAGGATAAGGGGAAATCCTTTAAGACCGAGATGAGAAAGACTTTCTTCACACAGAGAGTGGTGAGTCTCTGGAACTCTCTGCCACAGAGGGTAGTTGAGGCCAGTTCATTGGCTATATTTAAGAGTGAGTTGGATGTGGCCCTTGTGGCTAAGGGGATCAGAGGGTATGGAGAGAAGCAGGTACGGGATACTGAGTTGGATGATCAGCCATGATCATATTGAATGGCGGTGCAGGCTCGAAGGGCTGAATGGCCTACTCCTGCACCTAATTTCTATGTTTCTATGTTTAAAGACAAGTGTTTTGTACCTCAAAATAATATGTCTAATTATAGCAGAGCAGAAAATGACACATTTCTGTGGGCAACCAAATTTGAGAAGGATGGTCCATAGTCCCTCCCAGTTGATGGAGTCAAAGGCTTTAGTGAGGTGTTTTTCTTGGAATTATTGTAAGGCGAGAGTTGTGTTTACCCCACCTCTGGATTGGTGGAATCTTCACTATGACCCGATTCTCACATCTCCAGCAAAGGTGGAAATGGTTGAGGAATGCCCTGACGCGTCTTTCCCGACCCAAAACAGCACCCTGACTCTCAGTCCGAAGAAGGTTCTCGACCCGAAATGTCATCCATTCCTTTTATCCAGAGATGCTGCTTGTCCCGCTGAGTTAGTCCAGTACTTGTTACTTTTGAATAGGGATATGCTCTTCCTGACTCATCAGTCAGGGGTAGCAGTTGCTGACTTGGCATTGATTCTCATTGTCACAATAAAATTTAAGTTCAATATCGAACTTGCAAAACTGGCCAAAATTCAGTGCCTTGCATTCATTTCAGCATTAGTTATGCTCTGAATTTCTGTTATTCACTCTTGTGGTTGTGAATGTCTTGGGAACAGATCAGAGATGAATAACATCAAGGCTAAAGTGCCTGCACCACATCCAAGAGGAGCTTTCAACACCCACACAAAATGTCAACCCCACCTCTGTAATGTTCATCTCACTGAATGGCACATCCCATCTGCTGCTGCAACCCTTGTGTGCTCTGCTAACTAAACTTAATTTATTAACTGAAAATTGAAAAATACTGGCAAAGTACAGGAGGTTAAGCAACATCATTTGAAATAGAAAGGGTGCAGTAAGTTTCAGTTCAATGACATTTGTATTATTTATTTAAATCAGAGCTTAATTGTTGAAATGTTTTTCTACATTGTCATTATCTGTGACTTCCCAGCCTGGATCCCGTCCTGCAGACATTCAGTTCTGGCAGGTCTACAGTGGTCTTCACTCTCCAAAGACATAAAATTATCATCTGTGTTTTGCATTCCAATGTATAATCTTCATCGGGCCTCCAAAGTGTCCTGCCTGACCCCATTTGAGTTTGTTTGGTTCAACAACTTTTAGCCAGCTGAGTCCCATGCTTGGGAATTTCAATCGAAAATTTCTGCCATTACTGCCTCTATTAACATCTACTTTAAGATTTAGATAGTGCATCATTGTTCCAATCCTCCTACAGTTAAACACCTCAAGCAATATCTTTAGTTTTAATGGTTCAATGGTTTCTTTATTGTACATCATCAGTGTGTCCAAATTGGGATCGGATTCTATAGCAATTTGCTATAGGATATCAGGTTGTGAGGAAAGCTATGATTTGTCTATGTACCTTTTCATATCTCTCGTTTCCCTTTCCCCTGACTCTTAGTCTGAAGAAGGGTCTCGACCCGAAATGCCACCTATTCTTTTTCGCCAGAGATGCTGCCTGACCAGGGCTCGAAATTAGCGGTTGCCCGGGTGCCAATGACCACAGAAAGTGCCGGCGGGCAACCTAAACGCCGACTCATTTTGCCCATTTGCACGCAAATAATGGTTTATACCGGGAGACGCAAAAAACTGTAGTAACTCCGTGGGTCAGGCAGCATCTCTGCCGAATAGGAACTGACGTTCCGTGTCGGTGGCTGTATTCCTCTAGTATCTTTGATTGCGGGGCAAAGATACTAGGTGCAGGGTGATGAAGGGTCGGAGTGAATGATGGGCTTGAACAGCGGCGGCAGCAGTCACGAGAGCGGCTCTACCGCCCCCTCCTCCCGCACCCCGCCCGGCGGAAGGAGGCTTCCCTCCCCCTCCTGGCCTCGGCGTGCGAGAGGGGTTGCTTTGAAAACGCCTTTTGCGGATTTGCCATCAGCGGTCACTATCGCCCCGATAACGGCCGCTGCTTGCGCTTTCAAAACAACCCTTCTTGCACGCCGAGGCCGGGAGGAAGGAGGGAGGAGGGAGGGAGGGAGGGAGGGAGGCAGAGGTCCCCTTCTGCCGATTGAAGCAGCTGCACCTATATAGCTATAGGATCTTTGAGCTGCACCGCTCAGCCCCGCACCTACCTGTCGACGGCACTTTGGCGTTGGACAGGGACGGCCAAGGCAGTGGGGCGATGTTGTCCGAGGAGCGCTGTCCTTCCTTCCTCCCCACCTCCTCTGCCCCTTCCCTCCCCCCCCCTCTCTCTCTCTCTCTCTCTCTACGCCCCCCTCCACCCCTGTTATCCAGGGACCCCTCCTCTCCATCCTGCACTGATACCCATTCCCTCTTCTATTCAGTCCTCACTGACATCCCTAGTGCTCCCCTCCCCATCTACCCCCCCCCCCCACCCAAATCTATTCATCATCCTACCCACCTCGCATTGATTCTCCTGCCCCCCCCCATCCTACACTGGTCCCCCAATTCATCCTGTACTGATCACCCTTCCCATCCATCCTGCACTTCTCCCTCCATTCATACTGCACTGATCCACCCATTCATCCCGTACTGACCCACCCTCCATTTACCCTGCACCAATCCTGACCCCCCCCCATTTCATCCTGTACTGATCCCCCCATTCATCCTGTACTGATCCCCCCCATTCATCCTGTGCTGACCCCCCCCATTCAAGAAGAATGGGGGGAACAGTCTGAAGAAGGGTCTCGACCCGAAACATTGCCTATTTCCTTAGCTCCATCGATGCTGTCTCACCCGCTAAATATCTCTCCAGCATTTGTGACTACTCCCATTCATCCTATACTGACCCCCCCCCCCCCCCCCCATCCATCCCGTACTGATCCCCCATTCAACACCACTGACATCCCCCCTGCTCTCCCCTCACAATTTTACATACTCCAACCAACACGTACTGATTCACCTGCCTCAATCCATCCATTCCGCACCGATTGCCTTCTCAACCCCCCCCCCCCCTCGCCATCTATCCTCCCCGCACTGATTCACACACCCCTATTGTGTTTCATAGTCTTCAGAGCGAACATTGATTATGTTTGATAACGGAATGTAATCAAATGTGTTTTAGTTCCCAATGTTATTATTTGTTTTGACACCTTTAAACATATTACCAAAAGATCATTTGCTGCAGTTATGTCCTTTGGCCATCTCTTGTCAGTTAGTGTAATGTTTAACCTGTCAGGTGGGTATAGTCGGTTTTAACAGCTATTAACATAGAAACATAGAAACATAGAAACATAGAAATTAGGTGCAGGAGTAGGCCATTCAGCCCTTCGAGCCTGCACCGCCATTCAATATGATCATGGCTGATCATCCAACTCAGTATCCCGTACCTGCCTTCTCTCCATACCCTCTGATCCCTTAGCCACAAGGGCCACATCCAACTCACTCTTAAATATAGCCAATGAACTGGCCTCAACTACCCTCTGTGGCAGAGAGTTCCAGAGACTCACCACTCTCTGTGTGAAGAAAGTCTTTCTCATCTCGGTCTTAAAGGATTTCCCCCTTATCCTTAAGCTGTGACCCCTTGTCCTGGACTTCCCCAACATCGGGAACAATCTTCCTGCATCTAGCCTGTCCAACCCCTTAAGAATTTTGTAAGTTTCTATAAGATCCCCTCTTAATCTCCTAAATTCCAGAGAGTATAAACCGAGTCTATCCAGTCTTTCTTCATAAGACAGTCCTGACATCCCAGGAATCAGTCTGGTGAACCTTCTCTGCACTCCCTCTATGGCAATAATGTCCTTCCTCAGATTTGGAGACCAAAACTGCACGCAATACTCCAGGTGTGGTCTCACCAAGACCCTGTACAACTGAAGTAGAACCTCCCTGCTCCTGTACTCAAATCCTTTTGCTATGAAAGCTAACATACTATTCGCTTTTTTCACTGCCTGCTGCACCTGCATGCCTACTTTCAATGACTGGTGTACCATGACACCCAGGTCTCGCTGCATCTCCCCTTTTCCTAATCGGCCACCATTTAAATAATAGTCTGCTTTCCTGTTTTTTGCCACCAAAGTGGATAACCTCACATTTATCCACATTATACTGCATCTGCCAAACATTTGCCACTCACCCAGCCTATCCAAGTCACCTTGCAGTCTCCTAGCATCCTCTCATAGCGAACACTGCCCCCCAGCTTAGTGTCATCCGCAAACTTGGAGATATTGCCCTCAATTCCCTCATCCAGATCATTAATATATATTGTAAATAGCTGGGGTCCCAGCACTGAGCCCTGCGGTACCCCACTAGTTACTGCCTGCCATTGTGAAAAAGGACCCGTTTACTCCTACTCTTTGCTTCCTGTTTGCCAGCAGTTCTCTATCCACATCAATACTGAACCCCTAATACCGTATGCTTTAAGTTTGTATACTAATCTCTTATGTGGGACCTTGTCGAAAGCCTTCTGGAAGTCCAGATATACCACATCCACTGGTTCTCCCTTATCCACGCTACTAGTTACATCCTCGAAAAATTCCACAAGATTCGTCAGACATGATTTACCTTTTGTAAACCCATGCTGACTTTGTCCAATGATTTCACCACTTTCCAAATGTGCTGCTATCCCATCTTTAATAACTGACTCTAGCAGTTTCCCCACTACCGATGTTAGACTAACTGGTCTGTAATTCCCCGTTTTCTCCCTCCCTCCCTTCTTAAAAAGAGGGGTTACATTTGCTACCGCCAATCCTCAGGAACTACTCCAGAATCTAAAGAGTTTTGAAAGATTATCACTAATGCATCCACTATTTCCTGAGCTACTTCCTTAAGTACTCTGGGATGCAGCCTATCTGGCCCTGGGGATTTATCGGCCTTTAATCTATTCAATTTACCCAACACCACTTCCCGACTGACCTGGATTTCACTCAATTCCTCCTTTGACCCACAGTCCCCTGCTATTTCAGGCAGATTATTTATGTCTTCCTTAGTGAAGACGGAACCAAAGTAGTTATTCAATTGGTCGCCATATCCTTGTTCCCTATGATCAACTCACCTGTTTCTGACTGCAAGGGACCTACATTTGTTTTTAACTAACCTCTTTCTCTTCACATATCTATAAAAAACTTTTGCAGTCAGTTTTTATGTTCCCTGCCAGTTTTCTTTCATAATCTATTTTTCCTTTCCTAATTAAGCCCTTTGTCCTCCTCTGCTGGTCTCTGAATTTCTCCCAGTCCTCTGGTATGCTGCTTTTTTCTGGCTACTTTGTACGCATCATCCTTTGCTTTGATACTATCCCTGATTTCCCTTGTTATCCACGGATGCACTACCTTCCCCGATTTATTCTTTTGCCAAACTGGGATGAACAATTTTTGTAGTTCATCCATGCAGTCTTTAAATGTCTTCCATTGTATATCCACCGTCAACCCTTTTAGAATTAATTGCCAGTCAATCTTGGCCAATTCACGTCTCATACCCTCAAAGTTACCTTTCTTTAAGTTCAGAACCATTGTTTCTGAATTAACAATGTCACTCTCCATCCTAATGAAGAACTCAACCATATTATGGTCACTCTTGCCCAAGGGGGCACGTACAACAAGACGGCTAATTACCCCTTCCTCATTACTCAAAACCCAGTCTAAAATAGCCTGCTCTCTCGTTGGTTCCTCTACATGTTGATTTAGATAACTATCCCGCATACATTCCAAAAAATCCTCTTCCTCAGCACCCCTGCCAATTTGATTAACCCAATTATATGTAGATTGAAGTCACCCATTATAACTGTTTTGCCTTTGTCGCACGCATTTCTAATTTCCTGTTTGATACCATCCCCAACTTCTCTGCTACTGTTAGGTGGCCTGTACACAACACCCACCAGCGTTTTCTGCCCCTTAGTGTTTTGTAGCTCTACCCATACCGATTCCACATCCTCCAAGCTAATGTCCTTCCTTTCCATTGCTTTAATCTCCTCTCTAACCAGCAACGCTACCCCACCTCCTTTTCCTTTCTCTCTATCCCTCCTGAATATTGAATATCCCTGGATGTTCAGCTCCCAGCCTACGTCACCCTGGAGCCATGTCTCCGTGATCCCAACTATATCATAATCATTAATATCTATCTGCACGTTCAACTCGTCCACCTTATTACGAATACTCCTTGCATTGAGACACAAAGCCTTCAGGCTTGTCTTTACAACGCATTTACCCTTATACAATTTTGCTGAAAAGTGGCCCTTTTTGATTTTTGCCCTGGTTTTGTCTGCCTGCCACTTTTACCTTTCACCTTGCTACCTAATGCTTTACCCTCATTTTACACCCTCCTGCCTCTCTGCTCTTGTACCCATCCCCCTGCCACATTAGTTTAAATCCTCCCCGACCAGCACTAGCAAACACTCCCCAAGAACATTGGTTCCATTCCATTCCAGGTGCAAACCGTCCTGTTTGTACCGGTCCCACCTCCCCCAGAAACTGGTCCCAGTGCCCTAAAAATTTGAATCCCTCCCCCTTGCACCACTTTTCAAGCCACGTATTCATTTGCATTATCCTCCTATTTCTACTCTGACTGGCCCGTGGTACTGGTAGTAATCCGGAGATTACTACCTTTGAGGTCCTACTTTTAAGTTTATCTCCTAGCTCCTAAATTCACCTTGTAGGACCTCATCCCTTTTTTTACCTATATCGTTGGTGCCAACATGCACCACGACAACTGGCTGTTCACCCTCCCCCTCAGAATGTTCTGCAGCCGTTCAGTGACATCCCTGACCTTTGCACCAGGGAGGCAACATACCATCCTGGAGTCTCGTTTGCGGCCGCAGAAAAACGCCTATCTATTCCCCTGACAATTGAATCCCCTATTACTATTGCCCTTCCCCTCTTTTTTCCCCCCTCATGTGCTGCAGAGCCACCCATGGTGCCATGAACCTGGCTGCTGCTGCATTCCCCTGATGAGCCATCTCCCTCAACAGTATCCAAAATGGTATACCTGTTTAGGAGGGAGATGACCGCAGGGGACTCCTGCACTACCTGCCTACTGCTTTGCTGGCTATTGGCCACCCGTTCCCTTCTTGTCCTCCTACCTTTTGCCTGCGGTGTGACCAACTCACTGTACGTGCTATCCACGACTTTCTCCGCATCGTGGATGCTCCAGTATGAATCCAGCCGCAGTTCCAATCGTTCAATGCGATCTGCCAGGAGCTGCAGCTGGACACACTTCCTGCAAACGTAGTCACCAGGGACACGACCATCTCCCTGATCTCCCACATGTTGCAGGCTGAACAAACCATGGGGCCAATCTCTACTGCCATACCTTACTCCCAAATTACTAAAAAAAACACAAAAACTTATCCTTTAAACTTTACTACTAAATACTGAATCCCTAACTCCCAGAATCCCTCACTCCCAGAAGGCAGAAATGTAAAATAGTAAACCCGGGGTTGCACCCAATCAGCTGCTTCCTCGGGTCCTCTTCCACCAATCAGCGGCTTCCTCAAAAAAACCCACTTCTCCAAATGGAACGTTATGGATTTCGGTAAAAACAAGCCCCGCGCTAGATTTTAAACCTACCGGTCGGGTGTCGCTCCTCCCCCTCCTTCACTTCCTCCAACGGCTCCTGTGGGCCTCTGGAAAAACAAGCCCCGCGCTAGATTTTAAACCTACCGGTCGGGTGTCGCTCCTCCCCCTCCTCCTCTTCTTCCAACGGCTCCTGTGGGCCTCTGGAAAAACAAGCCCCGCGCTAGATTTTTATCCTTACCGGTCGGGTGTCGCTCCTCCCCCTCCTCCTCTTCTTCCAACGGCTCCTGTGGGCCTCTGGAAAAACAAGCCCCGCGCTCGATTTTTAACCTTACCGGTCGGGTGTCGCTCCTCCCCCTCCTTCACTTCCAACGGCTCCTGTGGGCCTCTGGAAAACAAGCCCCGCGCTCGATTTTTAACCTTACCGGTCGGGTGTCGCTCCTCCCCCTCCTTCACTTCCTCCAACGGCTCCTGTGGGGCTCCTGTGGGCATCATAAAATGCCTTTGGGCATCATAAAATGCCTTTAGAAATTTCCTTGTAACCCGTATATTTTTGTTATGGATAAATTATGTGGGAAGCCAGAGTGTTTCTGTGCCAATAGCAATAACGACCCATGCTATGGCCATGTCATGGTAATTTTCTGTCCTTCACAGAAAACATGCTTGCATCAATCTGTAGTGTGCATGGTCCAGGATTTATTGACACAGGTTGATCATTTGCTGAATAATCCAACCACATTTTTGTCTGGAAGTGGAAAGAACTAATAGAAATTGCATTAATTGCAATGTGTAAAAAGAGTTGAGATATTGTATTATAATTTTTCTGCATGTCATTGTGGTATACATCATGTCTTGATTGGTGAATATGTTTAGTTTGTGAGTTATTTGAAGCAGAAATAATATGTGAATGTAGACAAAAGTGCTGGAGAAACTCAGCGGATGCGGCGGCATCTATGGAGCGAAGGAAATAGGCAACGTTTCGGGTCGAAACCCTTCTTCAGGGTGTCGGCCTGAAACGTTGCCTATTTCCTTCGCTCCATAGATGCTGCTGCACCCGCTGGGTTTCTCCAGCACTTTTGTCTACCTTTGATTTTCCAGCATCTGTAGTTCCTTCTTGAATATAATATGTGAATGCTTCATTGAGCATAATTCTGACTGGTAACTACGCACTTCGTCCGAGCACATTATCGCACGCATCATGCAAACCGTCTTCAATGACCACCTAAACTGTCATTTGGCAACCTAAAAAGCTGTCAAGGTTGCCCGGCTGGCAACAGGGAAAAAAAGTTAAGCGAGAGCCCTGCTGATCCGCTGAGTTACTCCAACTTTTTGTGTCTGTCCTTGAAGAGTACGTGCGTTGATGATCAGTGAGGAGGAGATCTTATTATTGATGTCCCTGAGGGGAAAGTCAAGAATTGAATTGCGAAAGATGGTACAGGGAACAGCTTGGTGATGAGTTTGGAGGGAATGATATTGGTCAATGCCAAGTTGCAGTCGATGATAAACAGCTTGGCATATGTGTTCCTAATCACAGGGGGCGCGGGAGGAGGGAGATGGCAACCCTGCCAGTAGTCTGTTAGGTTTTTTCCATCTTTTTTGTTATTTTTAATGTTTGTTTTAATGTTCTTCTGTTTGTTTTATGTGCGGGTCAGGAGAAACCATTTATTTTCAGGTTCTTGCCTTCCCGGAGATATGATCAAGTTTCGGATCACATTCTCCGGGCTCTGCGGCCTACCATCGCTGGAGCTGGGAGCCGCCTCAGACTGTCGTGAGCACCACCGCGGGGCGTGGACTTAATATCGGAGCGGATCCCTTGCTTGGGATCCCTCCCACCATGGCTGGCGGACTTACCATCAAGGGCTCAGTCTTGGGAGAGGCTAGTCGCGAGCTCCAACGCCGCAGAAGGTTCGTCCAGCCCCGACGCGAGGTTTGATCGCTTGGCGCGGGGGAGCTGACATCCCCCCCTGATGCGGGAGCTGGAGGGCCCGAACGCTGCCGGCCACTGGAGTTAAGTCCGTCCCGTCAACGGGGGGCTCGAAGTCTCTCAAAGTCTCCCTGAAAGAATGTATCATCCTCTAGCTGCATGGTGGCGTAGCGGTAGAGCTTGGTGGCACAGTGGAAGAGCTTCTGCCTTGCATCACCAGAGACCCAGGTTCATTCCCAACTACGGGTGCTGTCTGTACGGAGTTTGTATGTTCTCCCGTGACCTGCGTGGGTTTACTCCGAGATCTTCACTTTCCTCCCACACACCAATAATGTACAGGTTTGTAGGTTGATTGGCTTGGGTTTGTATACTTAGTAGAAGTGTAAAATTGTCCCCTAGTGTGTGTGTAGGCTTATGTTAATGTGTGGGGATCGCAGGTCGATACGGACTTGTGTGAAGCACCCGTTTCTGTGCTGTGTCTCTAAACTAAATTGGTTGCACCATTCACTGTAAATTGAACGCATCATTTTTCCAAAGTCCTATAAAGCTGTATATTGACTTCCTGACTCTTAAACTCATTGCCCTGACCTTACTGTGCCCTATGATCACTGTGACAGGAGCGTACGGAGGCTTTGCTTGTCCAGCTGGGTGGTGAACAACGCTCGGGCAGACCAAAGAGCGTCTTTCACCGAGTTGGGCCACAACATACCAAGATGCTCACCCACCCATCCCGTCAAACACCGCACGTCCCACCAGTGGTAACATCTACAGGGACTCATTAGCTACTTCAGAACACACACAACTGGTGTGGAGAGAATTATCCTCAACACTGAAGGACTGCCTAAGAAGAAGTATTGAATGGGGAACAGTTGCACCAATCTCCAGGGGATGAGGAGGAAAAGCAAATTTAATAAAAGCTGCAAAAAAGTAAAATTGGCTTTGCTGTCTGACTAAGCTAATTAAATGGGAAAATCTATTGCTCTGCATTGACTCGAAGTGTACATTTCAAAGGCTCACGAGCTGTTATCTACAAACCTGTCGGGTATCCCAATAAATCTTAATCACGTTTTACACTTTGAAACTACTAGTTGCCTGGGAGCAGCCTTGTGTGTGGAATACACTCCCCTCCCCCCATCAGTAACCCACCCCCAGTAAACCCAATAAGGAATGCTGCTGGCAACAGTGCCACTGTTGCTGGGGAGTTGGGGCTGGGCTCAAACACAATTGCCTGCAGAACTGGTTTGGAGGTTAAACATGAATACAGCAATGTTCAGAGAGAGAGAGATGCTAATCGTTGTTATCTCCCTTTATCTGCAGAATAAGAGGGGTATTTGCAATGTAATGTGAAGATGGGGAGATGAGAAATGGATGCTACCAAATTATTTTAATTGAACCTAATGCAACATACATTTGAATCAATGAAGCATGTGAAATCAGGCAAATCAGTGACTTGGGGAATCTCCACCAAACAGAAGGCAGGTTACACTCTAAATGGCGTCAAGTTGGGAAAAGGGGAAGTACAACAGGATCTGGGGTATTTGTACATCAGTCTATGAAAGTAACCATGCAGGTACTGCAGGCAGTGAAGAAAGCGAATGGCATGTTGGCCTTTATAACAAGAAGAATCAAATATAGGAGCAAAAAGGTCCTTCTGCAGTTGTACTGAGCCCTAGTGAGACCACACCTGGAGTATTGTGTGCAGTTTTGGTCCCGTAATTTGAGGAAGGACATTCTTGCTATTGAGGGAGTGCAGCGTAGGTTTACAAGGTTAATTCCCGGGATAGCAGGACTGTCATATGCTGAGAAAATGGAGCAGCTGGGCTTGTACACTCTGGAGTTTAGAAGGATGAGAGGGATCTCATTGAAGCATATAAGATTGTTAAGGGTTTGGACACGCTAGAGACAGGAAACATGTTCCCGATGTTGGGGGAGTCCAGAACCAGGGGTTCAAGAATAAGGAGTAAACCATTTAGAACGGAGACGAGGAAACACTTTGAGTGGTGAGTGTGGAATTCTCTGCCTCAGAGGGCGGTGGAGGCAGGTTCTCTGGATGCTTTCAAGACAGAGCTAGGTAGGGCTCTTAAAAATAGCAGTCGGGGGATATGGGGAGAAGGCAGGAACGGGGTACTGATTGGGGATGATCAGCCATGATCACATTGAATGGCGGTGCTGGCTCGAAGGGCCGAATGGCCTACTCCTGCACCTATTGTCCACCAGTTCATGTTTTTCCTTCAGCCGCTGGCTTTTCAATTCCACCACTGACACCTGACTGTATTACATGGAACACCACAGCACAGCAACAGGCTCTCTGGTCCACAACTGGCTCTCGGGGCCGAAAGTTATGCCAAGTTAAACTGGGTAGGAAGGAACTGCAGATGCTGGTTTATAAAAAAGGAAAAAAGTACTGAAGCAACTCAGTACGTGTCCTGCTTGTTCTTGTCCCACTGAACTTATTTCACATACCTCGACTCCATCCTCTCTCCCCTCCCCCACTGGTGAAATCCCTCCCTACCTATGTCCAAGACATCTCACACGCTCTTCGTCCCCTCCATGACTTCCGTTTTCCAGGCCCCCATTCCCTCATCTTCACCATGGATGTCCAGCCACTCTACACCTCCATCCCCCACCAGGAGGGTGTTAAAGCCCTCCGTTTCTTCCTCGACCGCAGAACCAACCAATCCCAGTCTACTAATACTCTCCTCCGCCTAGTGGAGCTGGTCCTTACCCTCAACAACTTTTCCTTTGACTCGTCTCATTTCCTCCAAATACAAGGCGTAGCTATGGGCACACGCAGGGGCCCCAGCTCTGCCTGCCTCTTTGTAGGGTACATTGAACAATCCTTGTTTGAAGCGTAACGTGGCCCTATCCCCGAACTCTACCTCCTCTACATTGACGGCTGCATTGGTGCCACCTCCTGCACCTATCTAGAACTCACTGATTTCATCCATTTCACCACTAACTTCCATTCGGCACTCAAATTCACCTGGACCATTTCCGATATTTCCCAACCATTTCTAGACCTCACTATCTCCATTGCAGGTAACAGACTACTGACCGGCATCTATTACAAACCCACTGACTCCCATGGTTATCTGAACTACACTTCTTCCCATCCTGCTTCCTGTAAGGACTCTATCCCCTACTCCCAATTCCTCCATCTGTGCCGCAACTGCACCCAGGATGAGGTGTTCCAAACCAGGGCATTGGAGATGTGCTCATTTTTTAGGGAAAGGGGGTTCCCCTCTTCCACTATAGATGAGGCTCTCACCAGGGTCTCTTCTATATCCCGTAGCTCCGTTCTCACTCCCCATACCCCCACTCGTAACAAGGGCAGAGTCCCCCTTGTCCTCACCTTCCCCCCCCACCAGCCGTCACATACAACAGATAATCCTCCGACATTTTCGCCACCTCCTACGGGATCCCACCACTGGCCACATCTTCCCATCTCCTCCCCTTTCGGCTTTCCGCAGAGACCGCTCCCTCCGTAACTCCCTGGTCAATTTGTCCCTTCCCACCCAAACCACCCCCTCCCCTGGTACTTTCCCTTGCAACCACAGGAAATGCTATGCTTGTCGCTTTACCTCCCCCCTCGACTCCATCCAAGGTCCCAAGCAGTCTTTCCCGGTGAGGCAGAGGTTCACCTGCACCTCCTCCAACCTCATCTATTGCATCAGCTGCTCTACATCGGTGAGACCAAGCGTAGGCTTGGTGATCGCTTCGCCCAACATCTCCGCTCGGTTCGCACTAACCAACCTGATCTCCCGGTGGCCCAGCACTTCAACTCCCCCTCCCATTCCGAATCCGACCTCTCTGTCCTGGGCCACCTCCATGGCCAGAGTGAGGACCACCGCAAATTGGAGGAGCAGCACCGCATATTTTGCTTGGGTAGTTTACACCTCAGTGGTACGAACATTGACCTCCAATTTCAGGTAGTCCTTGCTTTCTCCCTCCTTCCCCTCCCCTTCCCAGCTCTCCCACAGCCCACTGTTTCAGCCTTTTCCTTTCTTCTTCCGGCCCCCCCGCCTCCACATCAGTCTGAAGAAGGGTCTCGACCCGAAATGTCACCTATTCCTTCGCTCCATAGATGCGGCCTCACCCACTGAGTTCCTCCAGCATTTTTGTCTACCTTCAATTTTTCCAGCATCTGCAGTTCTTACACGAAGCAATTCAGCTGGTCAGGCAGCATCCTTGGAGAACATGGCGAACACAAAATGCTTGAGTAACTCAGCGGAACAGGCAGCATCTCTCAGGCAGCATCTTTGGAGAGAAGGAATGGGTGATGTTTCGTGTTTGGACCCGTCTTGAGTCTAGTCTCAGTAACTAGTCTGAGCAGCTCAGCGGGACGGGCAGCATCTCTGGGGAAAAGGAATGGGTGATGTTTCGGGTCGAGACCCTTCTAATCTGAAGAAGGGTCTCGACCCGGCCAGACACAGCTTATTTGTGTCTATCTTCAGTTCTATTCCTGAACATGGATAGATGATGTTTAGGGTCAGATCCCAACTCAAAATGTCAGCAAACGTGTCATGCAATATTGTGAAGGGAAGATGGACATAAAAAGACTGAAGACGGGTCTCACCCATTCCTTTTCTTCAGAGATGCTGCCCTTCCCGCTGAGTTACTCAGACTAGTTACTGAGTCCCACTGAGTTAATCCAGCTTTTTGTGTTTATCTGGTCTAAACCAGCATCTGCAGTTCCTTCCTACACAATATTGTGAAGGGAAATGGACTGGTGAGGTTTTGGGTTGGGACCCTCCTTCAGGACGGTTTGACGGTAGCTTCTCACCTGAAATGCAAGCAATCCATTTCCCTCCACAGATGTTGTCTGACTCACTGTGTTCTTCCAGCAGTTTGCATTTTGCTCAAGATCCCAGCAACTGGAGTCTCTTGTGTGTCCCAACTTCTGTAAATAGTTGCCTTTCCACTTACTCACAGATTTTCTCTGGATTTTTGCATCGACATTCCTGATTAGAACGGATGTCAAGGATTATGGGGGGGAAAAGGCAGGAAATTTAGGAGGCAGAGATCAGCCATGATTAAATGGTGGAGTCGGTTTGATGGGCCGAATGGCCTAATTCTACTCCTATAACTTGCAACATTCTCTCTCCCAAAAATCTGTAGAAACGTAGAAAATAGGTGCGGGAGGAGGCCATCCGACCCTTCGAGCCAGCACCGCCATTCATTGTGATCATGGCTGATAATCCCCAATCAATAACCCGTGCCTGCCTTATCCCCATATCCCTTAACCTCACAAGCCCCTAGAGCTCTATCTAACTCTCTCTTAAATCCATCCAAATTCACAACTCTCTGGGTGAAAAGGTTTTTTCTCAGTCCTTAATGACCTCCCCTTTATTCTAAGACTCTGGCCCCTGGTTCTGGACTCGCCCAACATTGGGAACATTTTTCCTGCATCTAGCTTGTCCAGTCCTTTTATAATTTTATATGTTTCTATATAAGATCCCCCCCCCCCATCCTTCTAAACTCCAGTGAATACAAGCCTAGTATAACCATATAACCATATAACCATATAACAATTACAGCACGGAGACAGGCCCTCTCGGCCCTTCCAGTCCGTGCCGACCATTTGTTTTCCCCTAGTCCCATCTACCTGCACTCAGACCATACCCCTCCATTCCCTTCACGTCCATATACCTATCCACTTTACTTTTAAATGTTAAAATCGATCCTGCCTCCACCACCTCTGCTGGAAGCTCATTCCACACAGCCACCACCATCTGAGTAAAGAAGTTCCCCCTCACATTACCCCTAAACTTCTGTCCCTTAATTCTCATGTCATGCCCTCTTGTTTGAATCTTCCCTACCCTCAATGGGAAAAAGCTTATCCACGTCAACTCTGTCTATCCCTTTCATCATTTTAAAGACCTCAATCAAGTCCCCCCTTAACCTTCTGCGCTCCAAAGAATAAAGACCTAACTTGTTCAACCTTTCTCTGTAACATAGTTGCTGGAACCCTGGCAACATTCTAGTAAATCTCCTCTGTACTCTCTCTATTTTGTTGACATCCTTCCTATAACTAGGCGACCAAAATTGTACACCATACTCCAGAATTGGTCTTACCAATGCCTTGTACAATTTTAACATTACTTCCCTACTCCTATATTCAATGCTCTGATTTATAAAGGCCAGCACACCAAAGGCTTTCTTTACCACCCTATCTACATGCGATTCCACCTTCAGGGAACTATGCACAGTTATTCCTAGATCCCTCTGTTCCACAGCATTCCTCAATTCCCTACCATTTACCATGTAATAGTATTTTTAATCTTTCCTCATATGACAGTCCCACCATCCCAGGCATCAATCTCATTTGGTACATTTGGTACCTGTCTTCACAAGGCAAATAAATGGCAACAAGTCAAAATGAGGTAGACATTAGCATAGAGATCCCTGAAAGCAAATGCTTGGAGAAATAAAAATAAAAAGAAAGACAAGAAAATAGATCAATTTCTAAATTTACAATTATATATTTTAAATCTACAAAAATAATAAAGGAGGTGACGATTTTAATGTTGTCTCCAGATCGGTTGGTTATTGGAGAGTTTTCAGGACTTATATTACACTTTTTTTTTGGAGACTTGCTGGCACCCGTCATAGTCGAAGCAGGTCTCTGAAAATTTTCAACGTTGAAAATCCAGAAAAGGTATGACTCTTTGGGCGACTACTGACAACCATACATGTCGACAAGTGACGCCTGTATGGTCATGTTCGACCTACTGTGGGCACTAGGTGCAGTAAATCTCAGCACAACTGCAATCTATTCCAAGTTGGACATTTTATTTTTTAAATGCTGGACGTCCCCACCAAACAGCACTAAGAGTACTTCACCAGAAGGATGACACCACTCCAGAACATGAATCATCACCATATGTTCAAAAACAATCAACAATGGGCAATACATGATAATGATGGCCAGATCCTAGCAAATGGAAAGATAATTTCCAATTCAAATCTTATTTGCAGGCCAGAGAGTTGAGAATAATTGTCTGGGGGTTTCGTAGGGTTTGGTGAGTGGGTGAAATCTTATTAGCAGTCTTATCATCTTTAAAATTGTCAACAAGTAATGTGTAGAGATGAGCCAGAGATTGGGGAAGATTGCTGACCTGGTTGTATTGTCAGAATCATGGTCTTAATGTTTGTAAGACCAAGCTTGTTGACTTCAAGAAAGGAAAGCTGAGGGAACGTGCACCTGTCTTCACCGCTGAGCTGGCAGTGAAGGGAGATAGTTCTAGGTTTTACAAAGAAAACTTAGCAAGCCCTGTATTTCCTCATAAGTTTGAGGAGATTTGGCAAGCTGGTGAATTTCTCTGTTGAATTTCTCCAGGTGTACGATGCTGATCGTATTGACTGATTGTACCATGGCTGGTTCAGTAATTTGAATGCCCAATGCTGAAGGAGGCTGCAGAAAGTGGTGGACTTTGGCCATTCCATCATGGGGATTGACCTCCCAAACCATTGAAGGGATCTACAGAAAGTGCTGCCTCAAAAATGGTTCAATGGTGCTTTACCTGACACACATGCAACAGTGAGACTGGTCTTGCATATATTACACACACCAGCACTGCTAATTTTGGTGTCATTATTTAATGTTCGATTGGCGCCCACGCTCGATGTACTGGAGCAGTTTAATGTCAACCAGCTGAGCTACTGCGTGTGTACGGTCCTGAGCGTACTTTTCAATCAGATTTATGAATACATGTATCCGTCAAATATGTCAGCAGTAGACCACAGCGTACTGCAGGCTGCACAAATCCACAATTGTATTTATTTAAATTATTGACTCGATACAGCACCAGCCTTGAAAACGCAAGAATGCCTGGAACGAACCTGTTAATTATCAAATCCCTGGCATTAGACTGAGTCACAGCCATTCAAATTCGATATCGATGTACATGGATTACAAGTTGTGTGGTCACCAATTTGAGACAGTCCTTACATTCCTATCTAATCAACCTTCTCGCATTGAAGGAAACGAGGACAATGTGCTGTGTGTGTGGGGGTGGGGGGGGGAGGTTGGAAAGTTCAGATTGGTTTCGAACAGGCTGGTTAAACATTTGAGGTGGGTTGGCTTAAATAAAGATGCTGTTGCTTTAGCCTCTGGGGTTGGTTCCAGTCTGTCGGGACACACAGTTGGAAGCCGGGTCCGGGTGACTGGGCGGTGATAATTGTGAGAATTTGCAGCCATTTGAACCGCAGCCAAACTAGAGGCTTCACTCAGGAGTGGGTCGCAGCTCCCCAGCTGACGGGACCAGTTCTCGTTCTGTTTGAAGGAGGCGTCTTCCGCCCCAGTGAGTGGGCAAACGCTGCCAACCCGTAATATGAATGGGAGCATTTTCTCAGTCACACTTTGTCGACAGTTGGTGTGGGGGATCTGGGAGAGAGAGAGAGAGCTGGCAGTGCCGCATAGACAGAACAGTTTAATAACTACCCAATAAAATTCGCCTTTTGGCCACTCAGCAACCTGGGCTGGTCTGATCTGTCAGACCTCGCTGCTTGCCCGGTCCTAATGCAGAACCTCCACAAAACCTTTGGGCTTCGGGTAACATCTGCACAAAGAGCCTCTGCTAACAAGGGCTGGCGAACGGTGCTGGTCAACGTGCACTGGGCGAGATGGCTGGGGGAAATGCACCACAACCACCGCAAACTTGGAACAGCACAGATCCTCCACTCAATCTATCCAATACTAAAGTGCAGGCATTTTGCAGTTAAATGTCTTATATCAGATTGGCGGCTCCTTCACAGGACCAATCCTGTACTCCGTTTCCCTCGGAGATGAATCTTTGGCTTAACGGTACATTCACACTGCCTGTAGGTAAAGCGTCAGCCCACATCACACTGATACAGTTGCTGCCTGCTTCAGATTAAATATATTTTTACACATAAATTATGAATTAAGATAAGAAAATGTTTCAAACACAAGTAATAGTTCCTTATTCCAGGAGCAAACACATTAAGGATTAAATGGAAATAATAAATTCTTTAACTTTTATCTCATAATTGCAGATGAATTTTCACACGGAGAGTGGTGAATCTGTGGAATTCTCTGCTACAGAAGGTAGTTGAGGCCAGTTCGTTGGCCATATTTAAGAGGGAGTTGGATGTGGCCCTTGTGGCTGAAGGGATCAGGGGGTATGGAGAGAAGGCAGGTACAGGATACTGAGTTGGATGATCAGCCATGATCATATTGTATGGCGGTGCAGGCTCGAAGGGCCGAATGGCCTCCTCCTGCACCTAATTTCTATGTTTCTATGTTTCTATGAATGAATGAACTGGGACTTGGACTGTGTGAGTAGTGTGTGAACAGCAGAACAAGAAAGGAAGCTATTGTGTTGACAGAATTCTAGATTCATTCCTTGGTAGAATAGTTAATAATTTATGCACAGTTCATACAGTGTTACGTTTGCTTTTAAAAATCCAGAATGACCTTTGACAAATCCCATGATTCCTTGCGTTTATCGAGATACTGAACTCGCTTATACTACAGCAAGTAGACATGTCATTGTTCTGGTCACGGTATATGATCAAACATTCTTGATATTCACAATCCTCAGGTTGCCATGGGTGGGATAGGCAGTGTCCAGCTCATCAAGGGGGTGGGCTGTTTGGGGATATTGCTTTTTTTGGGTATTCGGTTTGTTCGGATCGACATTTGCGATATACAGCTTGCATGTTATTACACTGCAGATGTCGTGTGGCGATGAATTACTGGGGATAGCCAAGTCTGAGAAGGTTTCCAAATCTAACACATTTTCGTCAGCCAGTCACATGCCTTTTGCGTTAAGCCCATGTAACACATTATAAATGATATCTTTGTCAGTAAAGAATAAATCAATGTGTTTAAATAATGAATAGAAGAGCATGTGATGTAACATCTACTTGTCATGGATGAACCCGCTAGTAAGGCCAGTGCAGCTTCGAGCACTATTTTCCTATACATAACTAAAACTCTGCTCTTGTCCTCTTCCGGTTTTGCGTTTTTTTTTCTATTTGCGCAAAAATGGTACACGATAGCGCTATGATATTTCGCCACCTTACTCACAATTCTCCTGTTCTACAAGAGCAACGTTTTGTTCCGATCGATGGTATATTTTAAAAGTTATTAAGGTTTAAATATCTTAAACTGCGCATGCGCAGATTGGTCTCCTCGCCTATCATGTCGCCATCATGGAGATTGGTCTCTTCTCCTGTCAGTCACCGGGACAGCGACACCCCTTCCTGCACCATCGCCGCACTGATTGGCCGGGTCCGCTGTCATTCACGGGTAGTGCCCGGCGAGGAGAATATAAAGCCGAAGGAGCAGAGTGAGCATCACTGACGCTGCGCTGACTGGATCTGCGTCTGCGGGCGCCTCCGTGGGACCGAGCAGCCGAGCCCACTTCACGGCCTCCGTGGTGCCCAGCCGCCGGCGCCATCGGCCACTTCGTCCGACCCGTGCTTCTACCCGCGAGGTTCCGGCCGGGGTTTATATGCGGCGATGCAGGAAGCATCGAGACGGCGGCGGTGAGGTCTCGCGGCGATGGAGACGCGGCAGCTGTGGGGCCTCGTGGCAGCGGTGGGGCCTTGCCAAATTTCAAAATCCGCAGAGAATCCTTTGCCGATGCATGGCATTCTGGATTTTATTCTGATTCAAGCCCTTGAGTGCTTCCCTCAATTCTCTTTCTACTCCAATAAAATTTGTGCCATTATCTGATCTTAAAGATGAAACTTGACCTCGTCGACAGAGAAACATTCGTAATGCATGAGTGCAGGAGTCTGTGTCAAGAGTAGATGCAACTTCAAGATGTACTGCCCTGCTCGCCATGTAAGTGAAGATTACCCCATACCTCTTTACAAGACTTTGTCCTCTCTCAACCTCTATAGGACTGAAGTCTACTCCTACATCCGTAAATGGAGGCTTGTCAGGTAGTATCCTCTCCTGGGGCAAGTCTGCCATTTTCTGTTCTTCAACTCTTCTCTGCTGTCATCTACACACAACACAGACTAGACCCAGGCTGTTTCTGCACTAAAGGCATAATAAAATTATAAAAATGGCACGAAAAAGGCATTTATTGACAAAAAAAGGCATAGAAAGGCATTTATTTCCACCACCAAAATATGTTTAAAAATGATAATATATAGGTATACTACATTAAATGACCAAAGTTGCCTGGCTGCACGTAATTACTGGCATTGGTTTCATATTATCTGGAGTTAAACTATGGCGTCTGCCAGACAGAATATGCTTCAGTTGTGAAAACCTTCTTTCTACCTCATTCTTCAGACCTGAATGGTCTCAGCTGATTAAATGAGACAACTGTCACACCAAAGACGGACACAAAAAGCTGGAGTAACTCAGCAGAACAGGCAGCATCTCTGGAGAGAGAATGGGTGGCGTTTCGGCTCGGGACCCTTCCGACTCAGTCTTCAGGTCTGAAGAAGGGCCTCGACCCGAAACGCAACCCATTCATTCTCTCCAGAGAAGCTGCCTGTTCCGCTGAGTTACTCCAGCTTTTTTGTGTCCATCTTCGGGTAAAACAGATTACAGATTATCCGGTGTTTTGAGTTTGGGAGCTTGTGTGTGTTACGCAGGCAACCAGACGGTATTACTGTGTTTAAACAATAAATAAATAAAACGTGCTTCTTGTTGTCAAGGGGTGAGATAAAATTGTTTGTTGTCATGCACACTTGTCATCGGCCTGCCAGGGAATGTGTGTGCACCCCCCCCCCCCCAATGTTTTAACAGCGATTTGTTATGTCTTCCAATGCCCCTGCAGCCGGTGGGGGGGGGGTGAATCACCTGGTGTGGGGGTTGGGGTCCGATGGCGGTGCATCGCGGTTAGTGACTGTGGGCGGGCGGAGGGACCAGCCTGTCCCACACCTCTGCTCCACCTGACTCACAGCCCGTCACAGTGCGGCCGCACGGGTGAGGCGAGTAGGAGGGTGGCCGTGGGAGAGTGGGGGCTGTCCCGAGGGATGCGCTTCTACGGACGCTTACACCTTGGTGCTCAGGTTCAGAGCGCCCAGTCATCTACGGTTTGTGCGGGAAAATGACCCCCACCCTCCTGTCTCCATCGGCCAGTGATGTTATGGACACGGGGGTTTGGACCAATCGCTGACGAGTCCCACCCTCCCGGCGACGTCATGTCCGTTCTTTGACTTTTTGGCAGAGCCGCCATTTGGTGAGTTGGCTTGTAGGTGACGCAGCCTTTTGGTGAGTTGGCGTTTCGGCAGAGCGGCCTTTCGGTGAGTTTGCTTTTAGGTGTCCCACCCTTTCGGTTATTTGCCGTTTCGGCTTTGTACGCTTCCGGTTATTTGGCTTGCACTTCTTTGCTTCAGCTTCTCAAAGTCAAAAGAGTTTATTGTCATGTGTCCCTGACAGGACAATGACATTCTTTCTTTGCTTAGCACAACAGAACATAGTAGGCATTGACTACAAAACAGATCAGTGTGCCCATACACCATTATATACGTAAATACACACATGAATGAATAAATATAAAGTGCAAATAACAGATAGAAGGCTATTAATGTTCAGAGTTTCGTCCGAGCCAGGTTTAATAGCCTGATGGCTGTGGGGAAGTAGCTATTCCTGAACCTGGTCGTTGCAGTTCTCAGGCTCCTGTACCTTCTACCCGAAGGTAGCAGGGAGATGAGTGTGTGGCCAGGGTGGTGTGGGTCCTTGATGATGCTGCCAGCCTTTTTGAGGCAGCGACTGCGGTAGATCCCCTCGATGGAAGGAAGGTCAGAGCCAATGATGGACTGGGCAGTGTTTACTACTTTTTGTAGTCTTTTCCTCTCCA
Source organism: Okamejei kenojei (assembly GCA_035221665.1). Classification (NCBI taxonomy): domain Eukaryota; kingdom Metazoa; phylum Chordata; class Chondrichthyes; order Rajiformes; family Rajidae; genus Okamejei; species Okamejei kenojei. The sequence goes on from CM069143.1 coordinate 2,661,068, forward strand.
GGGCACTCAAGTTGCCGAACCAAGCCACGATGCAACCGGTCAGCAAGCTCTCTACTGTGCACCTGTAGAAGTTAGAGAGAGTCCTCCTTGACAGACCAACTCTCCGTAATCTTCTCGGGAAGTAGAGGCGCTGATGAGCTTTCTTAATAATTGCATTTGTGTTATCGGACCAGGAAAGATCTTCACAGATGTGCACGCCCAGGAATTTGAAGCTCTTGACCCTTTCAACCATCGACCCGTTGATATAGACAGGACTGTGGGTCCCCATCCTACTCCTTCCAAAGTCCACAATCAATTCCTTGGTTTTGCTGGTGTTGTGGGCCAGGTTATTGTGCTGGCACCATATGGACAGTCGCTCGATCTCTCTTCTATTCTCTGACTCATCTCAATCAGTGATACATCCCACAACAGTGGTGTCGTCAGCGAACTTGATGATGGAGTTCGCACTATGACCGGCTACGCAATCATGAGTATAGAGTGAGTACAGCAGGGGGCTGAGCACGCAGCCTTGAGGTGCTCCCCTGCTGACAGTCGAGGATCCAATTGCAGAGGGATGCGCAGAGAGCCAGTTCTGCGAGTTTGGTAACCAGCTTGGAGGGGATGATTGTGTTAAATGCCAAGCTGTAATCGACGAATAACAGCCTGACATATGAGTTTTTGTTGTCCAAGTGGCCCAGAGCGGAGTGGAGGGCCAGCGAGATCGCATCCACCGTTGATCTGTTGTGGTGGTAAGCGAACTGCAGTGGGTCCAGGTAGGAGTTGAGGTAGGAGTTGATTTGCGCCATGATCAACCTCTCGAAGCACTTCATCACCACAGGCGTTAGTGCCACAGGTCGATAGTCATTGAGGCACGTTACCTTGGTCTTCTTGGGCACTGGTGTAATTGATGTCCTTTTAAAGCAGAAGTGACAGGTTGAAAATGTCCGTAAAAACTCCAGCCAGTTGGTCCGCACAGGTTTTTAGAACACGACCAGGTATGCCATCAGGTCCAGATGCTTTTCGAGGGTTCACCCCTCTGAAGGATTTCCTGACGTCGGCCTCTAACTGAGACTGAAATACCATCACAGCGAATGGGGGCTCGGGAAGGCACATTGGTGTTCTCCCTATCAAAGCGTGCGTAAAACGCATTGAGCTCATCAGGGAGTGATGTTTCGCTGACATCCGAGCTGCCTCCTGGTTTCGCCTTGTAGGAGGTGATTGCATTCAGGCCCCGCCACAGCTGCCGAACATCTGTCTCATCCTCCAGCTTGGAGCAGAACTCCCTTTTGGCCTTTTTGATGGCCTTACCAAGGTCGTATCTGGACTTTGTGTAGACCACTGTATCATCTGACATGAATGCCCGGTGTCTGGTCTTCAGAAGAGTGCGGATCTCACAGTTCATCCAAGGTTACTGATTGGGAAACACTCGGAAGGTTTTGGTGGAGATGCAGTCCTCCACACATTTCTTAATGAAGTCTAATGCCTGTGGCGTATTCGTTCAAGTCCGTTGCCGAGTCCTTGAACATTGCCCAGTCTACAGACTCCAAATAGTCCTGTAGTTGTTCCTCTGCCCCCCCCCCCCCCCCGACCAGCTCTGTACTGTCCTCACCTCTGGGGGTGCGCTCTTTAATTGCTGCCTGTAGGCAGGGAGAAGCAGCACCACGGTGTGGTCGGATTTACCAAAGTGAGGGCGAGGGATAGAGCGGTGCCGTCTGCACACAATTCCGTGTAGGGGGAGTAGTGCTAGCAGGCCCCAGCGTACCCTTACTCATACGAGTCTGTACATTTGGCCTCTGAGAAGAGTGCCGATTCTATGGGTCTTAACATGAACCCTAACAGGTGGTTCATAAGTTGCTTGCTTCGGTCAAACAACCTGTTGTTGGGAGGAAGCTTCAACTCCCATCCATGTATTCACTGCTAGTTCTGCTTGATCAGACCAGTATTCTTCTGTCTGTGGATTTAATTTAGCTTCCACTAAGGACCTCTTCTTCTGAGATCTCGAGCCGCTTCTTGAACCTTTGCCCTCAAGTATATCCATCTTTGACCTGGCTACTGCCAACTTCATATCTAATTCACCCCCCCCCCCCCCCCCCCCCCCCCCCCCCCCCCCCCCCCCCCCCCCCCCCCCCCCCCCCCCCCCCCCCCCCCCCCCCCCCCCCCCATCCCTCCGTTTCCTATCCCTCCCTTTCCTCTCCCCCCCCCCCACAACTGCGTGTTGCATACTGGTGGTATTCCTTTAAGACGTGTCTGGCATGCCGTTCTGATGTAATGTGTTTATGTAAGGCGTGTTGACGTATGCTACCAGTGAAATTCAAAACAATCTATAGCTGTTCTTCAAAACATTGTTAAATTTAAGATCAGAAGGTCAATCTTCTAGTTTCTATGATAATAATAGTTCTTCAGTACAGCTTATCAAGTTGGAATTCAAAACATCAGCTTGGTTCAAAAACATCAGCTAAAGTTTGAGATTTCCAAGGTCACTTCCATACAGCGATGCAGCTTATCTTTAAGCTTCCCTCAGCTGTCTTCAATTCTGCTTCTGCAGCTTTTAGCTTTAAAACTTAACTTTTTAAAATACATATACCAGATACAACTTAATATAGCCGTTCTTACTCACGATTCCCTGCACTGGCTTTCAAATTTTTAATCTTCGTTCTTCAGATAGCACAGGTTTTGATCGTGTCGAGTTTAGACTTCAGTTCCAGTATCAGTCTTCGAGAAAAGTTTTTTCCTTGGTCCACACATAGAGGACAGTTTTTTACTTTAATGCAATTGTCATTACTACGCTGGCCGCGAGGAGAGGATTGAACTTGCCCTGTACAATAACCGAAACAAATCTTCCAGTCATTACCTCCAGTTTAATTGATTCTTTATTGGTTGTTGTAAGTACAAGGAAGTGTCTTATACAAATTGTAGCTTTCCGTTCTTGCTATCTGTACGGATAAAAACTGTGTCTTCTCTTCGCCTGCCAGCTCCTGTCCTCCCTGACCACAATGTCATTTTGTTTAGTTCAATGTAAGTCACACCCATCTACGTATCAAAATCCCACCCCCAAGCACTCAAAATGATACAGCAAGAAATATCTAGACAAAATAATATAATATACTAACAGTAACTAACTTAAGCATAAATGTCTGCATCGTACAGACTCGAACCTGGGTCTCTGGCGCTGTATGGCAGTTGCTCTACCGCTGCACCTCTGTGCCACCCATTTTCTTTTGCACTAGTATTGGCTTTTTATATTTGGTGTTTGAAATGTTATCTGTTTTGTACTGTTTACAGACCTGTTATGCTGCTGCAAGTAAGAATTTCAATGCTGAGTTTTGGTATAACAATTAAACGCTCTTAACCTTATGACTCTCTGCCTTGACCCCCCCTGAGATCTAATTGTCATTTCAACCCTACTTCCTTGCCATCCCCAGTATCATTTCAATGCCTTGGCTATCAAGGATATATCAAGTTCTGCCACAAAATAATTAAGGATACTTCTTCTGCTGGCCGTTGAGGGAAAGTGTTGCAAAGACTTTCACGGATAACATTTTGCTTTGCTGGTGTGTTAAATGGGCAATCCATTTGTTCTAGATTCTCCCACAAGGGATAACATCCTGTCTACTTCCACCCTGTCAAGGCCACTCAGGATCTTGCGTGTTTCAAAAAAAGTTGCTTCTTCTTAAAATGCAGAACAATCAAGTCTTTCCTCATAATTCAGACTTGCAATTAGATACGTTTTGGTTCGGAGCCCTTCTTCAGGGTCACCCATCCTTTTTCTCCAGAGATGCTGCTTGACCCGCTGAGTTATTCCAGCACCTTGTGTCTATCTTTGGTATAAACCAGCATCTGCAGTTCCTCTTTACACCTTTCGCCCACCGAATCCAAGCACAATCACTCATACACTAGTTACATCCAACACACGAGGGACGATTTACAGAAGCCAACTAACCTGCACGTCTTCGGAATGGATTGAACCCAGGTCTCTGGCACTGTAAGGTAGCAACTCTACCGGTGTGACACTGTACTGCCCAGCAGCAATGATAAATGCAACAATAAATATAATGAGTGCAGTATGGCAGTACGAAGATGTCTATCGTCTCTACAGCAACTCTGCTGAGGAGGACAGGGTTGCGTTTCCCATCGCTATTTTAGGTCAATAACCAACTCTCTAATCTTACTGATGTTAAGTGGTAGGTTTTTAACCTGATACCATGACACAAGGTTCTCAATCGCTTTCCTGTATTTTGTCACATTGTTGTTGATTTGTCCTGTAAATTATTGGCAAACTTACAGATTGCGTTGATGTTATACTTGGTCACATGTCATGGGCGCTTGGTCACATGTCATGGGCGCTTGGTCACATGTCATGGGTGCTTGGTCACATGTTATCTCATATAAATAGTGCAAGGGAATGAGCCCACAATGTTTAGGAGCCAATGTTGAGGGTCAGGGTAGATCTGCCTGCCCAGAAGTCAATTGAGGCCCCAAGAACTAGGTCCAGAAGTTTAGGGATGGGCTTCTATGGTTTATGGTGTTGTATGTTGAGCTGTAGTCAATGCATTGCATACTGGCATTAGTGTTCTTCTTCACAAGTGATCCAGACCCGAAGGTAGTGCAAGAGAGATGACACCCTCCCAAGACTATTCTTCCTATACATTAATTGCAAGGAGTCTAGATTGTCCAGATGATGGGCATAGATGTGGGCCATTACCACTTTCTCTAAACACTTAGTTATGATCAATGTTAGAGCCACCGGGAGGTAGTTGTTGAGACAGGTCATTTTATTTTTGATGGGGAATGCAGGATTCCTTGAAGCAGATAGGAATAGTGGACTGTTGAAGTGAGAAGTTAAAGATGTCAACTAAGATTCTGGTGAGTTGATCAGGATGCTATTTCTGAACCAGTTCAGGAGCTCCATCTAGTCTGGCCACTTCCCATGGAGTTACCCTTGTGAAAGCAGATCTGACTTCTGCAAGTGAGATGTATGAGACAGCAGAAGATGGGATGCCTTGGTGGGACTTAGTTTACCTTTTCAAATCAGGCATGAAAGGCATTAAGTTTATCAGTAGCAATGCCAGAGATTGCCCCCATTTTTGGCTTGTAGCCCAAGGGTGCTATTCTGGCCCAGCCTGTCAATCATTTGATTGAATTGAGCCTCACACTTATTTTGGAATTCTCTCTTGGCATTCCTAATAGCATTGCAAAGATCATACTCGGCCTTCTTGCACAGTGTGGGATCATCCTTGAAATCCTCAGATCTGGATTTTAGCCGAGTAAAACACTATTACATTCAAAGAGAGAAATACTCCCTTAAACTCAAACAGAATCTTTCTGTGCATTCAAGGTGCATGGTGAAGATAGACCAACACTATGTTTGTTGGAATGCAGTCATCCATGCATTTTTGATGAAACCGGTAATGAATAAGGTATGCGTATTCAGTCTGGATGAAGCGGTCTGGAATATGTTCCAGGCTACCGACACAGGTCAGTTCTGAAGTAGACCCTCAACTTCCTGAGACCACCACTGACAACCTGTTGATTCCATTTATCAGTCGTAATTCTTTTCTATGTTTCCAACATAGTTACCTTCTTCCTTAACCAAGGAGACCAATGTTGTACAAAAACTTCAAATGTGGGGTGGCAGGGTGGTGTAGCGGTAGAGCTACTGTCTTACGGAACCAGAGACCCGGGTTCAATCTGGGTTCAATCCTGACTAGGGGTGCTTGTCTGAACAAAGTTTGTACATCTCCCCGTGACTCGCGTGGGTTTTCTCTGAGATAAGTGAGTAAATTAGGCCATTCGGCCCATCAAGTCTATTCCGCCATTCAATCATGGCTGATATATCTCTCTCCCTTGCAGCCCCATTCTCCTGCCTTCTCCCCATAACTTCTGATACCTGTATGAATCAAGAATGTATTTATCTCTGCATTAAAAATGTCCACTGACTTGGCCCCCACGGCCTTCTTTGGCAAAGAATTCCACAGATTCACCCTCTGACTAAAGACATTTCTCCTCAGCTCTTTCCTCCTTCTTGTCGAGTCCACATCACAAGATTAGAATTTGTTCAGCCCCAGCTTCTCCGAATCCGCATGCAATGGAGTCTTGCGCTTCTTGTAAAAGGAAGTGGAAAGATTGGTGGAAACAGGGCCGCGATGTGAACTCTCTTTCCTTAACCACATCTCTTTCATAAAGGAACGCCTTTTAATTCTGAGGCTATGACCTCTAGTCCTAGACTCTCCCTCTAGTGGAAACATCCAAGCTATCCAAGCCTGTCACTATTCTGCCTGGTTCATTGAGGTCCCCCCTCATTCTTCTAAACTTCAGCGAGTACAGGCCCAGAGCCGACAAATGCTCATCATAGATTAACCCACTCATTCCTGGGATCATTCTTGTAAACCTCCTCTGGATCCTCTCCAGAGCCAGCACATCCATCCTCAGATATCGTGCCCAAAATTGCTCACAAAATTCCAAATGCAGCTGTACTCAGCTCTATAATCCTGTTTTTGTATACAAGCCATCTTGAAATAAATGCTAGTATTGAGTTTGCTTTCTTTACTACCGATTCAACTTGCAGATTACATTTTTGGGAATCCTGCACCAGCACTCCCAAGTCCCTTTGCACCTCCGATTTATAGATTCTCACCTCATTTAGAGATAGTTGGTTTCTTCCCACAGTCAAAGACGTACAGGTTTTTTTTATAGGCTAATTGGGTTGGTATAAATGTAAAAGTGTCCTGAGTGTGTGTAGGATAGTGTTAGTGTGTGGGGATCGCTGGTTGGTGCGGTATCTCTCAACTGGGCTTAATGCGCTCCGTATAACTGAAACATCACCTCCCTACTTTTGTTTCCCAATTTATAAGCTTTCCTAATAACTTCCAGTACCTGAATTATGCATTAGGACACCATATCCTTCCACATCTCAAGACATTTGTAGCCTCTCACCACTTCAATATAGGTTGTTTAATTTTTTTTGTTAAAATGGATAATTACATGTTCGCCAAATAATTACATAATTTGCCAAAACCTACACTATTAAAAATCCCTATGTGGCAATCTAATGTCCTCTGTTTGAAACAATCTATATGGATTACTTCATCAAAGTAATTAATTAAATTGTTAATAAGTTGAGAACCCAACACCAGTCGTTATGGAACACCACTCATTACTTCTTGCCAACTAGACAAACGTGTTTATTCCGACGTTTGTTTCCCGTCAGCCCTTCACAGTTCTATCTCTGCCACTAGGTAATCTCCTACACTATGAGCTTGTATTTTCTGCACTAACCTTTGAAGTTGCATCTTATCAAATGCCTTTGGGATCAACAGAGTGGCGAGGAGAAGGGCCATCAAGAACACCACGGAGGCAGCAGAGAAGGCCTCGAGATGGCTCTGGGTCAGGAGCGGAGGTCCATGGGGAGGAGCGAATGCCACCTGAACACATCGTGGTCTGATCAACCACGGCTGGGTCGCCTGGGTGAGGGTGTCTGATGTTGAAAGACCCGAAACATCCAATGACCCCAGGTTACATCACTGATGATGTGTTCAGGCGCATCAATACATGTATGTTTATCAATCAGTACATTGATCAATGCTCTTTTATTCATTGCATGGAGCAATGAGGTTGCAGGTGACGCAAATGAATGGGAAATGTTTTCAATTTTGGTTATGCATTATTGCAATTGTTGTAGAAACTTTCATGATCTTCAAATACTGCAATGAAGCACTATTGTGATAAGGCACAATGACCCGCTGTTGGATTAACTCAGCGGGATATCATGGGGACAATTAAATGTTATCTCTGTATGCGTCATTGTCACTATCTACAAACGAACAATTATCTATTTTACAATTTCCTTGAACCTCATCCATTTGATGTCCCGTTTTCACACCTTACCCATCCTTATCACGGTGTCTTGCTCTTCCTGACTCTCAGTCTGAAGCAAAGGTCCTATAGCGGAGCAAGATAGACCACTCCTTCCGAATGCAATGGGCTGACATGTAGTACGCAACGGAGCGGAACGTGGGCCTTTTTTGCATCCATTTCCGTAACCCGACCCGACTCGCAGTGTAATCAACGTTGCGGGGGAACAGTTTGTGTTAATAAATTATAATTCTGAAAATGAGGAGAAGATTTTTCCCAACTAACATTTATTTTTATGAGGATGTTTCCGTAACTGGCTTCCTTCTCTGCACCAGTATCCTATGGGATCTTTGGTGCGGAGACGGAAGCTGGTTACAGAAATGGGGCTGAAAATTACCCATGAATCTTGCTTGCTATAGGATCTTTGGTCTGATGAAGGGTCTCGACCCGAAACGTCACCTGTTCCTTCTATCCAGGGATGTTGCTTGTCCTGTGGAGTTACTCCAGCGGTTCGTGCCTATCTTCAGTATAAACCAGCATCTGCAGTTCCTTCCTACGCATTCTGTGATATGCATCCTGCTGTGATCATGTTGGGTGATAGATACCTTGTCTACACAGGCTCCTTCACCAAAGGAGCAACAACGTGTAGGGTAAAGACGAGGTGCCAAGGCAGGGTGTTAGAAGCAGTAGGTTCAGCAACAGAATATATGGGTAACAGGGATGAGCAGTTCTCTCTTTGAGTTTAATAGATTACCTTACTGTTGGGATTGCTATTATAGTTACAAGACAGTGGATGTCTGAAATCCCATCTCTTCCACTACCCCACCCATGCTAAATCAATACCTTTTAATTCATACCTGCCACGAGACTGTAAGTTAAGCCTGTAGAATAATGCTGAGAAATGCCTCTAGCCTGCGATCTCAAGATGCTCAGTTTTCCAATGTTGCTAATGCAATGTAATTGCCCTGTAAGTTAAGCCCATCATTTTGTCAATGTATCCACTGCTGTGGTGTGTCACTGACATGTGTCCTTGCATGAAGTAATATCACGTAACTTGACTGCAAGAAAACGGAGGGTTGTACTTATTGTATGATTGACCAACAAGAAAATCTGATTTTTTTTTTCTACAAAATGGCAAGTTTGAAAAATATTGCTACCTGAACAAATCAACAGAGAGCTACTTTGTTTTCACTCTGCCAGCAAAGTAGTATTCAATAAATATATTTATTGAAGGGGGAAGAAATCCTTCAATATCTCAGGAGGTGAAATATGTTTATTACAATTTTAAAAAATTCCTGCAGATGCTCAAAGTCAGAACCTCGGTAGAAAATGCTGGAAAAATTCAGCAAATCAGGCAGCATTTGTGGAATGAGGAGCGGTCAATTTCTTTCAGGTCTGCAATCCTTCATCGGAAGTGGGCCAGAGAGGTGGGAGGAAAGGGGAGGCAGGGAAAATATGTTTGTTAATGTGTGTCTAATTTGGATGAATTCAAAGATGAGGCTCCATGATGAAGTTCTAAAGATTCACGGCTGGAAGGTAGACAAAAATGCTGGAGATACTCGGCGGGTGAGGCAGCATCTATGGAGCGAAGGAATAGGTGGCGATTCGGGTCCAGACCCTTCTTCCGACTGGAGGCTACTCTGTGTCCCTAGTGTGCATAGGAGAGTGCTAGTGCAATGGTGATCCCTGGTGGGCCAAAGGGCCATTTCCTGTATCTCTAAACTCTAAACTCTAAAGGTTCTTCACGGACTAAATAGTCGTTTTCTCTAAATGAAAGAGCGGCTGGTACTGGGTCAGGCTTGGACACCACTAATGACTCATCCAAATCTCCAGCTACTCTCATGGTCTAAAGGTCATTGTGGAGATGAACTGTGACTTGTAAACTTGTTCTCCCCTTGCATTGAGTTATGTTTGCTGCCACCGACTTGTAGTCGAACACAGAAAGGCAATGGACGTGTTCAGTTTACTGGATTATGGAGGTGGTAAATACACATCAATATTATTGGACACACGGCAATAACCTCAAAACCGATCTGTCAGATCAAACTATCACTACAGTTGATGAGAAGTCCAGCAGTGTACTCGGGCTTCCCACCAGGGACCTTCTGGCATTGCATCAGGTTAGGTGGTGTTCATAGGTAAGGCTTCAAGTCAGAAGCCAAATGGGGAGGTAGATTAGTTTAGTTTTGAGATACAGGGCAGAACCAAGACATTTGGCCCATTGAGTCCGTTCCGACCAGCGATCCTCACACATTAACACCACCGTACATAACACTCTACACACACTAGGGACAATTTTACTTTTATACGTTTACACCAATCATAAAGAAAGCACATCAGCGCCTCTACATCCTGAGAAGATTACGGAGAATCGGTTTGTCAAGGAGGACTTTCTCTAACTTCTACAGGTGCACAGTAGAGAGCATGCTGACCGGTTGCATTTTAGAACCAATAGTGACACTTTTTGCAAGCACTTTAGAACCAATAGAGACACTCTTTCTGCAAGCATTTTAGAACCAATAGAGCCACTTTTTGCAAACACTTTAGAACCAATAGCGACACTCTTTCTGCAAGCATTTTAGAAGCAATAGAGACACTTTTCGTAAGAATTTTAGAACTGATAGACACTTCGTGCAAGTATTTTAGAACCAATAGACACTTTGCGCAAGCATTTTAGAACCAATAGACACTTTTTTGTAAGCATTTTAGAACCACTAGACTCTTTTTGTAAGCATTTAGAACCAATAGAGACACTCTTTCTGCAAGCATTTTAGAACCAATAGAGACACTCTTTCTGCAAGCATTTTAGAACTGATAGAAACACTCTTTCTGCAAATATTTTAGAACCAATAGACACTTTTTCTAAGCATTTTAGAACCAATAGAAACACTTTTTGTTAGCATTTTAGAACCAATAAGACACTTTTTGCAAGCATTTATAGAATCACATTAATGACACTCTCAGTTGAGTAGACATGTGTTCAGTGCTATTCAGAGCTCAGAGAGACGTGACCCATCTCTTGCAGAGACTGAGTGAGGCACACCACTTCCTGGTTTTATAATCCCTCCCCCTCCCTCCAGCAGGGGCAGCAGAGAGAATGCCGAATGTTTAAACAACATCTCTGATTTTTCATCGATGGAAAAAATCCTCTGGTCTAGGAAGGCGGATGGGGGGGCTCTGAGCGAGCTGGCCAAAAATGACGGCCGTCGGTGGCGGCGTTCTCTCGTAAATTATACCACAGTGAGCCAAAAGCGGTCAAGATCAGACTTTTAGTAATATATATATATATATATTATATAGAAGATATGGACACACCGATCTGTTCTGTATTCCTGCCTACTATGTTCTGGTGTGCTAAAGCAAAGCAAGAATGTTATTGTCCTATCAGGGACACATGGCAATAAACTCTCTTGAACTCTTGAACTTGAATGTCTTTGGAGTGTGGGAGGAAACCAAAGATCTTGGAGAAAACCCATCCAGGTCACGGAGAGAAGGTACAAACTCTGTACAGACAGCACCCGCAGTCAGGATCAAACCCGGATCTCTGGGTCAACCGCTACTTTGTGAAAAAGTATTTGACTCTTCATTAATGTTTTACATCTTTATTTATGGATGAAATTACCAATACATCCTTAAATTTTATTTTTAATCTTAATTATCTGCAGCAGTTTTCTATCTTTTTAGATGTCTTGATGTTTCAGTTTACTTTTAGCTTAGAGATACAGCATGGAAATGGGTCCTTCAGCCCATCAACTTCATGCTGACCACCAATCACCCGTTCACACTAGTTCTATGTAATCACACTTCCATACTGTGCACAACACACTCCACCCCCAACACACTTGGGGGGAATTAAGACGTGTGGGATGAAACTGAAGATCTCGGAGAAAATTTGTGCAGGTCACGGGGAGAACATACAAACTCCAAACAGACATAGTCAAGATCGAACCCGGATCTCCGGCACTGTAGCAACTCTACTGATGCACCACCCAGTTTTGGCAGCAATCCCTACATATCCCCAAATGCCGCCCATTTACTTTTAAACACAGATGAAATCTTGTGGTATAAGCCTGTATAGAGACTGCCATCTTCATTTGTGATCAAGATGGACTCCATCGGTGTAAATCTCAGCTAAACATTGGTCAGCTAAGCAAATTGCGGTAATTGCACAGGGTATTTGTATTTTAGAGTAAACAGGTGCCCCCTTTGGTAAAGGCAGATTGGTTTCTGATCAGCAGATGTACCAAGAATCTTGGGTAGAGTTTCATCGTTTGTCATCAAGGCAGTGAACCTGCCCTTGTTGTCTCCTCTATGACAACACTTAGGTTTATTTTTGTCAAGTGTGTGGAGGTTCAGCAAAATGCTTTCTTTTGCATGTTACTGAATCGGATGAGATAGTGCTCTACATAAACAGAATCAAATCCAATCCAAGTACAATAGAAAGAACAAAGTGGAATATAGTTCTCAGCATTGTAGCGCATCTGTTCCACAAACTGCTATCCTTGTGATTGAGGCAGTGCAGCGTAGGTTCACCAGATTGATCCCTGGGATGGCGGCACTGTCATATGAGGAAAGATTGAAAAGACTAGGCTTGTATTCACTGGACTTTAGAAGGATGAGGGGGAATCTTAGAGAAACATATAAAATTATAAAAGCACTGGACAAGCTAGATGCAGGAAAAATGTTCCCAATGTTGGGCGAGTTCAGAACCAGGGGCCACAGTCTTAGAATAAAGGGGAGGTCATTTAAGACTGAGGTGAGAAAAAAAGTTTTCACTCATAGAGTTGTGAATTTGTGGAATTCCCTGCCACAGAAGGCAGTGGAGGCCAAGTCACTGGATGGATTTAAGAGAGAGTTAGATAGAGCTCTAGGAGCTAGTGGAGTCGAGGGATATGGGGAGAAGGCAGGCACGGTGTATTGATGGGGACGATCAGCCATGATCACAATGAATGGCGGTGCTGGCTCGAAGGGCCGAATGGCCTCCTCCTGCACCTATTTTCTGCGTCTATGTTTCTAATGTCTTCAATGGGGTAGAGGTGAATCGGATAGAACCCCAGCTAATGGAAGGTGTGTTCAGAAGCCTAATGATAAAGATGTTCCAGAGTGGTAGTGCGTGCTGTCTAGCTTCTGTACCTTCTGCCAGATGGGAGCAGGGAGAAGAAGTGATGAATGGAGTGGGACATGTCTTTAATTATGTTGGCTTGCTTTTCTGAGGCAACGTGAAGTGTAGATGGAATCATTGGTGGGAAATTTGGTCTGTGTGATGGACAGGGTTAGCCTCTGCTCACTCTGCAGCAATCCTGACATTATAATCAAACCAGCCGACAAGGGAGGTGCCGTGGTAGTCTGGCGCGCTGACCTCTACCAGGCTGAGGCCAGGCGACAACTCTCAGACACCTCCTCCTACTTATCCTTGGACCATTATCCCACAGATGAGCACCAGGCCTTAATCTCAAACACCATTACTGATTTCATCACTTCTGCCTGTCTGCCTTCCACAAGCATCGGTGGACAGCTATTTTCAGGTCCTCCAGAGATGTTCGATCGGGTTCAAGTCCAGGCTCTGGCTGGGCCACTCAAGGACATTCACAGACTTGTCACGAAGCCACTACTGCATTGTCTTGGCTGTGTGCTTAGGGTTGTTGTCCTGTTGGAAGGTGAACCTCCCCCCCAGTTTGCTCAGTCTGGCCGGGCGGCCATCTCTATGAAGATTACAAAGTTCTTCCATTTAAGAATGATGGAGGCCACTGTGCTCTTCGGGACCTGCAATGCTGCAGAGATTGCTTTATACCCTTCCCCAGATCTGTGTCTCGACACAATCCTGCCTCGGAGGTCTGCGCCAATTCCTTTGTCTTCATGGCTTGGTTTTTGCTCTGACATGCACTGTCAACTGTGGGACCTTATATAGACAGGTGTGTGCCTTTACAAATCATGTCCAATCAATTAAATTTACCACTGGTTTCCATTGATTATCCTTAATCTCAATTTAATTGGTTGAGATTAAGGATAATCAATGGAAACGGGACGAACCTAAGCTGAATTTTGAGTGTCATAGCAAAGGGTTTGAATCCTTATGTAAATGTCCTATTTCAGTTTATTTTTAATTTCTAAACAGCTGTTTTTGCTTTTTTATTATGGGGCATTGTGTGCAGATTGATGATAAAAAATGAATTTATAATAAGGCTGTAACGTAACAAAATGTGCAACAAGTGAAGTGGTTTGAACACATTCTGAATGCACTGTATATATAATGCCCCAAAGCATGAAGACAAGCTTACTACATACCTTCTTTACTACTTTATCTACTTGTGATGCCAATTTCTAGAGAACTATGGACTTTGACCCTAAGGTCCCTCTGTACACCAATTCTGCAAAGGGTCTTGTTATAATTGTACCTGTGTAGGGACTGGGAATATTGGAGTTAGTCCCAACTGTCCTTCCTATGCTATGGTGCAAATACAGTTTAGTGATTGATTTTAAAAGTTCCTTTGGTACTAAACCATGATCCATATGTTTGGCTTCTTGGAGTGGTTCCTACATGTGTAAGCTGGGTTTCCATCCTACCTCAAGCAGTTTGGCAACTGTTCTGTTATCTGTGGTTACTGGCAATATTGTCTACTTTAAGAAAGTCATCTGAGGAGAAAATGTTTCCGGTTGTGAGATGCTGTTCCTCCAATTTGTGTTAGCGTCACTCTGAGAATGGAGGAGACCTAGGACAGAAAGTTGTCTATAGGAATGGGAAGGAGAATTAAAGTGTCCAGCAACCGGGAGATCAGGTAGGTTCAGGCGGGCTGGGCGAAACGATGGGCGAGTTGCCAGCTGTTAGATGGGATTACACACACGCGCACACACACGCGCACACACACACGCACACACGCGCAACTATTTGATTTCAACATCGTCTACAAGAAAGGCAAAGACGTGCACATAGCTGACACGTTATCAAGAGCCCCACGCAAAACCAACGAACACCAACTCGCTGAACAGGACCAGTTCTCAGTAATGAAGGCATCGTGGGTTCCGACTGATTGTTTGAGCAGCCTAGCAGAACACACAGCTGATGATCAGACTTTACAATTGCTGTCCGCAGTCATCCGGCGTGGCTGGCTGGATAAGCAACACAACACCCCGCTCACAACCCGCCCGCACTTCCTGGTTCGCGATGAACTGGTGTTACAGGACGGGATTATAGTCAAGGGACCACAAGGCAGTTGTCCCAGCTATCCTCTGGGACAAGTACTTCGATGCCGTCCACAGGGGCCACCCTGGCGTGGAGGCAACCTTACAACGGGCACAGAGCATGTTTTACTGGCCTGGTATGACCAAGTACATACATGACAAACTGAATCTGCGCCATCTGCAAACGCCTGACGCCACATCAGCAGAGGCAGCTTTTACTGCCGCACCTGGTTCCTCCTCTACCGTGGTCCACGTTAGCCACCGACTTATTCGAATGGCATGGGAAACATTATCTCGTTCTTGTTGACTCTTACTCAGGCTGGTTCAAAATTTATTTACTTCAAACCATTGCTTCTGAAGCGGTTATCGAGAAGTTGCAGCGCCACCTCTCCGTGCACGGCTCCCCTTCACGTATCCAGTCCGCCAACGGCAGACAGTTCACCAGCCAGTCTTTAAAAACTTTGCAAAACAATGGGACTTTCGACATATTACCAGCAGCCCTGAGTTTCCGCAGTCCAACGGACTCGCCGAACGCGCTGTCAGAATCGCAAAACTACTAATAGAGCGGTCCTACCTCGCACAATCAGACGCATACCTGGACCTGCTCAACCTAAGGAACATTGCCAGGGATCCCATACTGGGTTCCCCAGCCCAACGACTGATGTCTCACCAAAGCCGTGCTCCCCTGCCTGTGTCCCAGCAGCTTTTGTAGCCACAAGTTGGTTCCCCGCCTGCAGTCCAGAAACAACTATAATTCAAACGTGACACACAGAAACGCTTCTTTGGCAAATCCAGCAAGCCACTTAAACCTCTCGCTCGTGGACAAGTGGTCCGTCTCCAGACTAACAAGGGCCATGCACGTCTGGGACACATCTACGGCCCTGCCAAAGAACCGCGCTCTTATCTGGTGGAAACCGACGGAACCATCTACAGACGCTACCGTCAACATATCCTTCTGGTGATGGAACCGCGTCCTGCGACTCCGTATCCAGATGTCTCGCGTTTCGTATACCCTCCCACGGTCGGTCCCGCGACCCCGCTGCCAACTAACGTTTCCATCGCGGCCTCCCCGCGGCGTTTGGCGACCAGCTCGCCTACCTTGTCACCCTCCCTGCCTGTCGGGTCGCCGGTCGTTTCACCAATTCCCTACCCAGTGTCTTCTCCGGTGAAAGGAGGTGAGGTGGATTCGTACCGCACACGGGCCGGACAAGGTTTGCAGGCCACCCATTAGATGTGGTGATTTTGTGTCATTTTACAAATTTCCCCAAATGTGTTATTAACATTCCACCTATGATGCTTAGCCACCGATGCTTCTTTTGTTTCTACAAGGAAAGATGTAGATTGGCTATTTCATACTAGCCAATTATAGTGCTTGTTAGTAGTGAGTCCGCCTAGTATGTGCTTTATTTTATCAAGAGCTTGCCTACGCTAGTTAGTATGAGTAACTGCTAGGAAATGTAATGTCTGCAGATCCTTGCTGTAAGTAGATTTAATAAACGTGTTGTATCTTGATATGTGTTCGACTCAACTCATTACAGAAAGAGTTCCAGACGGGATTCACCAGGATGAGTTGTGGAACAGAGGGATATTGATACAAGGAGAGATGACTTAGGCTGGGTTTATTCTCACTGGGAATGTAGGAGGTGGAGAGATGACTTGATACAGGTTGAAAAATCTTCTGGCTATTTGCTGCCACTGTTCATGAGTGGACAGCATAACAACGCTTGTAGATTCAGTCCACCTACATAGTCCCTCCATTTCAGGGCACCATAATGTTTGGGACACATGGCTTCACAGGTGTTTGTAATTGCCTCCTTAATGCAGGTATAAGAGAGATCTCAGCACTTTGGAAATTTGTATTGCTGTTTATCAACATGAGGACCAAAGTTGTGCCAATGAAAGTCAAAGAAGCCATTATGAGACTGAGAAACAAGAATAAAACTGTTAGAGATATCAGCCAAACCTTAGGCTTACCAAAATCAACTGTTTGGAGCATCGTTAGGAAGAAACAGAGCACTGGTGAGCTTACTAGTCACAAAGGAACTGGCAGGCCAAGGAAGAGCTCCACAGCTGATGACAGAAGAATCTCTATAATAAAGAAAAATCCCCAAATATCTGTCCGACAGATCAGAAACACTCTTCACTCTTCAGGTGTGGATTTGTCAATGACCACTATCTGCAGAAGACTTCACGAACAGAAATACAGAGGCAACGCTGCAAGATGCAATTCACTGGCTATCTGCAAAAATAGGATGGCCAGGTTACAGTTAGGCAAGAAGTACTTAAAAGAGCAACCATAGTTCTGGAAAAAGGTCTTGTGGACAGATGAGATGAAAATTAACTTATATGAGAGTGATAGACTATAGACAATAAACAATAGGTGCAGGAGTAGGCCATTTGGCCCTTCGAGCCAGCACCGCCATTCAATGTGATCATGGCTAATCATCCCCAATCATGGTGTTTCTCCAACATGCGTAATCCCTCTTTACCTCCTCAATGCTCTCTGGGGTCAACAGCTTCACATTTAACTTCCACGTCCATCTGCCTGCCTTCCGGCCCTCCTGTCGGTGACAGGAAGCCTGAAGAAGACGGTGGTCAGAGAAGAACACCGGCGTGAGGTTGGTGTGTCTGACCGTGATGGCCGTCGATATGAAGAGGAGGTATATCAAGGAACGGACAGAACTAATTGGCAATAGACAATAGGCAATAGGTGCAGGAGTAGACCATACGACCCTTCATGCCAGCACCATCATTCAATGTGATCGTGGCTGATCATCCACAATCAGTACCCTGTTCCTGCCTTCTCCATATATCCCCTGACTCCGCTATCTAGAGCCCTATCTAACTCTCTCTTTAAAGTTTCCAGAGATCCGGCCTCCACCGCCCTCTGAGGCAGAGAATTCCACAGACTCGCATCTCTCTGTGTGTAAAAATGTGTTTCCTCATCTCCGTTCTAAATGGCTTACCCGTTATTCTTAAACTGTGGCCCCTGGTTCTGGACCCCTCCACATCGGGAATATGTTTCCTGCCTCTAGCGTGTCCAAACCCTTAACAATCTTATATGTTTTAATAAGATCCCTTTTCATTCTTCTAACTTCCAGAGTGTACAAGCCCAGCTGCTCCATTCTCCCATTCTCCTCAAATTAGGGGACCAAAACTGCACACAATACTCTAGGTGTGGTCTCACTGGTGCCCTAAACAACTGCAGAAGGACCTCTTTGCTCCTATACTCAACTCCTCTTGTTATAAAGGCCAACATGCCATTCACTATCTTCACTGCCTGTTGTACTGCTTACTTTCATTGACTGATGAACAAGGACCCCCCAGATCCTATTTTACTTCCCCTTTTCCCAACTTGACGCCATTAAGATAATAGTCTTCCTTCCTATTTTTGCTACCAAAGTGAATAACCTCACATTTATCCACATTAAACTGCATCTGCCATGCATCTGCCCACTCACCCAACCTGTCCAAGTCACCCTGCATCCTCCTCACAGTTCACACTGCCGCCCAGCTTTGTGTCATCTGCAAATTTGTTTCTGATATCGGTGGTGGGGAAGATGCTGGAGTCAATCATAAAAGATGGAATTGCGGCACATTTGGATAGCAGTAACAGGATCGGTCCAAGTCAGCATAGATCTACGAAAGGGAAATCATGTTTGACTAATCTTCTGGAATATTTTGAGGATGTAACTAGGAAATGGACAAGGGGGAGCCAGTGGATGTAGTGTACCTGGACTTTCAGAAAGCATTTGATAAAGTCCCACATAGGAGATTAGTGGGCAAAATTAGGGCACATGGTATTGGGGGTAGAGTGCTGACATGGATAGAGAAGTGGTTGGCAGACAGGAAACAAAGAGTAGGGATTAACGGGTCCCTTTCAGAATGGCAGGCAGTGACTAGCGGGATACCTCAAGGCTCGATGCTGTGACCGCAGCTATTCACAATATACATTAATGATTTAGATGAAGGGATTCAAAGTAACATTAGCAAATTTGCAGATGACACAAAGCTGCGTTGCAGTGTGAACTGTGAGGAGGATACTATGAGAATGCAGGGTGACTTGGACAGGTTGGGTAAGTGGACAGATGCATGGCAGATGCAGTTTAATGTGGATAATTGTGAGGTTATCCACTTTGGTATCAAAAACAGGAAGGCAGATTACTATCTCAATGGTGTCAAGTTGGGAAAAGGGGAAGTACAACAGGATCTGGGGGTCCTTGTTCATCAGTCAATGAAAGTAAACATGCAAGTACAGCAGGCAGTGAAGATAGTGAATGGCATGTTGGCCTTTATAACAAGAGGAGTTACGTATAGGAGCAAAGAGGTCTTTCTGCAGTTGTTTAGGTCATTAGTGAGACCACACCAAGAGTATTGTGTGCAGCTTTGGTCCCCTAATTTGAGGAAGGACATTCTTGCTATTGAGGGAGTGCAGAATAGGTTTACAAGGTTAATTCCAGGACTTTCATATGCCGAGAGAATGGAGCGTCTGGGCTTGTATACTCTGGAGTTTAGAAGGATGAGAGGGGATCTTATTGAATCATATAAGATTATTAAGGGTTTGGACTACTCCTTTTGTTTGTTTGTTTGTTCAACCTTTAGTCACATTCGTGGGCCGAAACATATACTCCAGTGTGAATAATTGTTGTAAGTTTTCATTTCCTTTTGTTTTCAGAATACTTTTAACATCATTTATTAAAAAGACAGGCGCAAAATATTAGTTCAAAACATCTACCAGTTCTTTATTTTCCAATCTTAATTGACTTGTCTCATCATCTAAAGAACGTGTTTAATTCCATTTGTATGTAAAAACCAAGCTTGTTTTAATATTGCTTGTAAGTTACCGCTTTGCTCCTTCTGTGGTACCTTTCCAGCCATTCTTTGATGGATTTGTATATTTTCTCAATCTCCTGGTCAACCATTAATATTCATAAATGTGTATGTTGTTAGTTTAATAGAACAGAAATGTTATATTATCCATACTTCATGTCTATGAAGCAAAGGCATTTGAGGGTGGAAATGAAGGTAATCTTGCCTTCATTGCTATCAGCATTGAATATCATTGCTAAGAAGTCGTGATGTCGCCTTATACAGTAGGACTTTTGTTAGACCCCGTTTGGGGTCTTGTGTACAGTTCTGTTCTCCCCATTACAGGAAAGATGTGGAGGCTATGAGAGCATGCAGAGTTTTCCAGAATGCTGCATGGATTAGAGGGTTTCATCTACAGATTGAGATTGGATAACCATGATTGGATAACCATTTTTTCCTCTGGAACATCAGAGGTTGCGTGGAGGCTTTGTAGAAGTCTACAAACTTGAGAGGCATTGATAGGGTTGACAGTCTTGACTTGACTTGACACAATCATCCCTCCCGCTCATGGCCGATCATCGGTTCATGAGTTGGATGGGGTACTGGACTTTGCGTGCAGCAGAACACAAAGGCCAGCCGGCAGGCCAGCAGAGGGGTTTTGGCCCGGGCGCCGGAATTTGCGCGTGACGTCACGCGGCTCGGACCAAACCTCCTCGGCTGGCCCGCCGGCTGGTCTTTGTGTGCAGTCCAGCACCCAGGCCAACTTATCATTCACCCAGCCACGGCCGAGTCGGCAAAGGAAGTGCCCCGGACTTGGTTGACGTCCTGTCACTTTCTGTGCATCAGTTGCACGCCTAGTTCATCGAAAAGATCAAAATTCACAATTTGAAGTACGGTTTTTACTGAATACATTTACACCATCGTAAAGTCGAAATTTCACAAGTTGAAGCATCGTTAGTGGAGGAGCATCTGTACTCTGTAATCACCAGAGGGCACGCTTAAGGGCCTGTCCCACTGCGGCAACCTACTTTGCGCGTTTTGACGAGTTTGCGCTCGACTCAAACTCGCAGCATGATCAACACGTGGTCCTAGGAGGTCCAAAGAAGTCACTGTAACTCTCCTCATTGTTCGTGGGAAGTTCCCGCATACCAGTTTGGTCGAGGAACATTTTTCATCATGTTGAAAAATTCTCCGCAAGTAAATATTGGTCAGCATGGTTCTTTTGAAGTGGAGTTCGGTTGAACTCGTAGTGCAGTGGAGTTTAGTTACAGGCAGTCGAGGGCAGCCGTAGGCAATCTCCTTCGCTGACCCGGCATTTTAATTGGCTCATTGGAGTTTTCGGAACCAAGGAAAACTGACCGGTAATGTTAAATGCCGGATAAACTTTATTATAAGTTGTCTGGCTTCTTAAAAGTGTCTCCACTCATTCTCCCCCTCCACCTTCATCTCCCCCTCCTCTCCCCCCCTTCTCTCCCCCCCCCTCTCCCCCCCCTTCTCTCCCCCCCTCTCCCCCCCTTCTCTCCCCCCTCTCTCCCCCCCTCTCTCCCCCCCTCTCCCCCCCCTCTCCCCCCCCTCTCTCCCCCCCCTCCCCCCCCTCTCTCCCCCCTCTCTCCCCCCTCTCTCCCCCTCTCTCTCCCCCCCTCTCTCCCCCCCTCTCCCCCCCCTTCTCTCCCCCGTCTCTCCCCCCTTCTCTCTCCCCCCCTCTCTCCCCCCCTTCTCTCCCCCCTTCTCTCCCCCCCTCTCCCCCCCCTCTCTCCCCCCCTCTCTCCCCCCCTCTCTCCCCCCCTCTCTCCCCCCCTTCTCTCTCCCCCCTTCTCTCCCCCCCCTCCCCCCTTCTCCCTCCCCCCCCCTTCTCTCCCCCCCCCTTCTCTCTCCCCCCCTTCTCTCTCCCCCCCCTTCTCTCTCCCCCCCCTTCGCTCTCCCTCTGAATCCCCCCTTTCCACGCTCTCTAAAGGACTTACCGTAACTGTGCCAGCTGTCTTTTACCTTCCTGTTCATCGCGGGTGTGAATGTCAGACAGCGCTCCCCCACTTTCCCTGGCCCCCGCCTTTGCTCTGTGTGTGTGTGTGTGTTTGTTCGATCTGACTTGCGGTTTCATCGCTGACGGTCGATCCAGCTCGAGGTTTTTCAGGCGAGCGCCCTCCAGCTTGAAGGTCGAAATTAGTCGCTGAAAAGTCACGTTAGTGGGACAGGCCTTTTACAGACAGATCCTAGATCTGATACAACTGCGTGCGTGCGTGTTGTGTGTGCTGTTGACGCTGCGCACGAGTAATTCACCTATCATCCAATGACAGACCCCCTGATGCTCATCCGTTGCATGCTGTATTTTGCCATTTCCTACCAAAACGAAAAGTTTCAGTAACGTCTGGTGTTCCGTCGGTGTGGCATATGCAAATATGGATAAACCCGTTTGTCCCTTATTTTGACCTTTTGCCCCTTATTTGGGAGTGAGAAAGTTGGCAATCCTATCGTCTGCTCCTGTGCTGTTTCTCTAAACAAAACTAAAAGGGCTGTCCCACTTGGGCGACCTAATTGGCGAGTTTAGAAGAGTTTGAAAAAATGACATGTAGAAGACCTTCGACCTCTTTCGACTATTTTGAAGACCAGCTTCGACTAGCTATGACTAACTTCGGGAAAATTGGACACCGAACAATGGATAGTGAAGACGACCTCCCTTCGACTATGATGAAGACCATCTATGACTACCGTCGACTACCCTCGATTAGCTACGACTAACATGCCGACCTACTATGACTAAACCTACGAGTAAAAAAAGTATCGATTTTTTCCACAGTGACCATTTTTTACTTGCGGGCATTTTTTAACATATTGAAAAGACGCCGCGACCCAGCTGAGGCCTCGAGTACGCGGAGACCACTCTCGAGCATGAAGGAGAGTTACAAAGACCTCCTACGACCTCGTGTCGACCAGGCTGCGAGTGCGAGTCGAGGGCAAACTCACCAGAACTCGCAGATTAGGTCACCCAAGTGGAACAGGCCCTTAAAGTGCCATGCTTTAACTGGAACCTTCCAGCATTATCTATGTGTGTAAAATTGGCAATGCAAAACATTGATGGTTTGTGTGCTATAACAGAAGCCAGTTTTACAATTCAACTTCAAGATAAGAATTTGATATTCAGTGCAGGAAATGTGTAATCCTAGTTTAATAATTACCATCATACACAACCTTAACACATCCTCTCATATTCGAGACTTCAGCCACAGAGATGCACCCACCACTGGTCATTGGGGCACAAAACTGTTCTCTGGGAATTGCAAGCAACATCGCACTGAAACACATCCTCACTCACAATCTTATCACATCCTCCATGGAATGTTGCCACTCACTAATCAATTTAAACACAGAGGGGAACAGATCACATGTATTTTGCCTAAATATTTGACGGTGTGGGCAGATTGTATTCGTTCTGAGTAGCACAACTTTCCACATGCATCTTGGCATATTAATCTAACAATGGCTGCCTGGTGCCATGAGAATTCATCATTGCTTTAAAACAGGTCTTTCTTTGGATTTAAAAAAAAAGCTGATCCATTTAAGGTATAGGAAGGAACTGCACATGCTGGTTTAAACCGAAGATAGACACAAAAAACTGGAGTAAGTCAGCAGGACAGGCTGAAGAACGGTCAGGATCCGAAATGTCACACGTTCCTTCTCTCCAAGATGCTGTCTGACCAGCTGAGTTACTCCAGTTGTTTGTGTCTATTAGTGCTGTTGTATGTATAGAAAAGTATAAACATTATAAGAATCTCATCAAAACCCCATACACAAGTACAAATATTACAAACTCGCAATGATGATTGACTTGGGACATGTTCATGGACGAAGAACATAGACTGGGAATAGGAGACCAGTAG
Organism: Okamejei kenojei; assembly: GCA_035221665.1. Lineage (NCBI taxonomy): Eukaryota > Metazoa > Chordata > Chondrichthyes > Rajiformes > Rajidae > Okamejei > Okamejei kenojei. The sequence continues at coordinate 2,684,761 of CM069143.1, forward strand.
CCCTGACTCAACGAGAGCTCCAAGATATCTATTTTTCTTTGGCAACCCAAAGTGAAAGTACATTTCTCTGGTACACGAAACCTCTCCATCAATGTGTCCTATATCCAAAGGCAAGTAATGCAGACACGTGAACTGATATCCACTTCAGTATTCAATGCCAACTGTGATGGGATTTTTGACGTGTACATTTTTTGGATTTGTTGATGTGTTAAATTCATTTTTGCAATAGCTTCTTCTTATCGAGTCCACACACAAGATTAGAAGTTGTTCAGCCAGAGCTGAACACACTTCTCGGCATCTGCATACAATGTTGTCTGTCTTGTCGCTTCTTGTGTGCGGTGGTGGAAACAGGGCCGCGACGTGAATGCTCTTTCCTTGACCCCTTTCCAATAGCTGACAAATCCTCCTTGCTGCTGTGGCAGATAAGATGTAGTATACTTTCTTCAATTCTGGTTTCTAGGATGCAAATAGTGCCGTTAGTATGGATGTCAGGGGGTAGGGAGAGGTGTGAAGGGCCAAATGCCCTAATTCTGCTCCTAGAACATATGAATGAATGAACAATCACATGCAAAGTTTTCATGTGCAGTCATAGGTTGTATAGAACAGACAAAGGCCCTTCAGCCCACCTCATCTATGCCAATAAAGATGCCCATCTAAGCTAGTCTCATTTGCCTGTATGCAGCACTGTGACACAGCGGTAGAGTTGCTGTCTTATTTGTATACATTGGGTATGCAGACAAAGAATTTCACTGAGCCTTGTGACAATAAACTATTCCATTCCATTACTCCAATAACTGTGTGAAAGGTTCCCCCTCAGATCCGTTTTACATCTTTCCCCTCAAATTCACCCTCTTAGGCTCCGGGAATAAAGATCCCAGCCAAGCCAACCACTCATTATAACTCGAGCTCTTTTCATCCCTGTGAAATTTTACGACATCCTTTCCAGATTAATGACATGCTTTTGATAATCGACTCCTTTAACTAATTTATCAGAATCCCACTCCTAGAGCAGTCTTAGTATTATGTGTACTGTTGCAAAATAGTGTCCAAACTCCAGCACTTAGTGCCCTGACTGATGTTGTTGTTCGTCCTTCGTAGTTGAAGAAGACCATGACTTCAGTGATTTTGTTTGTGGGTCCGGAGGTGACTGGTGAGACCGATCCGGGCCCGGAAGGCTCGCCCACACATGGGACACAGCTGGGCGGGTGCTGGGACTTCCTCCAATCACCAGGCGCTCCTGTGGTGATCCTGAAGTCATGACTTGACTTGCATTAAAATGAGGGAGAGTTGCGCAGATCGTCAGCCTCACTCGCTCATAGAAACATAGAAACATAGAAATTAGGTGCAGGAGTAGGCCATTCAGCCCTTCGAGCCTGCACCACCATTCAATATGATCATGGCTGATCATCCAACTCAGTATCCCGTACCTGCCTTCTCTCCATGCCCTCTGATCCCCTTAGCCACAAGGGCCACATCCAACTCACTCTTAAATATAGCCAATGAACTGGCCTCAACTACCCTCTGTGGCAGAGAGTTCCAGAGACTCACCACTCTCTGTGTGAAAAAAGTATTTCTCATCTCGGTCTTAAAGGATTTCCCCCTTATCCTTAAGCTGTGACCCCTTGTCCTGGACTTCCCCAACATCGGGAACAATCTTCCTGCATCTAGCCTGTCCAAAACCCTTAAGAATTTTGTAAGTTTCTATAAGATCCCCTCTCAATCTCCTAAATTCCAGAGAGTATAAACCGAGTCTATCCAGTCTTTCTTCATAAGACAGTCCTGACATCCCAGGAATCAGTATGGTGAACCTTCTCTGCACTCCCTCTATGGCAATAATGTCCTTCCTCAGATTTGGAGACCAAAACTGTACGCAATACTCCAGGTGTGGTCTCACCAAGACCCTGTACAACTGAAGTAGAACCTCCCTGCTCCTGTACTCAAATCCTTTTGCTATGAAAGCTAACATACCATTCGCTTTTTTCACTGCCTGCTGCACCTGCATGCCTACTTTCAATGACTGGTGTACCATGACACCCAGGTCTCGCTGCATCTCCCCTTTTCCTAATCGGCCACCATTTAAATAATAGTCTGCTTTCCTGTTTTTGCCACCAAAGTGGATAACCTCACATTTATCCACATTATACTGCATCTGCCAAACATTTGCCCACTCACCCAGCCTATCCAAGTCACCTTGCAGTCTCCTAGCATCCTCCTCACAGCGAACACTGCCCCCCAGCTTAGTGTCATCCGCAAACTTGGAGATATTGCCTTCAATTCCCTCATCCAGATCATCCCGGCCTAACTGGATCCAGTGGCAAGACATAGTCAAGACAGCTGGCGATGTAGCCAAAATGCCAAACACCTTCATTGCCATCGTGGGTACAGTGTCTCCACTTTCAAAGAACTATGTACCTGTATGCGTAAGTGGGCAAGGGAACTCAGACAACATGTACTTTTTTTCCTCTCCCTTTCTCACCCTCTACTGCTCTATGTGATCATAGGGATGGATGAGGAAGGGACCCTCAGAGGTTTACTAGATAGAACATCTTGGTAGGGATGCATTGTGTTATGTTATTGTACCAATCTGGAAACCTTGACCGACGATCAGTAGTCACAAGTTCAAATCCTACCATGGCTACTCAGTTTAAATTTATATAATTAAATTAAAAAAGACCTGACAAAGAAGTGGTGACTGTGGAACACGAATGTAATGAAAAATAACAAATTGTTCACCATTCTTGTTCGGAGAAGGGAATTTGTCGACCGTTTCTTGTCAATACATGGCAATAAACCCAGAGCTGGACCCAAACCAATATAGTTAACCTTAAATTACCCTCTGAAGTGGGTAATGTTTGGAGGGATATGGGCCAAACGCGGGCAGGTGGGACTAGTGTAGCTGGGACAAGTTGGCTGGTGTGGGCAAGTTGGGCCGAAGGGCCTGTTTCCATGCTGTATCACTCAATTACTTTATGGTTCTAGGCCACTTAGTTCAAGAACAATTATGGATGTGCATTAATTGAAACGAATTGGCCGAGAAATGTCAGAAATGAAGGATCAGTAGTGAAACAAACGGAGAAAAAAAATCATAGCTATAGCACACTAGTTGAGTTGAATCCTTGAACAATTCAAACATGAATGCTATTGTCCTGTTTCCAGTGCATGCGACAATTAAATTCTCTCGACTCTTGACTACTTCACTGAAGGCCAATTTCTCCAGAAAACTCTCAAATTTATATCTAACATTGAGAATTGCTTTTAGTTTTTTTTTAATACAATATTTCCTTTAAAAATAAACCATTCAAACTTAGAAGAGACTTTTTAAAAGAAAGCCTGTTTTTTATTTTAGTTTCTGACAACTTAGACAGATGGAATATATGGAAGAGGGTATCAGATCAAGAGTGATGAGCGTTCATGCAATGAACCCACTGGAGAATAGCCCACCAAAATAGACGGAAGCATTGAGGCCATTGTAGCCCTCACTCCTGAATGATCATGTTCCTCTCTTTATACTGTTGCTGCCTCCTGCAGTTCCTGTGATCACATCCCAATACTTCCCTTGCAAACCATGGCCCTTTGGGATGGTGCTTGCTATCTTCCCCCATCCACTCATCCACTCCCTCCACATTGTGTACCATAATGAGCAGACGATTGAGTCGTAGAAAATAGACACAAAATGCTGGAGTAACTCACACACCGGCAACGCACACCAACTGCACTTTATCCAACATCAGATCCACGCCCAGCAGCTGCAGTTCTTTCATGCACACTTAGTCATGGAAAGGTTGTGTTATGCTGGGACGTAATCAAAGAGCAGCAAGAAACATAGAAAATAGGTGCAGGAGTAGGCCATTCGAGCCAGATGAGGAGGTGGGGACCAGGGAATTAGTTAAAGGAGTCGAGAGCAAGCAATGTGCCTTGGATGTAGGTGGGAAGGGACTGGACAAGGGGGGTGAGATAAAGTTGAGATATGAGGAGATGCATTTGAGTGCAGGTAGATGGGACTAGGGGAAAACAAATGGTCGGCACGGACTGGAAGGGCCGAGAGGGCCTGTTTCCGTGCTGTAATTGTTATATGGTTATATGGTTATATTTATTGGGGCAAAAGAAGGCAGGTATAATGGGCCTATCAGGCATGGTGATGCAGCACTTACAACACCAGAGACCCGGGTTCAATCCCGACTACGGGAGCTGTCTGTACGGAGTTTGTACTTATGATCTGTGTGGGGTTTCTCCGAGGTCTTCGATTTCCTCCCATACTCCAAAGATGTACAGGTTTGTAGGTTAATTGGCTTGGTATAAATGTAAATGGTTCCCAGTGTGTGTACTGTAGGATAGTGTTAATGTTGGTTGGTGTGGAATCGGTGGGCCGAGGGGCCTGTACTCAAAACTAAACAGTATCTGTTCTCCAAAGTAGATCACTAAACCAAACTAAACTAAACTACCAGGGCAGTCCTGAAGAAGAGGTGGTGGGAACAGGAATTGGAAGATGTTAAATTGGTAGTTGAGGAATGTCCATGAGTACTGCTTCATATCCAGTCTGCGAGGCAAGAAGTAAATGTAGAATGAAAGCATCCAGGGAGATTCATCAATTAATTTGTTCAGGCCTGGAGTGACTGTCAATGCAGCTTCTCTTTTATTTAGGGTACACAAAAAGCTGGAGAAACTCAGCGGGTGCAGCAGCATCTAAGGAGCGAAGGAGATAGGCGACGTTTCGGGTCGAGACCCTTCTTCAGACATTCTCTTTTATTTACTTGCTTTTTGCACCTCATCTCTTGATCCATGCATTCAGTTTCACACCAAGTCCACTGTTGTTGCTAAAGGGCCTGTCCCACTTGGGCATCATCCTAAAAATTGGTTGGCACGTCGTGACGCGTGCATGGCGTGTGGTGAGGCGTGCTGGCGTATGCAGTGACGCGAGGTAGCACGTGACGCCCCAGGATTTTGGGATGCTCAAAATCCGCGCGCGCCCACCTGCATGACACGCAAATGAGTGGGACAGCCCCTTAACTTGTTAACTTAAACTGAAAGAGACAGAGGCTGTGAAGCTAAAACACTGTAGCATGCAATGGGCCAGTGGTGCTGGTATTTGATGGTTTATTTTTCAATCTTTTGTTCGTGACTAATAGGACACACCCACGCACACAGAAGGAAGTGCCTTCAGCTCTGGATTTCTGTTGCAGATCAAAAATAAATGTCATACAATTCCCAGAATAAGAACCACAGACGAGGGTTAATGCTGCAATGTTGACATTACATTTGAAGTTTGTTATCATTCGATTTGCTGCAATACACATTATTTTAAGTGGAAGTAGGATTACAAGTTCAAAATATTTACTGGTGAATTGATGTTCTCCAGAATATGATGGGTTATGATCAGTTTGGTTCACATGCTGTGTCCTGGCCCCAATCCTATGGTTAATACTGGTTGGATTCATCAATTACAACAGCAACTTGAACGAGTACACAAAATGTGCTTGATGATGTGATATTTAAAACAAAATTGCCACAGTGAAGGATCTCATGTTGCATAAAACATAGCAGGAGTAGACCATTATGTCCTTCAAGCCTGTCCCACCATTCAATACTATCATGGCTGATCTTTTAGTTTATTTTCATTTCGAAATACAGTGCGGGAACAGGCCCATATAGTCCACACTGACCAGCGATCCACAAACACTAAAGGGCCTGTCCCACTTGGGCCGTCACTTACGCGAGAGTCGTGCGCGTCATCATGCGTCCGCACAGCCGTCTGGAGCGCGTGATGTCATTTGAAGATGAACACAAAATGCAGGAGTAACTCAGCGGGACCGGCAGCATCTCTGGAGAGAAGCAGTGGTTGATGTTTCGTGTCGAGACTCTTCTTCAATTAGAAAGAAGGGTCTTGACCAGAAACGTCACCCATTCCTTCTCTCCAGAGATGCTGCCGGTCCCGCTGTGTTACTCCCGCATTTTGTGTCTATCTTCAATTTTCTTGGCCACGCTCTGGGAGTAGAAGTGAGGCGAATCCGGACCGCAACGGCCGTGAGCCCCAGGCCGAGCTCGGCGATCGTTTGCCTGCTTCTGCTGCTGTTGGAGGTGAGACGTTGCGTCGCGCCAGGGTCTTGGGCCTGTCCCACTTTGGCCGTCAGTTCCGCGACAGGCCGGTGGTGCGCAAAGATTTTGTGCAGGACGAAGTCCACACTCCTCCACACCACTCCGTTCGCCCGTCCCCGCGCTACCCACACGCTACCCACACGCTAGCAGGTCGCGTAAATGGCACTGGAAAGACAGCCAAGTGGGACAGGCCCTTAACACTATCCTACACGCACTAGGGACAATTTATATGTATACTAACATTTAAACATTTATCCTAGCATTTATACAAACCTGTACGTCTTTGGAGTGTGGGAGGAAACTGAAGATCTCTGAGAAAACCCACGCGGGTCACAAGGAGAACGTACAAACTCTATATAGACAAGCGCCTGTAGTCGGGCTCGAACCTGGGTCTCTGGCACTGTAAGGCAGTATCTCTACCGCTGCACCACCCGTGGAGCATCGTGATCTGTCCGAGGTTACATTTCCTCTGCCGCGCGCACTGGTCCCTTGATTCAAGCATCTCGTCCGACGCACACCATGTATTCTTTGCATGAATAGTTGTGGGATCTTGCCATGCATACCTTCTACATGGACCTTTTGAGCTAAGGCAAATTATTTTCAGTGATAAGTTTATCGTTCCTTTGGAAATTGAATGATGAATTAAAAATGTTAATAGATATTGGGCATAATATTTTGGATTTATGTTTGATTGACTCCTATGTTTTTTAAGCCATTTTAGTCTCTTGAGTAATCCTCCACGAAGCCCTCGCCCCCCACTGATGATCCCTTTTCCTGTCTCCCACGTACCGCCTCCACTTGGACCCCCCTCGTAGAGAACTATTTATCAGAACTGCCGTAGGGGCATCAACCGCCTCGACTTCTCCACTCCCCTGTCTCACTCCAATCTCTCCAGCCCTGAACGTACTGCCATCGACTCACCCCGTAACAACCCAGACTGGGTTATCATACCCGCCGACAAGGGAGGTGCCGTGGTAGTCTGGCGCGTCGATCTCTACACGGCCGCGCACCAACTCTCGGACACCTCATTCTTACTGGACCATGACCCCACTGACGAACATCTCGAGCACCATTAACAATCAAACTCACCTCGTGCCCTGAGGACGCCATTTCCACATACCTTGACCCCCCCACATGTTCATCTCCCAGGCCCCCATCCTCTCATCTTTACCATGGAAAAACACTCCATCTCCAACTACCGACAACCCATCACGGAACACTCCTCTGAGCAGAGTTGGTCCTCACCCTCAATAAATTCCTCCCATTTCCTCCAAAAAAGGTGTAGCTATGGGGACACGCATGACGGCGTCGAGACCAGGCCCGCTGGCGACGCTTTGGTGTCACCTCCTGGACTGACTTCACTGCCTCAAATACACTTGGAACATGGTGTCCGACCGACATCCTATTGCCGCTATTGTCTATAACAACCGAAGAGGGGTGGCTCGCACCAGGGTCTCCTCCATGCAACACTGTCCTCAGCAAAGACCTCCACTGTCCAGATGCGGGGCACTTTCCCTTGCAACCGCAAGAAATTGAAGTCCTTCCAGGTCCGACAGAGGTTCACCTGCACAAACCTGCAGCATCCGCTGCTCCAGACTCGGTGAGGCGGAGGCTTGGCGATCGCTTCGCCGAACACCTCCGCTCGGTTCCGCAATAACCAGACCTCCCGGTGGCTCAGCACTCAACTCCCCCTCCCATTTCCGTATCCGGTGGGCCTCCTCCACGTTTCATATTCCGGGGGAGTCGCATCCTTTTGGGCTTGAACATTGAATTTTCTCTTGTTATTGCTGTCTCCTCCCCTTCCCAGTTTGTCGCATCAGAAGGGTGATCCCTGACCAGTCCTTGCCACCCCATCTCCTTCTCCTCCAGAAATGCTTCTGTCCTGCCGAGTTACTCCAGCATTTTGTGTCTACCTAGGGTGTCATGTTTGTCTACATAGTGGTAACAAACAACTGCTGATTAATACACAAAAAGACACAAAGTGCTGGATTAGCTCAGCAAGTCAGGCAGCATCTCTGGAGAACTTGGATATGCGATGTTTTGGCTCGAAACCCTTCTTCAGACTGTCAGTCCGGAACTGGGCCTGGAATCCAGGTGAGTTGACAGCTGGTGGCCAGGGAAGAGGCAAGGATCATGGTGGCGGACCGCGGGCAGCCGGAGTGCAGGCTAGCGTCGGTGGTGATGGTGGCGGCAGGCCTGGAAGAACACCCAGGTACATCCAATACTTTCCTGACAGAACGGACTTCAGTCTGGATCATAGAGGAAGGGTTTGCTCTATGCAAAGTGAAAGGATGAGATATGATTTTGGTTTGCAAATTTTGTATCTGATTAGTTTAGAGAATTTTCTTTTAACCAGTCGGGGAAGCTGTGCGGGTCGGGGGTGGCGGCAGAAGGTACGGCACAAGCCGGGGGCAGTGTGGGCAACCTGGGCTGTGAGCGGCCGGGAAGACACGAGCCAGAGGTTGCTTTGGCAGCCGTGGGTAGGTCCGTCCGTCCGCTACAAGCCAAAATCCATCATAAAAAGGTCCATTAAAACAGGGTTTTCAAACCTTTCCTCTCCATGTCTCTGCTCAGATGTCTTTTAGAGAAAGAGTGAGTGATAGAAAGAGGGAGAGCAAAAAAGAGAGAGATGATATGAGTATTGTAGGAGCAGTGCTGAGCTCAGGATGGAGGTGAGAGCAATGAGAATGTCCATCAGTTAAAGCATTATTAGCTTCATGGTTAAAAGAACACCACAGATTCTGGCTATGAACGAGTAATCGGTTTGGAGGACAAACTAGCAATCATACCACGTCTTTCACAACTTCATCTTAATATATCTTCAAAAGGACATCTTTCATTCTGCTGCCCAAGAAGAACACTGGGCCCGACCTCAATGTCTGCCACCCAGTAGCATTTACTCCACCTTCATAAAATGCTTTGAGATTTTGTTCATGGCGCAAATCAACTGCTTCCTCAGGAATTACCTGGATCAGCTTCAATGCGCCCATCACCCCAACAGGTCAACAGTGATACTGTTTCACTGGCACTCCTCTGTGCTCTGGACCAGCTGGATAACAGGAACACATACAACTCGATTCTCCTACTCTGGGCAAAAGACTCTACATTTACTCGATCTACTCCTCTCATGATCTTATACACCTCTATAAGATCTCCCCTCATCCTCCTGCGCTCCATGGAATAGAGACCCAGCCTACTTAACCTCTCCCTGTAACTCACACCCTCTAGTCCTGGCAACATCCTCGTAAATCTTTTCTGAACCCTTTCAAGCTTGACAATATCTTTCCTATAACATGGTGCCCAGAACTGAACACAATATTCTAAATGCGGTCTCACCAATGTCTTATACAACTGCAACATGACCTCCCAACTTCTATACTCAATACTCTGACTGATGAAGGCCAAAGTGCCAAGTTGTATATTGACCACCTTATCTACCTGTGATTGACCTTCAAGGAACCATGCACCTGTGTCCTAGATCCCTCTGCTCTACAACACTACCCAGAGGCTTACCATTTACTGTGTAGGTCCTGCCCTAGTTCGACGTTAGTGTCCAATTGTTTGTCGGTGTGAACTTGGTGGGCTGAATGGCCTGTTTCCACACTGTATCTCTGAACTAAACTAAACTACATGTACTGTAGAAAGGATCACAGTCTGCTTTGGCTCTTCTCAAGCAGCAGAGGCTACAGGGCTGGAAGGACTCAATGGCACCGCCCTCTCCTCCAAAAAATCTACATGAGGCACAGCCTCAAGAAGATGGCATCTATCATCAAACACCCCACCATATTAAATTTATAAATATTAGCAAAGACACTGACATTGGCTTTATTGCACTTTCTTAAATTGGTCTGGAACTGCTATTCATTTGAGGGAGCAGATGACTCATCATCAGGAAGATGTCTTGGCTAGCTGTACAATGCCCCCCTGGTGTGACAATGGAGTGCCGGTATTGTTGATGCCTGTAGATTCTGAATGGAATGTACTGAGAGTGTTTCTTTCCAAAGGCAACTCTGTTTACAACATTCAATTGCAGAACATGCACACTTTTAATATTTTGCAGCTAAACAAATGAGTAAAGGGCCAGTCCCACTTCCCCAAGTCCTCAGCCGAGTTGAAAGGACCTTAAAAATAAATCAGGATTTTTGTGATCTACGAACTCGTCCTCCCGACTTTTTTTACCCATGGACTTTTTTCTCATGCTGGAAAAAACGTCCTGACTTACCTGGTGCCCCGAGTACCTACGGCTGGCATAACGAGCCGTCACAATATATTTACGGACTCCTATGGCTTCCTACGGACTCGCTACGGACATTCTCTGGGTTTGAATCGAGGAGAAAACGCGGAAGAATTCGTGAGTAACTCGGGAAAGTGGGACAGGCCCTTAACTCAGCAGGTCAGGGCAGCATGTGTGGAGGGGCTGATGTCCGAAGAAAGGTACCGATCCAAATCGCTGGCTGCTCAAGCTCTCCACAGATGCTGCCGGACCTGCTGCGTTACTGCTCCAGCATGTGCAGTTGTTTCTGCCTCCATTTTAATATTACAGGCTGTATTCACCTTCACACTAGCTACTGTGAAGGCAAAGTTGAAGAAGGGTCTCGACCCGAAACATCACCTATTTCCTTTCTCCAGAGATGCTGCCTGTCCCGCTGAGTTACTCCAGCTTTTTGTGTCTATCTTCAGTGTAAACCAGCACCTGTAGTTCCTTCCTACTCAATTTTGTTCTTTCGGTTCCCGGTAATATTTTTGTTGCTGAGTACATTTTTCATTAAACATTTTTTATTGCATCAGAACGAAGACTGATTATATAATTATATGCTGATTATATAATAACCTGGCCAGGTTATTATATAACCCCCTTTTGTTCTGATGCTATAAACACACTGGGAAAGAAAGGTGTAATTTTGAATTTTAAAGGGAAGCGGACATGAGCGGTAACAATGACCAGTTTTATTGCCCTTGCTGTTGTGCAGGTGGTTCTTGTATTAGTGTTCTGCGACATGGTGGTGCAGTGGTAGAGTTACTGCCTTACAGTGTCAGAGACCTGGGTTCGATCCTGACTACGGGTGCTGGCTGAACGGAGTTTGTACATTTTCCCTGTGACCGCATGAGTTTTCTCCGGGTGCTCCGTTTTCCTCCCACACAACAGATTTGTAGGTTAATTGGCTTTGGTAAAATTGTAAATTGTCCCTAGTGTGTGTGGGATAGTAACTAGTGTTAGTGGGTGTGGATCGCTGGTGGGTACGGGCTCAGTGGGGCTGATAGGCCTGTTTCGCGCTGTATCTGTAAACCGGTTCCGGTAGCGCTGCGTGTCGGCTGCCTCGCCTGCAGCAGGGTTCGTTGTTTGACTCCTTTTGGTTTTTTGGTATGTCCAAAATTATGTTTTAGTGTTTCTCTGTATGTCTTGTGTTCGGGGGGGGGGGACCTTTTATCAGGCATCTATCCCGACGGAGAGGCGACTTTGTTCCTTGTCGCTTCTTTGCTTCCCTCCTTGCGGCCTTGCAGCTGGTTTGATGCGGCCTTTCCTGGAGTCGGGCCCAGAGCTTCAGCAGCGATGCAGCGGGGACCTTAACATCGCGGACCCCGAGCTTTAGCACCGGCGATGTAGCAGGACGTCAATATCGTGGTCCCGGAGTTTCAGTGGCTGCGCTGCGGGGATTTTAACATCGTGGAGCGGGGTGACCCCTTGCCGGGGGCCGCTGGAGAAGCGCTCTGACCGCCGGCCTGCGGCCTACAACAGCCTGGAGCCTCGGTCTGTGGAGCTTCTGGTGGCGGGCGTGGAGCGGACCTTCCATCGTGGAGCGGGCGATCCCTCGCTGGGGGTCGCCGGAGAAGATCTCTGACCGCCGGCCTGCGGCCTACAACATCTGGAAGCCGCGGTCTCCGAGAAGGAGGTGGCCGATTTGGGAGCTCCGGGCCGCGCGGTGTGCTCGACCTGTCTCGATGTCGGCGTTTCGACCATCCCGACCAGAGGGCTTGAAGATCGGGCCGTCCGTAGTGGCGACTCCGGAGGGTCAGGGCCCCGACCATGGGTGAACAAAGGAGGAGGACGAGGAGGACTATTGCCTTCCACCACAGTGAAGAATGTTGTGGTGGATGTCTGTGTTGAGTTATCTTGTGTATTATGTCCTTTTTTAATTGTAACGCTGCATGGTGAATTACATTTCACTGCACCTTATGGTGCATGTGACAAATACATTTGAACTTGAACTTGAACTAATCTCTTGCCAAATTAACTTCCCTTAATTCAATGAAATGCCCTTGAACAAAGTAACATTGAAGTTCCTTGAAAACATTCTATACAATTGAGCCACCCAGGCTGTTTCACTTCTGAAACACAGTACTTTTGTTTCATAACAAAAAGCGTCATTGTTACCTCTTGAATGGCATTGGTTATGTAGGCGAAATTGTGTACAGCAGTGCTCTTCAACCTTTCAATACTTAGCGCCCACTTTTGTAACTTTTGTGAGGGTAAAATTTCCGTACCGCCCACTAACATCTAAATTGAAACAACAAAAAGTTACATACCCAGCATAAAACAATAAAATTAATTGAGATGACCTTTAATTTAATGAGACCCTTGAGCCTGATGCTGAGAAACTAAATGTTGGATATCTGGTTCGATTTTCGTAAGGAACAAGAAGTTCTCCTCTTTCAGTGATTTTCAGACAGTTTCTCTGTTTGATGACAATACAGGGAGAGGGCAACCCCTACAAACCCAATCACCTGCAAACATCTTCATACATAACAAGCATCTTAGCACAGACCATTGAAGGCAACTAGTGACGGGTGGGGAGACACAGAAACAAAGTAGAAACATCTTTAGGGCAATTAGAAACTTCCAGGTGCAGGCCACCCTTCTGGACCAATCACAAGCATGCATTAAGCGTCCTGCAAAAGCCCAGACTTTGTGGCAACCAGTGGGTCACAGGTGCAGCAGCTTCCTGAAACTTCTGCAAAGTTCCAGACTTAGTGGAGCCAGGTCCAGCAGCTTGCAAAGTGACGTCATCAGCCCATTCTCACAGGCACTCACTTCCCATTTGCCAAGTACCCAAATCCCTGCATATCTACATGTGCACTGGTGAACCAATGTCGTGGCTCGTTGAATGAGAACGTTTTGCACAATCTTGTTTTATGTATGTTCAATACCCGTATACCCATATAAATGAGTTAGGTATTCCGACTGCGCATGCCCAGGCCATAGGTCACTGGAGAACAACATTGGATCGAACTGGGTCTCCCGCGCGGCAACCGCTGTTGAATGGCTACTCGAGTTAGTGACTCTAGTTCTCCCTTCTCCACTGGTCCATGCAGAAGGGTGACAGGACGTGCCCGCCCCGTCTGGTGGCAGCCCTGGACTTGCAGCTGGTGTGGTGGGGAAAGCCCCTCTATCGTTCCCCAGTCCCTGCCTCCTCTCTCCTGCCATCTATCCCGTTGACTGCCGCTCCTTTGCGGGAATCGCTGCTCTGCGGGAATCGGAGGCCTTTTCTGAGGCGCCGCGGACTTGATGCCTCCCGGAAGCCCGAAGGCTCGGTGGATGGCTGAAGCTTGCTCAGCTCCGTCGGAAGGCAGCACGGGATGGAAGCAGCTGCGGCAGGAGACAGAGCATGTGGACCGGTTGCAGCCGCAGAGGTGGAGAACATCAAGGTCATTTTGACCACCCGATCTACCTGTGATGCCATTTTCAACGAATTATGTACCTGACCTCTCCCAGACAACACAACACTCCCTGGGTCTCTACTGTTCACCGTGTAGGCCCTGCCAATCTTAGTCCTTCCAAAATGCAACACCTCACACGTCACTGTATTAAATTCCATCAACCATACCGCAGCCCACCCGACCAGCCGTTCAAGATCCTGCTGCAATTTTGATAAACATCTTCACTAGCTACAATATCAGCCACCTTTGTGCAATCTGCAAACTTGCTAATCATGCCATGTACATTTTCATCATTCTTATAGATGACAAACAGCGATGGGCCCAGCATCGAACCCTGAGGCATACCACTAATCACAGGCCTCCAGTCTGAAAAGCAACCTTCCACCATCACCCTCTGTTTCCTCCCGTGAAGCCAATTTTCTATCCATTCTGCTATCCTTGAATCCCACGGGAACTAACCTTCCAGAGCAGCCTACCATGTTGATCATTGTCGAATGGTTTACTAAAATCCATGTACACCACATCTACAGCTCTGCCTTTCATCAACTTTTTTGTTCACATCTTTAAAAAATTCCTAAAAACATTCCACTTTCCTGATCTTTTTCCATCAAACAACCTATTCTAATCAACTTGAGCAAGCTCATGTCTCATCCTCTCAAAGTTGGCCTTGCCCCAATTTAGTATTTTAATTTGTGGGCCCTTGTCCCTATCTATAATTATCTTAAACCTAATAGCAGTAGTCACTGGTCCCAAAAGGCTCATCCACAGACACTTCACCCACTTGCCCCTCACAATTTCCCAAGACTAGATCAAGCGTTGCCCTCTCCCATGTAGTGCCCCCTACATATTGCCAGAGGAAATTCTCCTGAACACATTTGACAAATCGCACCTTGAATAAACCATTCGCACTATGACATTGTCAGTCAATGTTGGTACAGTTAAACCCCCTGCCATAACTTTATTACATCTGCAGCTGCCTGCAACCTTCTGACACATTTGCTCGTCTAATTCCGGTGGATTATTTGGGGGCCTGTAGTACACCCCCAACAAGGCGGCCATCTCTTGAGTGTTGTCAAGCAGAGAGATCTAGGAGTTCAAAGATATAGCTCACTGGAAGTGGCATCACAGGTAGAGAGGGCGATGAAGAAGGTGTTTGCCACGCTGGCCTTTATCAGTCACTGAGTTGAGTTTAGGATGATAATATTGTCAGAAAAATGGCATTTAATTAAGACTGTAAACTGTCATTTTCAGGAATAAGAGACTATCCAGGGTGTGTAATCTTTGTAGCAACATGTTACTAGATTTAAAGGGAGTACTCTGGGATCATCAATGTTTTTGACAAATGCTGTACTGGAATGAATGCACATTTGTTTGTAGATTATCTCTGACAAAGGCACCATCCCCAGACACAAAAAAAACCTTGCCAATAAGTTTTGAATTTCTCCCATAATAATTAAAGAGTTAGACATTCTTTTACATTTGAAGATATTCTTGTGCATTGCAAGAAAGAATTGAATTCAAACTCCATTGTTAATTCAGTTTAATGTGAGCAAGTGTGGGGTATTGAACTTTGAGAGGTCATATGTAAGGGGAGAGTATACAATTAATGGGAATACTCTTAACAACATTGATATTCAGAGGGATCTTTGGACTGCGTGTGTGACAATACAAGTGGATGGAATGATAAAGAAGGCATTTATAAAGTCTACACCATTCAATCCTTCTATCTGATCTATCTCTCCCTCCTAACCCCATTCTCCTGCCTTCTCCCCATAACCCCTGTCACCCGTACTAAACAAGAGTCTATCTCTGCCTTATATATATCGACAGATGGCCTCCACAGCCTTTTGTGGCAAAGAATTCCTCAGACTCATCACCCTCTGACTAAATAAATTCCTCCTTATCTCCTTCCTAAAAGAACATCCTTTAATTCTGAGGCTATGACCTCTAGTCCTAGACTGTCCCACTAGTGGAAACATCCTCTCCACATCATCCAAGCCTTTTGTGCATGCTTTCATTAGTTGGGGCAGGAGACAATGAGTATAAGCGTCAGAAGGTCATGTTGCAACTTGGTTTGGCCTTATTTGGAATATTGCATGCTGTTCTGATCACCCCAATACATGAAGGATGGGAAGGCTTTGGAGAGTGTGCAGAAGCGGTTTACTAGAACACTCTCTGGAGAAGAGGGTATTAGCGTTCCAGAGGGGCTGGACAAACTTGGATTATTTTCTCTGGAATGTCAAAGATTCAGGGGAGACCTGTTATAAGTATGTAAAATGATGAAACACATAGATAGAGGAGGCAGTCGAAACCTTTTTACCAAGGTGGGAATGTCAAAGACTAGAGGGCATAACTTTAAGGTGAGAGGGGCAAAGATTACACGAGGTGTGTGAGTACGTGGAACCTGCTGCATGGGTTGTGAAGGAGGTAGACACTATTGTGGCATTTAGGAGGCTTTTGGTTAGGCACATGAATATCCAAGGAATGGAGGGCGATGGATCACATGCAGAGAGAAGAGAATAGTTTAATTTGGCATCATGCTTGGCACAGAGGTTGTGGGCCGAAGGCCCCGTTCCACTGCCGAACAGTTCTATGTGTAGGAAGGGACTGCGGATGCTGATTGAAGGTAAAGAAAATGCTGGAGTAATCCAGCGGGACAGGATAGAAGGAATGGGTGACATTTCAGGTCGAGACCTTTCTTCAGACTGAAGGAGGGTCACAACCCGAAACGTCACCAATTCCTTCTATCCAGCGATGCTGCCTGTCCCACGAGTTAGTGTACAATTCTATGTTCAATGCTGTAAGAAGTATCAATTGTTTACGTTTCATTTGTAAGAGACCAGGAAAATTGGTGAATTTGATCGTAACTGCAAGAGCTCGTAATATCAAGGAAAGCAATTTTTGGACAGCACAATGCACAATTTGTACCCAATACTGTATGTTTAGATTCCTCCTTGCTTGTACAATTCTCCCTTAAAACTGGAAATATGATGGTGCTAAGTCACGGCCTTTTGCTCTGCATTCCATCAGACATGTGTTCCATTCCATCCAGCTCAATAGCATGCAATCCCTGACATTCCTCACGTTTCTCTTTTTATTAAAATCTGCAAACACTTTTACATCAAACTTTCATGCAGTCTAACACCCAAGACTTAAAATTCTCATATTGTGAATGTACAAAGTAGTTGAGTCATGAACTATAGGGCATAGGCTTAAGGCTCATTAAAACATATAAGATTGTTAAGGGTTTGGACACGCCTAGAGGCAGGAAACCTGTTCCCGATGTTGGGGGAGTCCAGAACCAGGGGCCACAGTTTAAGAATAAGGAGTAAGCCATTTAGAACGGAGACGAGGAAACTCATAGTTTTCTCACAGTGAGTGGTGAGTCTGTGGAATTCTCTACCTCAGGTGGAGGCAGGTTCTCTGGATGCTTTCACGAGAGAGCTAGATAGGGTTCTTAAAAATAGCGGAGTCAGGGGATATGGGGAGAAGGCAGGAACAGGGTACTGATTGGGGATGATCAGCCATGATCACATTGAATGGCGGTGCTGGCCGAATGGCCTACTCCTGCACCTATTGTCTATTGTCAATTGTAAGATTTAATGAGGTTCAAGTTTAAGGTTAAAGATCTAATTGGAACCTGAGAAGCAACTTCATCACACATGGGATGTGGGTATATGGGATGAGCTGCCAGATGAAGTAGTTGAGGAAGATACATCAATTACATTTAAAAGACATTTGGACTGGTAAATGGAAGGTTTTAAAGGGATATGGGCCAAATGTGGAAAATTGAGTAGGAAGGATCTCCAGATGCTGGTTTAAACCAATCAGAGACACAAAAAGCTGGAGTGGCAGCATCTCTGGAGAGAAGGAATAGGTGACGTTTAGGGTCGAAACCCTTGGTCCTTGTAAAAAAACTCTGCCTAGCGGAGCTTGTCCTTATTAAAAAAAATAGACTGCAGAACCATCCAACTCTGTATGGAGTTGTTACGTTCTCCACGAGACCGCGTGGATTTTCTCCAGATCTTCCACCTCCTCCCACACTCCAAAGATGTACAAGTTTCTGGATTCATTGGTTTAGTATAAATATAAATTGTCCCTAGTTTGTATAGGGCGATTGCACGGCCGGCAAGGTCACGACACTTGACCCGTAATGCTTCTGGAGGACAAGCGGTGTACTGGAGGCGAGTACAAGTGTGTTGATTACTATGGCTGCCAGTATAGTGGGACCGTGGTCAGTCCCAGCAGCCGTTGAATTGTCGCAATATGCTTCCAATCTTTCAGCTGACGAGTACGCACGATATGTTCAAAAAGCGTGATCTTTCCCAACTTCCAGAACTCAATTCCATGGACATCACGGCATACTTGATATCAACGGCGAGTCCATACACGGCAAATAATTTCCAGGCACGCAAGTCATCGGAGGCTTACAATCAAACTGCAAGTGTTTGGTTGCACAACACAAGACAAGATTCATCTTGTTTTTGTTTTTTAACACGGATTATTATTAAAAACACACACAGAAAACTTTATGGGTATGCAAATAATGGTTATTTATTTCAGAAGTTAAACTTTTTTTTCCCCTGATATCTTTTAGATGGTTTGAAGCTTGAAAGCCCTGTCCCACTGTACGAGTTCATTCAAGTTCACCCGAGTTTGCCCTGATTTGAACTCGGAGAATTACGGTAATAGCCGCTCGCGGTACTTGGGGCTCTCAAGGACATTTTTTAACATGTTGAAAAATCTTCACGAGTCTTCCCGAGCTTACTGCGTTTCCCGAGTTCCTGCTGTTAGCGTTACGAGCCGCTAAGCAACGTCCCCGAGCTCCGACGTACCCACTACGTTCATTCTACGTACTTACCACTAGTTTGATTTTTTTTTTAACTCAGGAGAGCTCTTGAATGAACTCGTAGAATGGGACAGGGCTTTGAGCTCCGGTAACTAAAGACGTGTGTTAAATTATAGATTATAGTTAAATAAAGTAAAACATATTAATGGCCATACTTTTTTACAAAGGACATCACCATGCTTAATATAATGTAAATTGAAAATTGGTAGCCAGATGAAAACTAGACATTTCAAGCATTGGATTTGCAAAGGAAAATTGCCACACAAGTTTTAATACTTCCTAATCAATTTTGAAAACCCTTAACCTTTTGTATGCTAAATTTAAACAAATCACTTTTGTTGTTAGGTAGCCTGAAAAATTAAAAAGAATGCCATGCAGAATTTTGGACTTGCCGCACAAAACAAATATTATTGCTAATTAAAAAGCAATGCTGTAAATCCAACGATTGAAATGTCAGTGTTTCTTTTTTAAATATACAGACTATAATTCAGACTCCCGTCCACTAGTGGCGCTGCATGATGGCAGCCTCTGCCTACAGTCTGTCTGTTTTTCCATCTTTTTTTTATTTTTAGCTTCTGTATGCAGAGGACGGGTTGCACTTGAACCCGAAGGGGACCAATATCCTGGCAGGGAGATTTGCAAAGGCTACTGGGGAGACATTAAACTAGAAAGGCTGGGGGGAGGGACTCGGGTAGAGGGGGCTAGGGGTCAGGGTGTGGGGCAAGAGACAGAGAAGGGAAGCACTCGGACCCAAAATGTAGGCGAGAAAGATGAAAAAGATAATAGACAGAGAATAAAGGATGGTGGGTTTATAAAAATGTGCATATTTTAATGCTAGGAGCATTGTAAGTAAGGTGGATGAACTTAGAGCCTGGATTGACACCTGGAAATATGATGTTGTGGCAATCAGTGAAACATGGTTGCAGGAGGGCTGTGATTGGAAACTAAATATTCCAGGATTTCGTTGCTTCCGGGGTGATAGAATTGGAGGGACCAGAGGTGGAGGTGTTGCATTGCTTGTCAGAGAGGATATTACAGCAGTGCTTTGGCAGGATAGATTAGAGGGTTCGTCTAGGGAGGCTATTTGGGTGGAACTGAGAAGTGGGAACGGTGTAGCAACACTTTTAGGGGTGTACTATAGACCGCCAAATGGGGAGCGAGAATTGGAAGAGCAAATATGTAAGGAGATAGCAGATATTAGTAGTAAGCACAAGGTAGTGATTGTGGGAGATTTCAATTTCCCAAAAATAGACTGGGAAACACATTCTGTAAATGGGCTGGATGGTTTGGAGTTTGTAAAATGTGTGCAGGATAGTTTTTTTGCAGCAGTACATAGAGGTACCGACCAGAGAAGGGGCAGTGCTGGACCTCCTGTTAGGAAATGAGGCAGGACAGGTGACGGAGGTATGCGTTGGTGAGCACTTCGGGACCAGTGATCACAATACCATTAGTTTCAATATAATTATGGAGCGAGTCAGAACAGGACCTAGAGTGGAGATTTTTGATTGGAGAAAGGCTAACTTTGAGGGAATGCGTGAGGATTTTAAAGGAGTGAATTGGGACACTTTGTTTCATGGGAAGGATGTAGAAGAGAAATGGAGGACATTTAAAGGGGAAATTGTAAGAGTACAGAATCTTTATGTCCCTGTTAGGTTGAAAGGAAATAGTAAAAATTGGAAAGAGCCATGGTTTTCAAGGGAAATTAGACACTTGTTTCGAAAAAAGAGAGATATCTACAAGAATTATAGGAGGCATGGAGTAAATGAGGTGCTAGAGGAGTATAAAGAATGTAAAAAGAATCTTAAGAAAGAAATTAGGAAGGCTAAAAGAAGATATGAGGTTGCTTTGGCAAGAAAGGTGAAAGTAAATCCAAAGGGTTTCTACAGCTATATTAATAGCAAAAGGATAACGAGGGATAAAATTGGACCATTAGAGAACCAGAATGGACAGCTATCTGCAGAGCCAAAAGAGATGGGGGAGATATTGAACAATTTCTTTTCTTCGGTATTCACCAAGGAGAAGGATATTGAACTCTGTGAGGTAAGGGAAACAAGTAGAGTAGCTATTGAAACTATGAGATTCAAAGATGAGGAAGTACTGACACTTTTGAAAAATATAAAGGTGGATAAGTCTCCAGGTCCTGACAGGATATTCCCTAGGACATTGAGGGAAGTTAGTGTAGAAATAGCAGGAGCTATGACAGAAATATTTCAAATGTCATTAGAAACGGGAATAGTGCCGGAGGATTGGCATACTGCGCATGTTGTTCCATTGTTTAAAAAGGGTTCAAAGAATAAACCTAGCAATTATAGACCTATTAGTTTGACGTCAGTGGTGGGCAAATTAATGGAAAGGATACTTAGAGATAATATATATAAGCATCTGGATAAACAGGGTCTGATCAGGAACAGTCAACATGGATTTGTGCCTGGAAGGTCATGTTTGACAAACCTTCTTGAATTTTTTGAAGCGGTAACTAGGGAAATTGATGAGGGTAAAGCAGTGGATGTTGTCTATATGGATTTCAGTAAGGCCTTTGACAAGGTTCCCCATGGAAGATTGGTTCAGAAGGTTCAATCTTTGGGTGTTAATGGCGGAGTAGCAAGATGGATTCAACAGTGGCTGAATGGGAGATGTCAGAGAGTAATGGTGGATGGCTGTTTGTCAGGTTGGAAGCCGGTGACCAGTGGGGTGCCTCAGGGATCTGTGTTGGGTCCACTGTTGTTTGTCATGTACATCAATGATCTGGATGATGGGGTGGAAAATTGGATAAGTAAGTATGCAGATGATACTAAGATAGGTGGTATTGTGGATAATGAAGTAGATTCTCAAAGTCTACAGAGAGATTTGGGCCATTTGGAAAAGTGGGCTGAAAGATGGCAGATGGAGTTTAATGCTGATAAGTGTGAAGTGCTACATCTTGGCAGGACAAATCAAAATAGGACGTACATGGTAAATGGTAGGGAATTGAGGAATGCTGTGGAACAGAGGGATCTAGGAATAACTGTGCATAGTTCCCTGAAGGTGGAATCGCATGTAGATAGGGTGGTAAAGAAAGCCTTTGGTGTGCTGGCCTTTATAAATCAGAGCATTGAATATAGGAGTAGGGAAGTAATGTTAAAATTGTACAAGGCATTGGTAAGACCAATTCTGGAGTATGGTGTACAATTTTGGTCGCCTAGTTATAGGAAGGATGTCAACAAAATAGAGAGAGTACAGAGGAGATTTACTAGAATGTTGCCAGGGTTCCAGCAACTATGTTACAGAGAAAGGTTGAACAAGTTAGGTCTTTATTCTTTGGAGCGCAGAAGGTTAAGGGGGGACTTGATTGAGGTCTTTAAAATGATGAAAAGGATAGACAGAGTTGACGTGGATAAGCTTTTCCCATTGAGGGTAGGGAAGATTCAAACAAGAGGGCATGACATGAGAATTAAGGGACAGAAGTTTAGGGGTAATGTGAGGGGGAACTTCTTTACTCAGAGGGTGGTGGCTGTGTGGAATGAGCTTCCAGCAGAAGTGGTGGAGGCAGGATCGATTTTAACATTTAAAAGTAAAGTGGATAGGTATATGGACGTGAAGGGAATGGAGGGGTATGGTCTGAGTGCAGGTAGATGGGACTAGGGGAAAACAAATGGTCGGCACGGACTGGAAGGGCCGAGAGGGCCTGTCTCCGTGCTGTAATTGTTATATGGTTATATGGTTTAAAAAGTGCGTTTTGGAGGTTTCTTTCGGGTTTTTTAATGTGGGGGAGGTGGGCAGGGTAAAGGGGAAACTGTTTCACCAGTCTTCCTGGTGAGGAGGTGACTATTCTCCGAGTCACGTCCTTGCCCCCCCCCCCCCCCCCCCCCCCCACTCTCTCGCAGCCTACCAACTGGACTGGCGTGGCCTTTCCTGCCGGAGGCCGGACCAGCGCTTCAGCGGCAGAGCAGCACTGGATTCACTGGAGCGGACAATGCCTTACCTGGATCGCCGTTTGAAGCTCTGGAGTGTTGGGCCGGCCGCTTCAACATCATGGAGCTGTGGGTTGCGGAGCCCCCAGCCGTGGGCGGCGCTGACTTCAACATCGTGGAGTCCTGGGATCCCTTTGCCAAGTGCCGCCAGCGTGAACCTCCGCCCAGCTCGGCCTCTGGACCTCGGCAGCTGCGGTCTCCGGTAAGAAGTGGCCGATTCGGAACTCCAAGCCGCTGAGAGTGTTCTTCCATTCCAACGTCCGAGTTCCGTCATCCGGCGAGCGGGCAGGAACAGCGGGCCACTGTTGCGGCAACTGCAGGGAGCTTCAGGAGGCCCTGACCACGGGTGAACATCATAGAACATCAAAGAGGAGGATGACTGAACTTTGGTGCCTTTCCTCACAGTGGGAAGCTTTGATACCACTGGGGATGTTTATGTTAAAGACTATCGTGTTTTATGTTCTTTATTATTCGCATGACTGTATGGTGACCCCAAATTTCACTGTACCAATTGGTGCATGTGACAATAAATGTCTCTTGTCTTGTCTTGTCTCTCTTGTCTTGTCTCTTGTCTTGTTATAATCTTCAGTGCATTCATTGTTATATAAGCCTACTGTTAGTGTACAAGATCATTGTACATGTGTGCATCGCTGTAAACATGGTCATTTATCAAGTGCAATTTCTGTGCTAAAAAAAAGTTACATCTAAGTCAGTAGATAATTATTATAAAAATCATGTAATCTTCATGTGATTACATGCATCTTCATCTGCTTAAATTTCAATTTGTATAGTAATTAAATTGCATGATGAACTCTTAAATGAACATGAATGGAATTTGAAATGTTATTTTAAAATTACAAAGTGTGCTTTCACTTCTGTGTTTATGATTCAATGATTTGCTAATTTCTTACAATTTCATTCATAATAAATACTGATGAGCCAAGTTACTTTTTTGTAATAGGCCGTGGGCCGAGCATCGAAAACGCATCTAGAATTTGACTTTCGTGACCCATGTCTGGTATCTAACTAAAATCTGGCACCGATTTTGATAAAATATCATTAAGAAGGAATTCGTAACTCGTCAGTGCCAAAAGTTGCACACGAAAGTTGCATGCTAAGACCAGTTAGCCTGATTTCAGTGGTGGAAAAGATGCAGGAGTCAATTATTAAAGAGATAAGAATCAGCAGCCATGATCATATTGAATGGCGGTGCAGGCTCGAAGGGCCGAATGGCCTACTCCTGCACCTATTTTCTATGTTTCTATGTTTCTAATGGGGCATTTGGATAGCAGTAAAATGATTAGTCCAAGTCAACATGGATTTATGAAAGGGAAATCATGCTTGATTAATCTTTTGGAATATTTTGAGCTTGTGACAAGTAAAATGGATGAAGGGGTGCCAGTGGATGTAGTGTATCTAGACTTTCTGAAAGCCTTTGATAATTTCCCGCATGGGAGACAGATGACAAAAATTAGAGCACATGGTATTGGGGGTAGGGTGTTGACATGGATAGATAATTGGTTGTCAGACCGGAAGCAAAGAGTAGGAGTGAACGGGTCCTTTTCAGAATGGCAGGCAGTGGCGAGTGGAGTGCCGCAAGGCTCGGTGTGGGGCCGCAACTGTTTACCATATATATTAATGATTTGGAAGAGGGAATTAGGAGCAACACTAGCAAGTTTGCAAATGACACAAAGCTGGGTGGCAGTGTGAACTGTGAAGAGGATGTTAGGAGGTTGCAGGGGGACCTGGACAGGTTGAGTGAGTGGAGAGATGCGTGGCAGATGCAGTATAATATAGATGAATGCGAGGTTATCCACTTTGGCGGCAAAAACAAGGGGGGCAGATTATTATCTCAATGGGGTTAGGTTAGGTAAGGGGGAGGTGCAGCGAGACCTGGGTGTCCTTGTACACCAGTCACTGAAAGTTGGCGTGCAGGTACAGCAGGCAGTGAAGAAAGCTAATGGAATGTTGGCCTTCATAACAAGTGGATTTCAGTACAGGAGTAAAGAGGTTCTTCGGCAGTTGTATAGGGCTCTGGTGAGACCACATCTGGAGTATTGTGTACAGTTTTGGTCTCCTAATTTGAGGAAGGACATCCTTGTGATTGAGGCAGTGCAGTGTAGGTTCACGAGATTGATCCCTGGGATGGCGGGACTGTCATATGAGGAAAGATTGAAAAGACTTGTATTCACTGGAGTTTAGAAGGGGGGATCTATAAGGGCCGAGAGGGCCTGTTTCCGTGCTGTAATTGTTATATGGTTATATGGTTATATCTTATAGAAACATATAAAATTATAAAAGGACTGGACAAGCTAGATGCAGAAAAAATGTTCCCAATGTTGGGTGAGTCCAGAACCAGGGGCCAGGGGAGAGAGTGAGCCCAGGACGAAGCAGCCAGCCTTCCGCCCATTAACTACCCGCCAACCACCACCTCGGCTGGTTGCGCCTGTGCCGAAGGACACCGTGGCCGGCTGACCAGCTTTTAAAACATGAGGGGTACACAATAAGGCTAACATCTACAAAGGTCGGCAACCTATGGCCCGTATCTTCTGCATGTTGTTAAAGTACGACCAAGATGTGTTTTGTTCTTCGATGTGGGATTCGCATATTTCGTGATTGTCATCAACCAGAAATACACAGCACATGGTGAAGAATCGAGTTGATTAAAAAAGTAATCTGACGTCTTGTTCCAGAATCAACACCTAATGGAAGTTTATAAACTCAGTAACGCTTAATTCGACACACTAAACAGCAAAAGCAGACTGTATATAATCATTTATTTTCCCAATCTTTTGGTTTAGATTTCATAGGTGGGTATGTCATGAATGGCTAGTTTTCAAACAGAAACATTGCATTTTTATTTGTATCAGTACACGCGATGTTTGAAAGAAAACACTACAATCTCACATTAATAATCATGTCTTGGACCGGCCTCCTTTCTGGAGAACATTGTTACTTCGGTACAGTTGGGTATTACTCAAAGTTGAACTCTTTTAAACGTATGCATGCACAGTAATCTGCAGTTCTCTCTCTTGCAAACACTAGATGACAACTTGCTGGAAGTTGACAGTAATCATCAATCATGCTGTCATGGTTAATTATGGTGTACATTAATCATGAGGTTATTTGTATTATTGTTTAGACAGGTAAAGCCTTCATCTCCGCTATGGTGTGGGCTCCCTGCCTAGCTAGCCTGAAACACAGCGCATGATTGGTCAATTGGTCCGACTCAATGTCAAACGTGCTTTGATTGGACAATTACTACTCGTAAATTTGGAGTTTTTTCCATATTTGAAAGATATGTGGAGGGTTTTTTCTTGACCCGTTACATATATGATTTCTATAATATTTTTACACAATATGTTATGAATACAGGTAGAGGTGGGTCACGAAATGAAACGAAAAAGCACCTCGGCCCAAGGTCTATAAGTGTGAATTGTTCATATGCCCCATACAAAAGCACTACTCACCTATTGTGAGACTATGGATTCATTTAATTTGAAAAGTGCACAACAGATCCTTATCGATTTTATCGTTGCAGGATGTTCTGTAATAGAAACATAAATAACTAAATAAATGTGAGCGGGCATTAAACATGTAAAATTGAAATGTATATTTTGGAAAGTAATAATATGTCCTGAAAGCTGAATATTATGTTCAAATACCAGCTAACAATTCTGCCATTACTTAGCTTGCATCTCAGTAAAATGTCATTCAAAAGCCACATAATTCTGTAGGCCCAAAGTTCAATTATGTAAAAGATTTGCGATTTTTTTGGGGAAATTTCCCTTCAGAAGTGTTGTCTGTTTGCATGTGACCACCCACTTGAGAACCATGGTAACTTCAAAATCGTTTTAGATACCAAAGGAATCAAGAAAAAACGCAAGGAGTGCCTCACTGTTGATGAAATGCAGTGAACAAATGCGATAATTCTCGATCTATCCCATCTTGATATCTGCATGACCAATATTCGCTTTAGTTGGTGTTGTCCCTTCAACCCGCGCTTCTCTCTACCATCATTTCTCCTCACTTCTGAAAGTACGACAAATGGCTCTCACAGTTAGCCCTATTCCCACCATTTTAACCGTGCAAAAACTGACCTTTTTGACGGTATTTTCCACGTAAGGACGTTGAATGGAAATTGTAGAACAGTAGTACGTGTTGCGTGTGTGACGAGTGTATGCTGGAGGCTTGCTTGTCCTCCAGTACGCTTGAGCGACTCTGTGGGTCCCACACATTGACCTTTTGACCTACCGTGCAAACGCCCTATAGGATAGTGTTAATGTGCAGGGATCGCTGGTCGGCGCGGACTCAATGAGTCGAAGGGCCTGTTTGTGAGCTGTATCTCTAAACTAAATGAAAAATAACTAAACATCAATCCATCTCATGGATTCCAGGAAACCTCCTCAAATCAATGCTCCTACCTCAGAGGTTTTATTTGAATAGCCTGAGTGTTTATGACGGTTTTATTTTGCTGATTTCTTTGCTGCTGACTTTATTTTGAGGTTTCCTCCTAATTGTCACTGTGTGCATTTTCAGAATCTATCATTTATATGTTTTGTTTTAAATGTAGCAAATTGATTCAAGTCTGCCACATCGAAACACATTTTGACTTTAACCCAACAAATGGGCAGGCACAGCAAGTGAGGGAAGCTAGCTCGGAACCAGGTGCAATATGTCAAACGTTGAGGAGGTGTAGAGATTAGGCTAGGAATTGGATTTTCATGGCAGAAAGTCCAAATTCTACAGATTTACCGTTTCCAGAATGTGATTGCAACCAGTATTTTAAAAGCTTAGCTTCATCTTGGGCCCCAAAATTGGCAAAACTCAATGGGGAATCTTACAGGCAAATTGCTTTGCTCTTTCTGGTATGCATTTGAGAACTGTTGAAGATGATTGATGTTACTATTATCTATATATACTGCTTTCATTGGTCGAAGCATGCTGTGACAATGGCTGATCCATTTGAAGAAATTAATAACAGCAAGTAATCTGTCAGTGAATATGAAGTATTTGATTTGTTTGGCTATTTATTTGATTTTGCCTTATATTTCATCTATTGGTGATTTATTTTGTCAGCTATATGTTCTTGGCTCATAGGCAGCACAGTAGCACAGGAGTAGCCTTACAGTGCCAGAGTCCCGGGTTCAATTGTGTCTATGGCTGCTCTCTGTATGGAGTTTGTGCGGTTTCCCCATGACTTGCGTGAGTTTTCTAAGTTGCTCCAGTTTCCTCCCACACTCCAGAGACGTACAGGTCTATAGGTCAATTAGCTTTGGTAAAAATGTCAATTGTCCCTGGTGTGTGGGATAGTGATAGTATGCAGGTGGTTGGTGCACTGGTTGGTGTTTGGGCCAAAGAGCCCGTATCTCTAAACCTAACACTGAAAATATCAATCGTTTTACCAATATTTTCAGTCTATCGTTGTTGGTGCAGTGTTGGTGAAGGACCTCAAGTTAAACATATTTCCTTGGAGAGCTGTTTTGGTAAAACAATTTATACAGGCACACATGAAAATTGAAGTGCGAACCTTGTAAGCCAAGTATGGAAAGTGTCTGAGTGTCAAACAGCAATATAAAGAAAGTCCCCGTACTGTTGAAAGATTTATTGCATATGTCATCATCAAAAGCTATATGAGCCAACAAATAAATATCATTTACATATATTTCAAAATATAAATCACACATTTAATAACTCCTTGTGCTTGCAAAATCAATGTCACATGTGGCAGTGTAAGCCATACACATAGATATCTTTGTTAAGTTAGCCAAGCAACAGCAGTTGGTCACCAAGCAGAATCTGGATCTATTTGCTGATCACAGCTGGAATGGGAACGCTTGTTGTTTGAGCAGTGACTGCGACTCAGTCGGCTGTGTAGGAAGGAACTGTTGATCTGGTTTAAACTAAAGAGAGACACAATAAGTTGGAGTAACTCAGCGGGACAGGCAGCATCTCTGGAGAGAAGGAATGGGTGACGCTTTGGGTCGAGACCCTTCTTCGCACTGGTCATGTTGTTTGCATGTGTTGAGTCTCATGGTTAACAAGTCTGCCATTGCTCACTGTCTGTGCTTTCGTACTGGAGGACAACCACACTGCAAGAGATCGGAGGCAAGGGGAAAATACTTTGGTTGTAGATGAAGAACAGATGCAGGCTTACAAATGAATCTACAATATAAATATATGAAACCCCTTTGATCTTCTGTGCCTTCTGTAGGTTACGGGTTCGTAATTTCCAAGAGGTGCATTGTCTGAGTAACTAGTTTGATTTTATTTTTGAGTGTCTTACTAATTAATTGAGATTTTTCAGGAGGTGATGAAGGTGATTGATGAGGAAATGTGGTCTATATGGAAGAATCCAGATACAATCCTTCATGGTAGGCTAATCCAGAAGATTAGTTTAGTTTAGAGATACATCATTGAAGCAGGCCCTTCAGCCCACCAAGTCTGTGCCGACTTACAATCATCCCTGTACACTAGTTCTACCTTACGCACCAGGGCAAATTTACAGAAGCCAATTAACCAACAAACCTACACGTCTTTGCAATGATGTGGGAGGAAACCTGAGCACCCGGAGAAAAACCACGCAGTCACAGGAAGAACATGCAAACAGCGTACAGACAGCAGCCGTAGTCGGGATCGAACCCGGGCCTCTGGCGCTGTAAGGCAGCAAGTCTACCGTTGTGCCACCGTCCTGCTCAAAAGATGCACAGTGACTTGGGAGATTGGATTCAGAACCAGTTTAGTCATAGAAGACAGAAGGTTATGGTGGAAGGGTATTATTCTGGATGAAGGATTGTGACCAGCAGAATTCTGGTGGAATCGGTGCTGGGAGCAGTGGTGTTTGTGATATATACAAATAATTTGGACATAAATGTTGATGGGTTGGGTAGTAAGATAGTAAAATTAGCGGAACCCTGCGCACTGTGAGGAAGGTTGTCAAATATACAGTGGGATCTTGATCAGCTGCGGAAATGGGTTAAGAAGTAGCAGATAGAGTTTAATCTAAGTAAGTGTGAGGTGCTGCACTTTAGGAAGTTGAATGTAAGGGGAAGGTATACAGTTAATGGCAAGACCTTTAACAGCAGTGATGTAGGACTTTAGGGTTCACATGGTACTGTGGATCTTGGGTCCGTCCACAGCTCCCTAAATGTCGCAACATAAATAGATAGTGTGATGCAGCACGCATATGGTATATTTGTCTTCATAGGCTGGGGCATTGAGCAAAAGAGTCAGGAAGTCATGTGGGTACACAAAAGGCTGGAGAAACTCAGCAGGGTGCAGCAGCATCTAAGGAGCGAAGGAGATGGGCGACGTTTCGGGTCGAGACCCTTCTTCAGACTGGTCAGGGTAGCCCTTCCCCGGGCACTTTCCCTTGCAACCGCAAGAAATGCTACTTGCAAGAAACTTGTCCCTTCACCTCCCCCCTCCACTCCTTTCAGGGACCCAAGCAGTCCTTCCAGGTCCGACAGAGGTTCACCTGCACCTCCTCCAACCTCATCTACTGCATCCGTTGCTCCAGATGCCAGATGATCTATATCGGTGAGACTAAGCGGAGGCTTGGCGATCGTTTCGCCGAAAACCTCCGCTCGGTCCACAATAACCAAGCCGACCTCCCGGTGGCTCAGCACTTCAACTCCCCCTCCCATTCCATATCCGACCTCTTGGTCCTGGGCCTCCTCCACGGCCAGAGTGAGCAACACCGCAAGTTGGAGGAACAGCACCTCATATTCCGCTTGGGGAGTCTGCATCCTCTGGACATTGAATTTTCTCAATTCTGTTAACCCTTGCTGTCTTCTCCCCTTCCCACCTCTCCCTCAGCCTCGGGCCCTGGCATTCCCTCTCTCTATCTCCCTCCCCCCACCCTAGTCGCACTAGCTTCTCATTTTCACACCACAAACAGCTTACAATGGCTTGTTCCCTTTATCATCGATACTTTTTTGCATATCTTTCATTCATTGTTCTTTATCTCTCCACATCACCGTCTCTATCTCTCGTTTCCCTGATCCCTGACCAGTCTGAAGAAGGGTTTCGACCCGAAACGTCGCCTATCTCCTTCGCTCCTTAGATGCTGCTGCACCCGCTGAGTTTCTCCAGCATTTTGTGTACCCTCGATTCTCCAGCATCTGCAGTTCCTTCTTTAACAGGAAGTCATGTTGAAGCTTTATAAAACTTTGTGCTTCATTCTGGTAATTGCAGTACAAGAACGATGTGAAGGGTTTGGAGAAGGTGCAGAGATGATTAGCAAAGTCCTACATGGGCTAGAGGGTACTGGCTAAAAGGACACACTTGAATTGAATTCTCCAGTGTCAGAGGCTGAGGGGAGACCTGATAGAAGTTTGTCAAATTAGGAGAGGTAATGGAAGGGTAGACAGTCAGAACCTTTTTCTCAGGACGGAGATATCAACGGCAAGAGGATCTAGCTTCAAGGAAGAGTGGGAAAATGCAATGGATATGTGCGGTCCAGAATGTTTTGCACAGAGAGTGGTGGATGCCTGGAAGGTGTTACCAGGCAGATACAGTGGTGGTGTTTAAAAAGTTTATAGATAGGCTCATAGATATGCAGGGAATGGAGGGATATGGATCACAGGCAGACAGTAGTTTAGCGGCATCATATTTGGCATGGACATTACGGGCTGAAGGATCTATAGTGCCGTACTATTCTAGGTTCCATGCAGGGTCCATTGCTCTTATTGAGATCGTTTTAAGAAATAACAATAACTATGTTTTGACTTCTATTAGTACCTAATGATGCCCCAATCAAGAATCATTTGGCCGAGTCTGTGGAACAATAAACTGTTGAGAATGGGGCTGTGGGTATATGTGCCGCCTAATTCTGTTTCCCAGCTCTCTACCTGCAGCACTGGGCTACATCACTTCCACATGCTGATCCAGGTGGGTTTGAATTGTCTGCCCCCTCTACCCCCTGGGCAATGAGCCCTGGACAACAACCTTGCTCTGGGTGAAAAATATCCTCCGCTTCCTTTTACACCCTGTCATTGTCTATGCTGAAGGCACTGGGCTCTGCAGAAGTCATGATTTCTGCCGATGTCTGAACCCTTGGATAGAAATATTACCATTTGATCAAGGTACAGGCCACTACCTGGTTTTGAACACCTGATTTATGGACACCCCTGTATCCTGAGCAAATTCCCGAATCATCATGGTCAAAAGTCTGAGGAACGTACAAACCTTTGTTCCCAGGAGGAGAGAACTATTTTCTCCTCTCCCTCCACTGTTAGTCATTGTTCATTCCACCACTCAATGCGTTCTACATGCCCTTTAATACAGTACTGACTGCAAGTATAGTTATCGTACTGAGTGATTTTTTTCCCTTTCCACCTTATATACAAAACACCTTACTGTAAAAACAGAACCCCTCCGTTGGCCGGAGATGTCTAGTAGATATGTCATTTGCTTGATCATATTTAAATGTAAATCAGATTATGCAGCAGGATTAGTTAAAGGGCACGTGAATACCAAAAGTTAAACTGTGCAACTATTGAAACTGAAATATTAGGGAATGCTGGAAAAAGCAATTCAGGTCAGGCTGTACCACTGGAGAGAAAAACGGAGGCTATGTTTCAACTCAATGACCTTTCGGCAGTGTGAAAAAAGAAAATGCGGGGTGGCAGAGAAAGTGGAGGGTAAGGTATTGATGAGTGAAGATCACGATAGTTTGGGCAGCACGGTGGTGAAGCGGTAGTGTTGCTGCCTTATAGCGCCAGAGGCCTGGGTTCGATCCTGACTACGGGTGCTATCTATATGGAGTTTGTACATTCTGCCTGTGACCTGCGCGGGTTTTCTCCAGGTGCTCTGGTTTCCTCCCACATTCAAAAGATGTACAGGTTTGTAGGTTAATTGGCTTGGTGTACATGTAAATTGTACCTTGTATAGATCTTATCAGGGAACTCTGATAAGACTTGAAGACTCGAGTGACACCAGAGGCTTCTTCAACACTACTAAGGCCGTCTATGGTCCAAGCTACTGCGGCTAAACCCCCTACGCTCAAAAGGCGGACAAGGCGGACATCAGAGGAGACATGGAAGAACATCCCACTATGACAGAAGTTCAAGATGCCATCAAGAGCCTGAAGAACAACAAGGTCACTGGTCCAGATGGGATCCCAGCTGAGATCTTAAAGGAAAGTGGACCGGAGGTCCTGTACCTCATCCACGGCGTATTCCTCAAGGTCTGGGAAAAAGAACAACTTCCCTCAGAACTCAGGGTAATGGTGACCATTTTTAAGAGGGGGAGAAGGCTGAATGTGGCAACTACAGGGGCATCTTGCTCCTGTCAATAACAGGCAAAGTCCTTGCTCGTGTCCTCGCAAACCGACTTCTTACACTGTCTGCGGAGGTACTCCCAAAATCACAGTGTGGCTTCCGCCCACCCAGAGGTACAGCAGACAGGACATTCACAGCACGCCAACTCCAGGAGAAGTGCCATGTACAAAGGCAGCCTTTGTACATGGCCTTCATAGACCTAACATGGGCTCGGTAGAACGCCAGGCTCTTTGGAGCATACTATCAAATACATCAGAATATGGAGGCTTCTAAATAATAGCATGTCGATCACAGTGCTCAGCAACTGCGGCTCTGACTCCGAGCCCTTCACTGTGGAAACGGGGGTCAAACAGGGATGCATCATCGCACCCACCCTGTTTGGCATCTTCATTGTTGTCATACTTCACCTCATTGGTGAAGAGCTGGAAATGTGTTTTAGGAACTAGGGGTACGCTAAGGTCCGTGAGGCTGAGGTTGGGAAGGAAGGGGGGTAGATGCTATAAGCTCCCGGTGATAATTTTTTTGTAATATGTTTCATTTCAGGGCCATTTTGAGCCTATATGCATTGGTATGATGATTACATACACATTGTATCAGTATCTCAGTCAAATAAAGATAGGTATAACAAATATATATTTTGGTAACATAAAATTAGATTTAGTAACTCAGATTATTCATAAGTATTTTTTAATAATATTTTTATTAGAAGTAATCCATCATAACAACTTTTCAAATACACAACCAACTTATTTCAATAAGTATCCAGATGTTACAAATAATTCTTATAAACTCCTATTTTTTAGAAAGTAGAAAGTATTTTTTAGAAAGAAAAAAATAGATTTTAATCAATAAAAATGGTGATTAAATCATAATTTTGATTATATAGGGAGAGAAGGAGAAATAAAAGAAAAAATAGAAGAAAAAAAAAGATTATAGTATATATTATTCATCTTAATAGTGAATAACACAATTTCAAATAACGATATCAATAAGATTATTCATGTTTATTGAGAATAATAATAGTGACCAGTTTACAACTTTACAAATCTTGCTATATGTATTATATACGTACAATGATCAGCCAAAATATAAATGTAAGTACAATCTACATTTCTGAAATTTCTACTTATTTGTTAATGAACAAACGCAACAATTAAGTAAATTACACTCCAGTTTACATTACAAAATGTTCCATAATGGTATATAATCTCCATTTTGTCCTGTCACCTCCTCTTTCTTTCTGCGTGCCGTTTCTTCAGCCTGCCTTCTGCCACTAAGAAGCCATGGTCTCACATATTCTTCAAGGTTGAATTTTGCCAGAGGAGGACCAACAACTTAATAAATAGAAGAGTTGAGAGATGGTCAGTTTGAAGTCTTGCGCGTTGTGGTGACTTGCAGAAATTCATGCCACTAGAGCTTCTTTCACATTCTGCTGTTGATAGCAGACTTGTATTTACAACCGTTAGCAGCTGCTGAAAATCTGCAGAAACTACCTTCCCTTTAGATTCCTTGAATTCTCTGAAGGCTCTGATACAAAGCCGGCCATTTAAGCCACATTGTTCTGCCATTTCTTCTACATCATTATCCACAAAGGTAAAGAGTGAATCTTCTGGAATATTGTTAATATATAAATATTTTGACGTTAATTAACTTTTTACATTTATCATTGGATGCTGTTGTAGATTCAAGCAGCCATGATTTCATATTATTGACCAAACTCCTCAAAAACTGTTGTCCATGTATAGTAGGTACACAAAAAGCTGGAGAAACTCAGCGGGTACAGCAGCATCTAAGGAGCGAAGGAGATAGGACGTTTCGGGCCGAGACCCTTCTCTCAGCTTTTTGTGTGCTCCTTAGATTCTGCACCCGCTGAGTTTCTCCAGCTTTTTGTGTACCCTCGATTCTCCAGCATCTGCAGTTCGTTCTTTAAAAAAAAAAGTCCATGTATAGTAGGTACTTTACCAGCTCTCAAATTTATTCCATTAAATATCATCTGGCTTGTTGCTTTCTCCTCTTGAGTATAACATTTTCCTGGCTTCTCTATTTGACATTCAAGAACCTTGATAGTTTGTTTAAATTCCTCATGTGCTTTACTAAGTGTACAATTTTGGTTCTGCAGTTCAAGTGACAGTTCAGACAACTCTAGCAAACTGTCCATCAACAAGCCCAAATTATTTACGAAAGCTGATGATTCTAATACTTTTTTCAGCCCCTCATACTTTGCTCTCTGCACTACATCTTGAAGCATCACAGCTTGCTTTTCCAAAATGCTCCCAAATAGCTTTATAAGACTGCCACATTGCCTTTACAGTTCGGTAAGAAAAAGCAACCCATCTCACACTGAAAACACGACCAATTTTCAACAGTTGACAGTGAAGAGCCTCAGCACATGCTGTTAACTCATCCTGAATCTTAGGAGACCTATGATATAAAGAATACAATTTATCATAAAATATCTGAAAACCTGCAACTTTGTTTATAGCCTCACCTACACTGAGTTCAAGCCTGTGACTGGCACAGTGCCAAACAGTTGCATTAGGGAAATAGTTTTGTTTAGAATGCTTTAATCAAGAAATAGTTTTGCAACCTCTGCATTACTGATGCACCTACAGTTACAAGTGATATCACATTTTCTTTTAGCTACTGTATTGAAAAACCACCTCTTTGTAAGCAACTTAGAAGCCCATCATATATAGATTTTGCATTTGCACCAAGTTTCATATGTTCTAAGTCAAAATAGAATGATATAGGTTGGGAGGATTCACCAACTGCTGCTCTCAAGCAGACTACTAGAACAGTTTTGCCATTAATAGTAGTAGACTCATCAATCATAATAGACATTTTAGAATGTTTTGAAATTATATTTTCCACCACTGTCTTTCGAATCTGGTTCCCTATGTGGTGAGAAACATCTGCACATGACTTACGAGAGTGTAGAACGTACCCCAAGTCGATGCCGTTTCTTTCTTACAGTTCAATATCAGAAGATATATCTGTGTATGGCCTACCTTTTGTGTACAATATTATTTACAGTTCTAAAAACTTGACCTGTTTTTGCTTCAGTGATATGCACTGCATTTTCGATTGCTGTTTTTTCAACTGTTTCATTGATATTTTGGCATCTGATATGAGCTTCACTATTTGTGTGCTTAAAAATCCTTTTTCTTAAACTCGTTAACTCGTTTTGTTTTGTCATCACTCACTCCTACTACATTAACACTGCACCACTCATGAGAATTCCTTGTGTTCGTTCAAGTCCAAGATGACCACACTTCCTGCATACACTACATCCTAGTTTTCTGTTTTTAACAATTAGCCAGGGATAGTCTTTCTTTTTGTTGAAGTACATTTCTTGTGTCCAACAGTCTGGAAGATCACATTTTTCAATATCTTTTGAAATGTCTTCACATGCAGCATCAGGCGAAACAGCTGCATCAGTTACATTA
Source organism: Okamejei kenojei (assembly GCA_035221665.1). Classification (NCBI taxonomy): domain Eukaryota; kingdom Metazoa; phylum Chordata; class Chondrichthyes; order Rajiformes; family Rajidae; genus Okamejei; species Okamejei kenojei. The sequence continues at coordinate 2,721,038 of CM069143.1, forward strand.
ACATTTACAAGTAACTTAGCCTTCTTTACTGGCTGAATGTTTCCGTCATCATTTATTTCTTCATCGTTCTGAAGACGCTGTCTTTTAAAGTATCTCAGTATGCTCATTTTCGCAGGGTACACAAACCTGAAATTTATAGATATTCGATAGTGATATATAATAAAATGGCACTATTGCTTTGCTAAATAAAACCACCCACAATACAATATTCACCACTCACGATTTCGGCTGGAAAAAACTATTGGTACTACTTATTTAATTTTCTCCCCATCCATTCTAATTTAACTGAAACACTTAATCTGAAAATGCAGTTTCTTATTGGGGGCAGATAATAGAAAAAGTATTGTATAATCTATTATCCACCCTAATTCAGGCCTATCGTAACAATTTCTAATTCAAGAAGATCATGTAAAAAAACAAGTCTAAACACTAGCAACAGTGAGTCGAATTTACAATCGATTAAGGCATCTCACAATAAAAACTAGGCTATAGCCACAGAACACAAGTTACTGCAATATGTACACAGTGTTGGCCACACAATGGAAGACAAATAGATCGACGAGGCTGAAACATTGTCTGTGTAATATGCATCCAAAACTATGCTGAGAAAAATCACTGGCTAGGTAATCTGAAGCACGTGGCATAAGTAGCATAACTGCTGGTGTGAGTTAACTCATTTATAAACCATTGCGGCAATTAAAATACGTAGCGCAGTTTTTGGTGTGAGACGGCCTCTTGATCTCTTAATTCAACCTTAAATATGCACATTCATCCCTAAGAGTACTATAAGATGCAGTACATACCCAAGACCTTAAAAAAGGGTCCATGGACCTCAAAGTCAATATATGAATCTAATATTCATAACATCTCATACTTTTGACGAAGATCCAAGCCAAAGGCTTCACCACATTATCTGTAAGTAACCCTACTTGTTCACAACCTCACAATATATACACAAATACGACAGTAATATAATGATGGTACACAAAAGGCTGGAGAAACTCAGCGGGTGCAGCAGCATCTAAGGAGCGAAGGAGATAGGCGACGTTTCGGGTCGAGACCCTTCTTCAGACTGGTCAGGGATCAGGGAAACGAGAGATATAGACGGTGATGTGGAGAGATGAAGAACAATGAATGAAAGATATGCAAAAAGGTATCGATGATAAAGGGATCATCGATTGTAAGCCATCGAAGCCATTGTAAGCTGTTTGTGGTGTGAAAATGAGAAGGTAGTGCGACTAGGGTGGGGGAGAGAGATAGAGAGAGAGGGAATGCCAGGGCCCGAGGGCTGAGGGAGAGGTGGGAAGGGGAGGAGACAGCAAGGGTTAACAGAATTGAGAAAATTCAATGATCAAGCCCAAAGGATGCAGACTCCCCAAGCAGAATATGAGGTGCTGTTCCTCCAACTTGCGGTGTTGCTCACTCTGGTCATGGAGGAGGCCCAGGACCTACAATAACAGTGAATCTAAAAATAGCAAGTAGCAACTTCTCTTCCAATATGCTGAGTGCGGCCACACCCAGTAAAACCTGGTTACCTAGGCTGATCACCTTAACCACCTTGCTAGCTTGCCAGTGCATGTCCCCTATGTAAAATAAAATAATTGTGTTTGATAACGTAATATATGTGTTATTTATGAGAGCTGAGGAAAATATGCAAGCATAATTATAGCAAATAAACAAGTTAATTTTAATTGCTAGAAACTTGACAAAGGATAGCTAAGAAACGTCTCTGTACAGAAATTGGACATAAACTAGAAACTGAAAAGTAGGGGAACGATGTCCCCCTGCATACCCCCCCATTTCCATCACTAGCCACAGGGGATCCCAACCCTCTACAGAACTGACGGTGGGCTCTTCAAGCTTAATAGGTTGAAGGCCAAGAGCAACGTCAGTAACACCGCCATCATGGAGCTTCAGTACGCGGACGACTGCGCCAGTGCAGCACACTCTGCAGAAGACCGCCAGGGCATCCTGAATGCCTTTGCTAAGGCACACAGATCCATGGGCCTAGCCTTAAATATCAAGAAGACCCAAGTCCTACATCATCCTCCACCCAAACAGCCGTCTACCCAGACCACTATAAAAGTGGTCAACACCACTCTTGAAAGCGTTGACCACTTCCCCTACCTTGGCTGCATTCTTTCCTCAAAAGCTGACATCGACTCTGAGGTCAACCATCGCCTGAGTTGTGCCAGCGGAGCCTACGCCAGACTCAGGAAAAGAGTCTTTGAAGACCGAGACCTAAAGGCTCAAACAAAACTGCTGGTCTACAGAGCCATTGTCCTCTCCACCCTGTTGTATGGAGCTGAGTCATGGACCACCTACAAAGGCACCTGAGAGTCCTGGAACAAATATTATCAAAGATCCTTACAAAAGATTCTGAGGATCAGCTGGGAGGACAAACGCACCAACATCAGCGTTTTGGAGGGAGCCAACATGACCAGCATCACCGCCGCAATAATGCAGCAGCAACGTTGATGGACCGGCCATGTCATCCACATGTTCAACACACGTCTCCCTAAACACATCCTGTACTCTCAATTGAAGGAAGGTCGGCGAGCCCCCGGCGGGCCAAAGAAACGCTTCAAGGACAACATCAAGAACAGTCTGAAGAAATTCCACATCACATCGAGCAACTTGGAGCACATTGCACAGGACAGGTGCTCCTGGAGGAAATCCGTGCAGGAAGGAGCTGCACGTGACGGAAAGGAACTACGCCGTGTCGCAGAGACAACGCGACAGCTCCGTAAGGAGAGAGAGAAGGGGCTCAACAACTACCAACCACCGCCAGTCTCCACTGCCCACGTTGCACCAAGGTTTGTGGATCACGGATCGGCCTCTTCAGACATCTGAAGACCCACAAGTAGACGACCCTATCGAGAGGAGAGGACAGTCATACTCGTTTCGAGTGACCATCGATGACAATGTACAGTTCTGGTGACCTTGCATGGTCGTACACGGAATGACTCTGAAATGTTTATGAAGAGAGAATTAGATGAGTTTGTCAGGGGGATTATTTCAAAGGACCATTGATTGTTAGAAGAAGGTTCTGGCTCCTGCACATTGTGCACCTGTGCTGGTCAATTTGATTGAGAGATACAACGGTGCGGAATGATGGGACAGAGGTAGAGCTATTGCCTTACAGCGCCAGAGAACCAGGTTCCATCCTGAATACGGGTGCTGTCTGTACGGAGGTTGTACGTTCTCCCCGTGACCTGCGTGGGTTTCTCCGAGATCTATGGTTTTCTGCCACACTCCAAAGACGCGCAGTTTTCTACGATAATTGGCTTGGTATGAATGTACAACTGTAAAAATTGCCCCTAGTGTTGTGGGATAGTGTTAGTGTGCGGGGATCGCTGGTCGGTGCGGACACGGTGGGCCGAAGGTCCTGTTTCCGCGCTGTGTTTCTAAACTAAACAAAACAAAACATTGAAGGTAGATACAAAATGCCGGATTAACTCAGCGGGACAGGCCGCATCTCTGGAGAGAAGGAATGGGTGATGTTTCGGGTCGAGATCCTTGTTCAGGCTAAACATGGAAATAGGTCCTTTGGCCGACCGAGTTCCTGCCGACCAATGATAACCCATCCACGGTAGTTCTATGAATTAGGGACCTGTCCCACTTACGCAACTTTTTAGGAGACTACAGGAGACTACAGGAGACTATGAGGTCGCCACGTGGTTGCTGCATGTTCGCGGGTGGTTGCTGAGGAGTCGCCTTATTGGTCATGATGAGTTCCCTTTATGGTCGCCACTAATTACTCAACATGTTGAAAAAAGTGGAGACCAGAATTTTGACGGCATGGAGAGTAGCGAGAATTTTCGTGACGTAGGTGCAGTGGTAGTGAGTTGCTGAGAGGTCGTACGTTGTAGCCGGTGCTGACCGGTGAATTTCATTGGTTCATTGGGAAAAAAAAGACGTAAGCAGTAGTTTTCGGAACCAAGGATAACCGATCGGTAATGTTAATGTCCGCCGAGCTTTTCAGCCGTGTATCTCTGGCTTCTTAAAAGTTGTCTCCACTCCTTCTTCTCCCCCCTATCCCCCCCTCTTTTAAAGGACTTAAGCAACCCTTCCCGTACACTGTGCTTTCACCTTATTAATTACAGCGCCAACCTTCCTGTTCATCGTGGTGTGCGTCTATATCACATTGGCTTTGCACCCTGTGAATTTCACTCAGACAGCGCTCTCCCCGCTTGCCCTGCCCCTGCCTGCATAACGGGCTGTGTGTGTGCGTGTGTGTGTGTGTGTTCCACTGACGGTCACCGTTCCAGTCGCCACGATTTCAGCAACCGGCTACGACTTGACAGTCGCCGGCAGTCGCCTGAAAAATCGCCTAATTGGGACAGGCCCATTATAGTAGTTCACTTTTGCAACTACTCCCTACACACTAACTGGCAATTTACAGATTAACCCACAAACCTGCATGTCTTTGGTATGTTAGAGGAAACCGGAGCACTCAGAGAGGAAACCACATGGTCACAGAGAGAATGTACAAACTCTACCCAGAGTACCCGAGGTCAGGATTGAACCCAGGATTCTGGTGATGCGAGGGAGCAGCTCTACAACCTGCACCACCTTCCCGCCCTTTTGGCAGGTGGATATGGCACGGTGAACCCCAGACGCTGGGCTGTGGGCAGCTGCTATAGACCTGCACAGAAAGGTAAACGCTCCCACCCCCATGTGTCTCGGGCAGATGGGGCTCGTCAGCCTGGGAAGGCAGTTCATATAGGAGAGGGAAGACTCTGATTTAAAACTGCTTTCAAGAGAGAGCTAGATACTGCTCTTAAAAATAGTGGAGTCAGGGGATATGGGGAGAAGGCAGGAATGGGGTACTGATTGGGGATGATCAGCCATGATCACATTGAATAGCGGTGCTGGCTCGAAGGGTCGAATGGCCTACTCCTGCACCTACTGTCTATTGTCTAAAACCTCCACTGCCTTGTGGCCATATCCAGTCATGGAAAAGGCTCCTGGAGTAAACCTCAAGAAAATCTGGGGTCGGATCCCTTCAGGCAGTTTGTCGTTGTCTACAACCTCGCTCTGGCAGCTCCTGCGACGGCGCAGGTGCCAAACTGTAACAGCGATAAAAACAAACTGTTGGATGAATTTGGCAGGTCAAGCAGCAGCAGTGGAGCGATCTGCACAGATGACACTTCGGGTCAGGAATTTTCTTCAAGACATAAAAAATCATGCGTTTTACAGCTTGTAAGATTAAAGCTATATAAATATAATATATATCAGAAACAACAGACCTTCCAGCACAGATTCCTGTAGAACTCCACTGGTCACAGACATCTAGCCAGAATAACATCCTTGAACCACAACCCTGTGTCTTCTATCAATAACCTAGGTCTGAATCCAAATGATCAAGTCACCATGAATCCCATGCGTTCTAATCTTCTGGATCATCCTACCATGAGGGACTTTATCAATTACCGTTCTAAAATCCATGTAGCCAACATCTCTTCAAAAAATGGTCAAATAAACTTATTTTGAATGTTGGGGAGGTATAAATATCGACCAGGACATCAAGGGGACCTACTCTTGCTCATTGAATCAGTGTTGTTAATTGTATACGGCCACCGTGGGAAGACTACTTACTTTAAATTGAACTGTGACGTACAGTAGATGCTGGATATAAAATGTTGGGGTACTGATTGGGGCAGCATTTTTTGGGAGAGAAACTGAGTTAGTGTCTCGGGTCAATGAGTCTTCTTCAGAACTGGAAAAGTGAGAAATCAAGCTCGGTTTCAATTGGTGGCTCGTCCAACATGGTGCACCCCCATGTACTGAACCGGTTATTATGATCAAATCACTGGACTGGGCTTCGAACAGAAAACCTACTGTCCATTTTGCATATGTGTGAGACATTTCGCTCAAAAGTAGATCATTTTCACACATGCCAAAATCAGATGAGGACTGGCACAATGCCACTCATGGCCTTGTAGATGTTTCAGTTGGTTCTTATGTGACGGCACGTTCCTGTTAAGGTCGGCTCCTCTCCCGGCCACAGGCAAAGGAGCCGCAGCCACAGCCACAGCCACGTCCAATGCAGGGTCACTGGAGCAATTAACCCGATCCGTCGGACCTACCCTTCTGCGCTCCAGAGGAGAAGGGAGATAATTGAATTGAAAACTTTATTGTCTCGCGTGAAATCCTTTGTTTGCAAAACTTGCCAAGGTAGCAAATAGTCACCTATAAAGGACACTTACAGAGATACAAATCCCCCCCCCCCCCCCCCCCGCAAATCAGTTCCCCCTTTGTTCTCCCCCCCTCACAGCGGTTGCCCCCACTCCGGGTCCTCCTTTGTTTCATCCCCCGGCAGTCTGTCGTCGTCCATCGGTCGGCGCCGTCATCGACCGCTGCACCAAACTCTCCACTATCACTGCCGGGTCCTCTCCGGACGCCTCTGTGGCGCCGGCCCAGGCCCCAGCCGCGGGCTCCTTCGACCCGCGAGGTTCCATCTCCAACCCACGAAGTTCCAGCTCGCGGGGCCCGGGCTGCAAGGCTCAACCTCTGACACGCGAGGCCAGGCCTGGGAGAAAGCTGTGGGGACGATTCTAGGTCTGCTTGTTTGTGTCTACCATGAAAGCCCATTGAGTGAGTTCACATTAATGTGTGTGTGTGTGCGTGTGCGTGTGTGCGTGTGTGCGTGCGTGTGCGTGTGCGTGTGCGCGTGTGTGCGTGTGTGCGCGTGTGTGCATGTGTGCGTGTGTGCATGCGTGTGTGTGCGCGTGCGCGTGTATGTGCATATGCGTGTGTGTGCGTGCGTGTGTCGTGTGTGCGTGTGTGCGTGTGTGTGTGCGTGTTGTGTGCGTGCGTGTGCGTGCATGTGTGTTGTGCGTGTGCAATGTGTGGTGCGTGTGTGTGCGTGTGTGCGTGTGCGTGCGTGTGTGTGTGTGTGCGTTGTGTGTGTGTTGCGTGTATGTGTGCGTGTGTGTGCGTGTGTGTGTGTGTGTGTGTGTGTGTGCGTGTGTGCGTGTGTGTGTGTGTGTGTGTGTGCGTGTGTGTGTGTGTGTGTGTGCTGTGTGTGCGTGTGTGTGCGTGTGTGTGTGCGTGTGTGCGTGTGTGTGTGTGCGTGTGTGTGTGTGCGTGTGTGTGTGTGTGTGTGTGTGCGTGTGTGTGTGTGTGTGTGTGTGTGCGTGTGTGTGTGCGTGTGTGTGTGTGTGTGCGTGTGTGTGTGTGTGTGTGCGTGTGTGTGTGCGTGTGTGCGTGTGTGTGCGCGTGCGTGTGCACTTTGTTGATCTGGCATCATGACTGACGCCACACTTCATATTAGCCACCAGGCTTCTGCAAGGTAATGATTCTGCAAGGCAAGGAGATTCTGAGGTACGTACCAACCTCAGCATCGTAAGGACCTAACAAGATGGTGAAGTGGTACGAAGGCACATCTCTCCTCTTGAAGGGATGAGTGATGCAAGTTCAGGAGGAGTAGCAGGCAGGTTATGGAGCCAATAACATATCTTGTGTTAGATGTGAAAGAAGCATCTGTTGTTGGGCAGCCTGCCTTTATTCCGCAGCAGATTTATCTGTTTTTACTTTTTAGTGATATTTCTTCAGCAGAAATATAAAACTAACGTTGAGCAACAGTGTGCAAAAATGTGGATCAGACACACAACCAGAATGTGACCCAGATGCGAGCATATAACGCTGATAATAAAAGTGAGGGCATGCATACAGTCAAAATCTTGCAGAAATGAAATTCAGCAAACCTTAAAGAGGACTCGGATTAATGTGAAATTTAAGTTCTTAATTTGCAGATATAAAAATAGCTGGGGTTTTGGTTAGTCTGTGTTCATGCTAATTTTAGTTTAGTTTAGAGAAACAGCGCGGAAACAAGCCCTTCAGCCCACCGAGTCTGCACTGCCCTGTGACCGCACGCTAACACTATGCTACACACACTAGGGGCAATTTTACATTTTATACCAAGCCAATTAACCTACAGATCTGTACCTCTTTGGAGTGTGGGAGAAATTCGAAGATCTTGGAGAAAACCCCCGCAGGTCTCGGGGCGAACGTACAAATACTTTAAACAGACAAGCACCCATGGTCAGGATCGAACCCGGTTCTCTGCCGCTGTGAGGCAGCAGCTCTACTGCTGCGCCACCGTACCGTGATATTTCAACATCAACATCAAGGCTTGAAAACAATACGCTGATGAAATGAATTATTCCTCTCCATTTGGGACACTGTCCACAGAGATAGAGCATGCAACCTGCCCAGTTTAGTTTCCAAGGTAGACAAAAATGCGGGAGAAACTCAGCGGGTGAGGCAGCATCTATGGATCGAAGGAATAGGCGGCCTTTCGGGTCTATGAGACCCTTCTTCAGACTGAAAAAAAAAGCTATTTTTACTCCAGCATTTTTGTCTACCTTCGATTTTCGAGCATCTGCGGTTCCTTCTTAAACAGTTTAGTTTCCAATGTATTCTCAAATACACCAAGAATTGATCATTTGGAGAGTCAAGAAGAGTGATAATTGTCATCTACCCTGGGAACAACAGTGAAATTGCAGGTTTATGGACACATGAATGTAACAACACAACCTATAAGTAAATATACAACAGAGCAATAATGCAATAGATTATTAGTTATTTTGGGTGACCAGACCACAACGGTGCAAACTCTAGCACATCGTGTAACGTATACAACATCCATAGTAATTTGGTGCTGAGGTAAGGTTGTGGTTAGGGTTGTTCAATGTAGTACAAAGCCTCATGGTTGATGCAAAGAAGCTGGAAGCAAGAGCTTTCGGGCTCCTGCACCTTCTTCCCAATAATAGGGCTGCACGGTGGAATTGCTGCCCAGCAGCGCCGGGGACTCAGGTCACGAGTTCAATCCTGACTACGGGTGCTTGTCTGTGTGGAGTTTGTGCGTTCTCCCCATGACCTACACGGATTTTCTTCCGTTTCTTCGGTTTCACACACACCAAAGACGTACAGGTTTGTCGGTTAAGTGACCCTGCTTCCTGTAACATAATTGTAAGTTGCCCCTAGTGTGTGTAGGATAGTGTTAGTGCGCAGGGATCGCTGTTCAATGCGGACTTGGTGAGCTAAAGAGCCTGTTTACACGCAATATCTCTGAACTAAACTAAACAAAAAATAGCAGCTAAATGAGAGCGTTGCCAGAGTGGTGTGGGTCTTTGATGTTAGTTACCTACTCGAGGCAACGCTTTCTGTAGATCCCTTCAGTAGTGTGGAGGTCAATACCCGCGATATTAGAATGCTGGCAAGGAAATATTACAGAAATGTATGTACGCTTATAGATATTATGATTATTTTGGTGCAGTTGATGTTAGGGCGTGACTAACGGTTGCATATTCTCTATTTGTTATTTTGGTATGTCTGATGCCGATTTTTGTTATCAAAATTATTATCCCTCCCCAGTTCTGGGATTAAAGCTATGGTAGAGCTTTAGTTGTCATTTGTGGAATATTCCTAGGTTTTGCAAACTTCTGCTTAAAAAAAGTTTCATTTTCTGAGGCTGAAAGTCCAATGTGAGCACTAATAGTTTTCTAGTAGATCAGTTCCTGTGGACTGGAGGGTAGCCAATGGAACTCCAATTTTTGAGAAAGGAGGGAGAGAAAAAACAGGGAATTATGGACCAGTTAGCCTGACATCGGTAGTGGGGAAGATGCTGGATTCAATCATTAAAGGTGTAATAGCAGTGCATATGGAAGGCAGTGATGGGATTGGTCAAAGTCAGCATGGATTTATGAAGGGGAAATCATGCTTGAATAATCTTCTGGAATTTTTTGAGGATGTAACAAGTAGAATGGATAAGGGAGAGCCAGTGGATGTGGTGTATCTGGACTTTCAAAAAGCCTTTGACAAGGTCCCATACAAGAGACTAGTGTGCAAAATTAGAGCACATGGTGTTGGGGGTAGGGTATTGACATGGATAGAGAACTGGTGGGCAAACAGGATCATAGCATCCGCCTCGCAGCTCACATGCTGAAAAATGCCCGCGAGTAAAAAAAGGTCGCCATGGAAAAAATAGATACTTTTTTTGCTCATAGGTTTAGTCCTAATAGGTCGTAGTAGGTCAGCATGTTATTCGTAGGTAATCGAGGGAAGTCGAAGGTAGTCGTAGATAGCCTTCAATATAGTCAAAGTAGGTCGAAGGAGATCTTCTACATGGTCGAAGGAGGTCATGACACTTTTTCAAACTCTCCTAAACTCTTCTGAACTCGCGGAGTAGGTCGCTGCAGTGGGACTTAAGCATGCAGGTACAGCAGGCAGTAAAGAAAGCAAATGGCATGTTGGCCTTCATAGCGAGAGGATTTGAGTATAGGTGCCAGGGGGTCCTACTGCAGTTGTACAGAGCCCTGGTGAGACCACACCTGGAGTATTGTGTGCAGGTTTGGTCTGCTAGTTTGAGGGAGGACATTCTTCCTATTGCTGGAGTGCAGTGTAGGTTCACCAGGTTAATTCCTGGCATGGTGGGACTGACATATGATGAAAGAATGGATTGACTGGGCTTATTTTCACTGGAATTTAGAAGGTTGAGCGCAATCTTCTTGAAACATATACAATTCTTAAGGGATTGGACAGGCTGGATGCAGGAAAAATATTCCGTGATGTTGGGAGAGTCCAGAACCAGGGGTCACAGTTTAAGTATAAGGGGTAGGCCATTTAGGACTGAGATGAGGAAACACGTTTTCACCCAAAGAGTTGTGACTCTGTGGAATTCTCTGCCACAGAAGGCAGTGGAGGCCGATTCACTGGATATATTCAAGATTTGGAAATTTCCATTTCCGACATTTCCCTACCATTCCTTGACCTCACCATCTCTATTGCAGGTGATACACTCCTGACTGACATCCACTACAAACCAACTGACTCCCACAGCTACCTGGACTACTCTTCCTCCCACCCTGCTTCCTGTAAGGACTCCATCCCCTATTCCCAATTTCTCCGTCTACGCCGCATCTGCTCCCAGGATGAGGTGTTCCACACCAGGTCATCACAAATGGCCTCATTCTTCAGAGAACGGGGATTCCCCTCCCCCACTATAGATGAGGCTCGCACCAGGGTCTTCTCCATACCCCGCAACACTGCCCTCTCTCCCCATTCCCTCACTCGCAAACAGGGCAGAGTCCCCCTGGTCCTCACCTTTCACCCCACCAGCCGGCAAATACAACACAAAGTCCTCCGCCAGTTTCACTACCTCCAACGTGACCCCTCCACCTGCCACATCTTCCCATCTCCCCCCCTGTCTGCCTTCCGCAAAGACCGCTCCCTCCGCAACTCCCTTGTCAATTCTTCCCTCCCCTCCCGCTCTACCCCTTCCCCGGGCACTTTCCCTTGCAACCGCAAGAAATGCAACACTTGTCCCTTCACCTCCTCCCTCCACTCCTTTCAGGGACCCAAGCAGTCCTTCCAGGTCCGACAGAGGTTCACCTGCACCTCCTCCAACCTCATTTACTGCATCCGCTGCTCCAGATGCCAGATGATCTATATCGGTGAGACCAAGCGGAGGCTTGGCGATCGTTTCGCCGAACAACTCCGCTCGGTCCGCAAAAACCAACCCGACCTCCCCGTGGCTCAGCACTTCAACTCCCCCTCCCATTCCGTTTCCGACCTCTCGGTCCTGGGCCTCCTCCACGGCCAGAGTGAGCAACACCGCAAGTTGGAGGAACAGCACCTCATATTCCGCTTGGGGAGTCTGCATCCTCTGGGCTTGAACATTGAATTTTCTCAATTCTGTTAACCCCTGCTGTCTCCTCCCCTTCCCACCTCTCCCTCAGCCCTCGGGCCCTGGCATTCCCTCTATCTCTATCTCCCTCCCCCACTCTAGTCGCACTAGCTTCTCATTTTCACACCACAAACAGCTTACAATGGCTTGTTCCCTTTATCATCGATACTTTTTTGCATATCTTTCATTCATTGTTCTTTATCTCTCCACATCACCGTCTATCTCTCGTTTCCCTGATCCCTGACCAGTCTGAAGAAGGGTCTCGACCCGAAACGTCGCCTATCTGCTTCGCTCCTTAGATGCTGCTGCACCCGCTGAGTTTCTCCAGCTTTTTGTGTAAACCTTGATTCTCCAGCATCTGCAGTTCCTTCTTTAACAATATTCAAGAGTGAGTTGGATGTGGCACTTAGGGCTAACGGAATCAAGTGTTATGGGGAGAAAACAATCCAATGCACCAGTTACGGTGGGTGGCATGGTTGCACAGTGGTAGAGCTACTGCCTTGCAGTGCCAGAGCCCGGGTTCGATCCTGAGTATGGGTGCTGTCTGTGTTGAGTTTGTACGTTCTCCCCATGACCTGTGTGGGTTTTCTCCAGGTTTCTCCCACATTCCAAACACATACAGGTTTGCATGTTCATTTGCTTGGTATAAATATAAATTGTCCCTAGTGTGTGTAGGATAGTGTTAATGTGCAGGGATCGCTGGTCGGTGCGGACTCGATGGGCTGAAGGGCCTGTTTCCGTGCTGTATCTCTAAAGTAATCTAAGCCACTGATGAGAGCCAATGCATATGAAAATGTATGTGGCAACATTGAATGCCTCTCTAGCGTGAGAGCGGGCGAGAGAAAATAAGGGAGAAATAGCAAAAACAACTTTTAAATTCATTTGTGTAACCCTAACTCCCTCATCCAATACCAACTCTTTTAGTGTGTCACATGGTTTTACGACCCCTTATTTCCTGTCGGGTGCAAATTATCTCGCAGCTTCCCACAGGGATGAAGGCAGTGTTGGGGACATCATATGCAGACAGAAAATACAAGCTGAACACTGGTTGAACCCAGGGAGAATCAATTACAGGGACATAAGTACTTGTGTCTGGGTCAGAGGCCTTGATTTGTCCAGAGCAAAGTGAATCCAGTTTATTGGCCAAGTATTCACATACAAAGATTTTGCCTTGGTTCTCCGCCCACAAGTAACAACATGACATACAGTGACAGTTACGAATGACTCAGAAAACATGAAACATTAATAATAATAAAACATTAATGATAAAACACCATTGATCAAGCATGTGAACCAACAAAATACCAGATCAAAGGGAGGCTACAGATTTTTGGCTGTTGAGTAGAGCAACTACTCGTGGATAAAAACTGTGTTTATGTCTGGCTGTGGCAGCTTTGACAGTCCGGAGTCGCCTTCCAGAAGGAAGTGATTCAAAGAATTTGTGGCCAGGGTGAGAGGGGTCAGAGATGATCTTGCCCGCTCGCTTCCTGGCCCTTGCAGAGTACAGTTCATCAATGGAGGGAAGGTTGCAGCCAATATTCTTCTCTGCTGACCGGACGATTCGCTGCAGCCTCCAGGTGTTGTGCTTGTCGTAATATCCTGTCATTGGCTTGTCGTGTTGTCGTAATATCCATTCAGTTCACAACTATCTCTCTCTCCCTATCTCTCTGTCTCTTTTTACACTTTCTCTCTTTTCTTTTTCTTTTTCTCTCTCTCCGTGGCTCTCGCTCTCTTTCTCTCTCATGATGTTGTACGCCTGACATCTGAAGATACATCTGCATCCCATTGAACGCCGGCCAGACTTATGTTTTTGTTATAAGAGCAATAAAACAAAAACGTATGTTCTTTTACTATAAAATTCCTTTAAACTATTAGAAAACATGCCTTAAACTATGTCTTGTAGCCTTTCTACCTTTATGATCCAAAAATGTGCATGTTCTCAAGTCTATCAATTTGTACTTTAATGTAAAAATCCAGAGTTTCTGAACAATCTTGAAGGGCTGATAAGATCTCAGTCTAATGCTTCAAAAGGAAGTTAATACCTGTAGCATTTTCTCAGAGCTACATTTGAGTGTCATCACAGATTATGCTTATCCTCCACACGTGAGAGACCAACGCTGGATCTAGTGTTGGGAAATTGGGAAGGACAAGTTAATGAAGTGTTTGTGGAGGAGCCTTTTGGGACCAGTGAGCACAGTTTGATTAGGTTTACGATAGTTATGGACAGGGACGGAGAGGGTCCATGTGTTAAAATGCTCAACTGGGGTAAGGCCAACTTTGAGGGTATGAGAGAAGGTCTCGCTGAAGTTGACTGGAGCAGGTTATTTGAGGGGAAAGGAACATCGGCCAGGTGGGATGTTTTTAAAAGTGTACTGAAGAGAACTCAGGATGTGTACGTCCCCGTTAGAGTGAAGGGCAAAGCAGGCAAACGTAAGGAAGCTTGGCTGACGAGGGAAATTGAGACGTTAGTCAAAAACAAGAGGGATGCATGGACAGCTGGGATCAAGTGCATCCCTGGAGGAGATTGGGAATTAAGGAGTATATAGAAAAAGGAAATCAGAAGGTCAAAAAAGGAAATAGCACAGAGTCTTTTGCCCAGAGTAGGGGAATTGAGGACCAGAGGACATAAGTTCAAGGTGAAGAGGAAAAGATTTAATAGGAATCTGAGGAGTAACTTTTTCACACAACGGGTGGTGTGTGTACAGAACAGGTAGCCGTGGTAGTTGAGGCAGGGACTATCCCATAGTTTAAGAAACAGACAGGTACATGGATAGGACAGGTTTGGAGGCATATGGACCAAGCGCAGGCAAGTGGGACTAGTGTAGCTGGGACGTTGTTGGCCGGTGTGGGCGAGTTGATCCGAAGGTCCTGTTTCCACATTGTATTATTCTATGACTCCAGCCTGAAACGTCACTTAATCCTGTTCTTCAGAGATGCTGAGTGACTCCAGTACTTTTGCATCTGCAGTTCCTTATTTCTACTCTTTGCAGTGTTGAGTTCTTTGTTTGCACCACTCTCTTTCTGAAGAAATGGCTATTGGTTTCCGTATCAGATTTACTGTTAACTTTCACACAGTTCCTTCTTCTAAGAAGATCCTCTCCACCTGAGGTGTTTAAGAAAGAACTGCAGATGCTGGAAAAATCAAAGGTAGACAAACATGCTGAGAAACTCAGCGGGTGAGGCGGCATCTGGAGCGAAGCAATAGATGATGTTTCGGGTCGAGACCCTTCTTCTATTTCTTCACTTCTTAGATGCTGCCTCTCCTGGAGTCTCTCCACCTGAGGAATCGCCTTCTCTGGAGCTATCCCATCCAAATCCATTAGTTTATCTTGGCACTATGTTCAGCACTGACATAATGGGCCGAATGGCCTGTTCCTGTGCTGTTGTGTTCTATGTTCTTTGGTCAACGTACTGTCATCCAAAGTATTGAGAAAGCTTGTGAGAACAAGTTTGCTTGTTTACGTACTTTGCTGGCAATGTTGGCATTTGTTGCCCATCCTTCAATGTCCTTGAAGTGAAGTGACAGTTATGAACCAACTAAACTGATGGGTCCAAAGAATAGTAAGGTGAGAGGACATTGTATCCTTTCAAACAAGTGGTCTTTGAGTTTGCATTGAAAGTTATTTTAAACATTTGTACTACAGGTATGACTCTCATGATCATCTGGAACTGAACTGAGTACAATGCATGGAATAAATTGAGGATGATATAGTAGTGATGCAGCAGTTAAATTATAGACATAACAATCCAGAATCCAGAAACACTCCACCTTGGCACCTGTAGAAATTGAATCCACTTAGTGATCTGGATTTTGAAAATAATCAAGTCTTTGTCATGGAAGAAAGACAAAACATGCTGGAGTAACTCAGCGGGACTTGCAGCATCTTTGGAGAGAAGGATTGGGTGACGTTTCAGGTTGAGACCCTTCTCCAAAACTAATTTATTTCCACTTACATCCAACAGGTGAGCAAGTCTGCCATCTGTATCTTGGTCTCCCAAATGTGATTCCAGTCATAGCAATATGATTGACATTTAAAATGGTGGAGTAAGCATTCAGTTGGCAACACCACCATCGCGAGGAGCAATGAGGGAGGGAAATAAATGCTGAGCTTGCAAGTGGTGATTAGATCTCAAAAAACTAAATAGTTTTGACTAATTGAAAGAAACAGTCTGGAATCAACCCTGATCCACTATGTCCATGCTACTGTCGATCACCCACCCGTTCACGCTAGTTCTATGCTTTCCCATGTTCTCACCCACTCACTACATATTCGGGGCAATTTATAGAGGCCAATTAACCTGTAAACCCACAGGTTTTTAGGATGTGGGAGGAATCCACCTAGAGAATACCAGGCAGTCACAAGGAGAACGTGCAAACTCCATGCAGACAGCACCCGAGGTCATGATTGAACCCGGGTCTCTGGCCTGGTGATAAAATCATCGCGGAGCTGCGGGACTGTGGAGTGGCCAGCCGCGGGCGGCGGCGCTGAACTTCAACATCGGGAGCCTGGGATCTCCCGCCGAGATCGCCAGTGGTGGAGCTCCGTCCAGCGCGGCCTGTTGGCTTCGGAAGCCGCGGTCTCCGGTAAGCAAGCCGCCGTTCCAGGCATCCCAAGCCGCTGAGAGGGTTCTCCTGAGGCCGGAGCACCATCACCCGGCGAGAAGGGCCTGTAACATCGGCCCCATAGCGGTGACTGCAGAGGCCTCAATAGGCCCGACTATGGGGGGACATGGGGATGGGGACTGGACTTTGCTGCCTTCCCTCATAGTGGGAACCATTGTGGGGGGATGTTTTTATGTTTATTGTTAAATTCTTTAATGTTGTGTCTTATCTTTATCTGTGTCCTGCATGGCAAGTCACATTTCACTACACCAATTGGTGTATGTGATAATAAATGTCCTTTGTATCCTTGTATCCTTTGTGAGGCAGCAGCTCTATCAGTTGTGTTGGATTAGATAGGATCATCATCTCCTGTCTCCCGCAAACTGGATAATGCATTCAATGGAGACACAAGGAACTACGGGTGCTGGTTTACAAAAGGCACAACGCGCTGGATTAGGGTTCAGGCAGCAACTCTGGTAAACACAAATAGGTGATGTTTTGGGTCATGACCCTCCTTCAGAATGAACATTGTGTTGTTTTCAAATGGTATTAAGTGTATTAATACGTTCCTGACACAGTGAGTCTTTAGGAGGTGGAGGCATGATAATCTTGGGCCATCAACTGCTGACTGACTTTCACTTTTGACAAATATCACAATTCTTTTAATCTGACGCTGTTCCAGGAGGTTTGAAACAGTGGAATCTGCAGCCAAAATAATGTCTGAATCTCCTGACTGGCAGATGCAACATCAGTCTTGAATCCAATCCAGCTGCTGTCGGTAACACGACCAAACGTTTGTGCTTAGTTCTGTTTCAAGTTATCAGTGAAAAACAACAAAGCTGTTGACCCAAGAAGCAGTGAGATGTGATTCTGTCGGCTAAATGTTGGATGATGCAAAGCTTTGTGGTGGTGAATAAAACAATTTACACCCACCATTCAGCTATGTTAAAGACCAAGGTTAACAGAAAATGTGTCATGTCATGACCTATTCTGATGAGGATGATTAATTGAATCGATTAGTGCTGTTAATCCAGGTATTTTATTTATTTTTCTTCTTAAAGTAAACTTCAGGGATTTTCCCCTGTTTCTGCCATTAATGCTATCTTCCATTGACATTAATTTGAACGTTTTCCCCTAGTACCTCCTCTGACAAATAAATGGGCGAGGAGAAGGACCTGGTGTCCAAGGAAGGAGGTGGCTGGAGGCCTGGGACTAGCCTGGGATTAGCCTGGGATTAGCCTGGGACTAGCCCGGGACTAGCCCGGGACTAGCCTGGGATTAGCCTAGGACTAGTTTGGGATTAGCCTGGGATTAGCCCGGTGCAGGCACTGCTCATAAGGTTACTCCTCTCTTTACAAATGTTGTTTGATTAGTTCAGCATTATTCTGGGGATGGGGCAGTCAGTCAGTCAAGGAGGCCATTCAGTTCCAAGGCACCTGCCCATCAGAAAGCGAGGGCTACTTGAAGTTAGAGAAGTCAATATTCACACCACTGGGGTGTAAGCTGCCAAAGCTAAATATAGAGGTGCTGTTCCTCCAATTTGCGTTGAGCATCACCCTGACAGCGGAGGAGGCCCAGGATAGAAAGCATTTGCAAGCCATGTGTTCCAACATTGGCCTGATTACATGGCTTTTATTTTTGGTTCACCAGGCGCAGCAACGCAAAGAAATGAAGTGTCATTGACCTGATCGTTGTCTCCGTTTCTACGTTGACAGATACTGCCTGACTTGCTGAGCACGGCTGGCAATTCTGTTGAATGCCTTCATTAGACATCTGTTTATTCTTCTAGAAGGCCAGACTGCATTGTCAACAAAACAAGCGGGGCATCTTGAAAATCTCATCAATATTTCAGGCTTCACTCAAATAGTTGAAATCCATTGATTTGGGTGGGCGGGGGGTGGGGGGGGGGGGGTTGGTTATGTGTTCTCGCACGCTAGTATTTTACAGATTATTGTTATCCTGCAAGTTTTTAATACCTTGCATTTTTGGGGTTGAGACTGAGGGATGAAAGTGGTTACATTTTACAAGTGTTAAAGACTTGCAGATTAATCAGAGCACTGGTGGAATGGATGTATAAACCAGGTGTGGGAAGGAACTGCAGATGCTAGTTTAAACCGAAGATAGACACAAAACACTGGAGTAACTCAGCGGGTCAGGAATTATAAACCATCCCTGGGTTCCGCTCTAACAGACTTCCTTAAGTCCCTTTTGTCCATGTATCAGAAAATACCAAAAAAAAAGCACTTGTTATGCTGATCATATCTCCACAGTATTGTAATGAATGGCATGAAGAGTACGTAAGACTGATAAGAAAGAATGACTGAATGTAGAGAGAGAGGAAACTAGTTCTGCTGTTCATAGGAACTAATGTAATTGGACTTCTGATGGCATCAGTACTGTTAGAACTTGTTGGCATGAATGGGTCTTCGAGGGTCAGGCGTTCGTACCTCAGGGACAGCATGCATTTGCCTGTCCTTTTTTTTATAACAGTATAACATTTCCATTTCCTGCACCCTTAAACTAAAATCATAAAAACTCACTACTTTACTCAACCTGTTTGCACACTCTCCACAAATGGCTGAAGAAAGAATAGGAATGTTATGGTTTTGGAAAAGTCCTAGAATGTGTTTGATTGATTGGTAAAGTCTCAGTAGGATTTGCCAGCTTGTTGAAAGATGTGATGGCATTGTTGGTAGGGTATGGTATTTAGTTGTCACATGTTTGAGGTACAGCGACATTCATTTTTGTACACAGTTCAGTACGTATCATTATACATAAGCACTTGGATACATATTAGATAAGCATCTTAGATATGGTACTAGTATATAGCAGTAATACGGCATCGCCAGGTTGGAGCCATTTTCAAGTCCCAGTTGAACATGGGACTTGAAAAGGGACAGGTCTAATGATTCTATCCTGGATGTTACTCCCCTATGTTCAACACGCATCACTATTTCGTGCACATTTGCTACGTCATAGAGGACAAACTAATACTTTGGCATTTTTCATTCAACAGGCTTCCTGCTTCCTTCATCAGTTTCCGATGAGTCTGGTCCTATCACCATCATCTTCCAGTCACCCTTTTATTTACTCTCCACTTGCCCTACTCTTGCCTGTTCTTATTTAATCGCTTTTGCCATATCTCAGATATTTTCCTCCTTTATTCCTCTTTTCTCCTTCTCAGCATTTTAGAATCTTACATCTCTCATTTCTGATGTGAGGTCACTCTAGTCCTCTCTCTGCAGATGCTGCCTGATTAGTTTAGTATTCATTGTTTATATTCTCAAAATGGGGCAGAAAAGGAGCCATTCATCTCCAAGGCAAATACCCACCAGCACCATTCCCATTCTCCCTATTTCTGAGTACCCCTGCAATTTTCTTCTCTCTCACACAAGCTGACAACCACTGTATCACTCCATGACTCCTTGGATTACTTTAGCCAAACTTGCCCAGTAGCCAATTAACTTGCCAGCACGCCTTTGCTTCCTGAGAAACCCATGCAGTCACGGAAAGAACATGCAACTCCACAAGGGCAGCCCCCAAGATCAAGGTCTAACTTGGATGCTTTGAATTGTAAAGCTGCACCATGGACAGTGTGGCATGGCAGGGTTGTGTTGATTGAATGGTGGACAGTAGAGCAAGCACACTGTCGTGTTTGTGGAGGATTTGCAAGCCAGGTTTTCAACATTGAACTGATTACATTGCTTTTATTTTTTGTCTCACCAGGCACACCTGTTAAATTATCTAACTACAGAAGATCAGGCACTGCGTCATGAAAACCAAGTCAAGGTGGTTCATCGGATGAAGCGAAGCCAACTCAGACAGCCAGGAGCAAGAGGTGAATAAGTAGTGAAAGGGGATAGAGGTGAGAGCATGGGTAGAGGTACAGTTTTAGTTTTAAGGGAAGGCGCTGATGATAACAGCCAGCTACAAACTTTTATCATTCTTCCAAATGGTCTTTATTAAAATTCCTAAGTGTAAAAATTATAATGTACAAGTAAAATTGTATTGCTCTCATTATTTAATTGAGATTCATTACATAGAGAATTTTAAAAGCATACCTTTCAACTGGCTGGCAGGACCGCTGAATGTTTAATTCAGTGCAAGGATGAACAATATTGAAGGATATGATGGATGGAGGTTTTCTAGCGAGGAATTCTAAGACTGCTAACTTTTTCTGGGGTTCAGGAGTTCAAGAACTTCATGGACCACAGTTCCCAGAACAAAAGGAAGCCAAAGGAAGTTTCAGTATTCTGTCAGAGGGCAGGCAGTGAGTGGTGTTGGATGGTGCAGAGGTGCAGCTGGTAGAGCTGCTGCCTCACAGCACCAGCAGTCCTCACCTTCAGTGCTGTGTTGAGTTTACATGATCTAACTGTGACCCCATAGTTTCTTCTGGTACTCCGCTTTCCTCCCACATCCCAAGGGCATGTTCATGGGTGAACTGACCACTGTAACTTTCCCCTGGGATGTACGTCTGTGTTGGAATCTGGTAGGTATGTATAGGAATGTGGCGAGAATAAATTGGGATGGGATAGTTTAGTTTGGCGAAACAGCGTAGACACAGGCCCTTTGGCCCACCGAGTCTGCACTGACTGGCGATCCCCGCACATTAACACTATCCTACACACACTAGGGACAATTTTACATTTATACCAAGCCAATTAAGCTACAAACCTGTCAGTTTTTGGAGTGTGGAATGAAACCGAAGATCTTGGAGAAAACGCGTGCAGGTCACGGGAAGAATGTACAAATTCTGTACAGACAAGCACCCATAGCCAGGATCGAACCCACATCTCTGGCGCTGTAAGGCGGCAACTTTACTCCTGCGCCACCGTGCTGCCCTGCTATTGGTATAAGGTTAATGGAAAAGGATGATTGATGATCAGCATGGACTCAGTGGTCCAAAATGCCTTCTTCCATGCTGTATGACTATGCTCTGTTACTCTATAGCTTTCTGGATATCCAGTGTCAGGTCTTTAGTGTAATAGGTATATGAGGTTCTGCAGGCTGCCATTTTTCCAGCTGCATGACACGGATAATAGTCGTGCTCCCATATCCTATCCTGATTTTCTGCAGACGGGAGCATGCTAAAAATGATTAAATATTCCATCCTGTTCACTCGCCTTCTGTGGCTTGGAGTGTTGAAGTTTTCTTGGTTTGCACAGATCAGTTGTTTATTTTCGATCCTTCAGTTTGTTCCTCTTGCTTTTTCTTTCTTCAAAGGGAAGCTGACACCCTTGTTACATCCTCTTATTGTAATATTTTGATCCAATATTTTCTATCTCTCCTCCTTGACTGGAACTTTAGTATCTCACCCTGGCAAAGTATTCATGGGGAATCTTAGCGCCACCTTTCATCTCATGACACAATTGTTTTGGTCCTTTTCCCTCCAAAACATGCTAAACTTTCATTGATTTTAATTATTAGTCATCAAGTCCCAGTGTCTCATACAGGCTTCCCTTTTAGTTCAGTTCAGTTTAGTTTATTGTCACACTAGGCTAATAGGGACCCGTTGGGTCCGAGCTTCACACGGGAGGGCTGGTCCCCCAACGCAATATTCCACCTCTCCACCAATTCCAATATACACACTCACACACACACTCACACACTCACACACATGCACAAACACACACACACACACACACACGCACAAACACGCACACACACGCACACACACGCACTCACTCTCACACTCTCTCACACTCTCTCACACTCTCTCTCTCACACACTCACATACACACTCACACCATATATATGACAGTAAACTTTCTTGAATCTACTCACATGGCTGAGCGCGGGCTCTCCAACGTGGGGCTTCCGCAGTCAGCGACACCTCCGCAATCAGTGTGACCTCTGCACTTACTGGAAATTACGCAACCAGCGCAACCTCTGCACTCACTGGAAATGACACAATCAGCGCTACTTGTCCACTAAGCGGAAGTCACAAAATGGGCGGGACTTTTGAACCATAGTCACCTAACAAAGCATTTATTCCTCCAAATACAGTCGAGCATTTATTCCTTCCATACGCAGTCGGACCTAATAAAGCACTACAGTTTCAAGCACAGGCAGGGCAGCAGGCCAAACAACTCATGGCATTGTCATTAATGTCTAACAAATCATTTATTGCAAGTACATTGCAGACTCACAGTTCAGTTGATTCGCAGTTTAGAATGACAGTCATGGTCTTCCTCATGATCTTGCAGAGTGACTGATTCATTTTTTATAGTCCTGCCCATTTGATCTTAGGTTTTTTAAACACTCATAACTTTTTTATTTTTCATCGACGGGAAAAATCCTCTGGACTGTGAGTTCACAGCGATATATGGTAGCGTTTGTTCTAAAATTAATATACAGCGCAGACAGGAAGTGGTCAAGATGAGACTTTTAATTACATAGATGTACCGAGGTACAGTGAAAAGCTTTTGTTTTTAGTGCCTTCTATGCACCCTGTCAGCAAGGAGATCTACATTTGACAGGTCCATGTTTTTCTTTTTATGAGAACATACGTATTATTCCTTTGAACCTCCTGACATGCCTGTCATTACTCTGATTGACAGAGTAGATTTTCACTTCAGATAACTTTTGCTAAATTACTTGTCAGTCTAGTAAACGTGTAATTAATCTAACTGAGAATCTTGAATCCAATTTTGTTTATGTTCTTTTCCATAAGAATCCGAAATCTATAACCAAGAGTCAAGAGTGTTTAATTGTCATATACGGTGTGGTCAGAGCAGCTGCACAGAAACATGCAACACAACAACACAACAAATACATAAATAGACAATAAATACATTGTCTGTCATTCTAGGTGATCCAGACCTGATCGTGCAAGGGAAAGTACACAGAGAAATCTTCATGCAAGCCCATAGTGGTGATGAGGTGGGGTTGTGTGTGTGAATTCACACAACCCCACCTCTAGACTAAACTAGACTTGGAAGTAGACAATTCAACCTCTAAGTCTAGTCTGGAGGTTGAATTGAAGAATTTGTTCTTGAATCTGGTGCTAATGGGTCTCAGTCGAGAGTGTTTTATTGTCCCAGATAGAACAATGATAGAAGGGTCTGAAGAAGGGTCTCGACCCGAAACGTCGCCTATCTCCTTCGCTCCTTAGATGCTGCTGCACCCGCTGAGTTTCTCCAGCTTTTTGTGTAACCCTCGATTCTCCAGCATCTGCATTCCTTCTTTAAAACTTTGTCTACTCCACTGCGATATCTCCTCAAGGTATGCCTACTTTGAAGAAGTTCTCCTCCTCCCTACGGAGACAGTTTCACAACCTCCTCTCTAACTGCTCCCCCTCTGTGATACCCCCTTCCCTCCAACTCTACGACCACATCCTCACCCAGACTCGATACCACAGCCACATCTGCTTCCTCGGGGCTTGCCTGCGCCTCCATCTCATACCCCGTGGATTCCAGCTCCAATTCACTGCCTCCCAGTTCGGACCCCAGCCGGACTATCGGTACCGACGGGCCATCTGCCGCCACACTGTACAATTCTCCAACCGGGCACTAAGATCCACCCTGGTTGCAATGCGCCGACACCAGCAGGACCTCGCATTGACTCTCCCAAAACTTCGGGCCTCACTCACCCAGACTTGCAACGGACCCCAACTACACTACATCCTCCGGAAGATCCACCGCAAAGTCTGAAGAAGGGTCTCGACCCGAAACGTCGCCTATCTCCTTCGCTCCTTAGATGCTGCTGCACCCGCTGAGTTTCTCCAGCTTTTTGTGTAACCCTAGAACAATGATATGCTTCCTTGCAGCCGCACAACAGAATATGTAAACATAGCACTTTATAATATAATAAAACAATATAATAAATGAGAGAGAACAGAAAGTCCAGTGTGTGTGCGAGTATATATATAACTATATGCATATATATCACACACGCATACATGCATATAAAAATAAACAAACAATAATAGTGCAAAAAGACAAAACTAATGCCCCAAGTCAATGGAGTTCAGAGGTTATTGGAGGATATGCTCCTGTACTTTTGTGACCAGAATGGTTTAGGTCTTTGGTGATATTAGCTGCTGAAGCAGTGCTTTCTACAGATCCCTTCCAAGTTGGGGAGGTCGATACCAGTGATGGGCTGTATAATGTTCACCATTTTCTGCAGCTTCCTTTTGTTCCTCAGCCATGGTGCCATAAGATGCTCTCCCATTGTTTTACCTTCCCATTTTTAACCCTATTTTACCTTCCCGACCTCATTCCTCTCTAAATTCTCTTGTTGCTGATAGACAGCAGAAAGCTGGTGTAACTCAGCGGGTCAGACAGAATTTCTGATGAAAAAGAATAGATGACGTTTCGGGGCGAGACCCTGCTTCAGAGTCAAGGGAAAGGGAAACGAGAGATATAGACGGCGATATAGAGAGACATAGAATAAATGAATAAATGATATGCAAAAAAAGTAAAGGAAACAGGCCTTTGTTAACTGTGGGCTAGGTGAAAATAAGTTACAGACAATGAGACTCAACAAGATGACTTTGAAACAAGTGCAATGACTTGGGTGGGGGAGGGATGGCGACAGAGTGGATGCAAGGGTTACTTGAAGTTAGAGAAATCAATATTCATACTGCTGGGTTGTAAGCTGCCCAAGCGAAATATGAGGTGCTGCTCCTCTCTTGCTGAGTTTGCTGTGAACCAACAGAAAAATTATGTCCTCAAAGCTACTTTGGAATTCTGCATATCTTGTATATCTTTGACACTGACTGAATCCCAGCTAAAGTTAGCGTAATTAAAATATCCCACAATTACTGCCTGTGTGCTTTTGTGTTTACCAGAAGTTTGCTGACAAATTTGCTTGGATTAATTAAAGATTTACAGCTCATTCCCAGCAGTGTAATTGGGTTTTTTTTCTGTTCCTTTGGTCATTAGTCTTGGACGTTCAATGAATTAACTAATAGTGAATTTATGAAGTAAGGTTCAACCTACAAATTCAATGACCAAGGATGACTTTTCCCACGTATAATGTGTTTATTTGTTAAACAGCATTCCATTTGCAATATAAGCTGGGTGATTGTCAAGCTGAGACTGCTGGTGAAGCAGGTTGGACCAGCCATGTGGTTGCACACATTCACCAATAACATATTTGGCCCAGTGCTGTCCATTGCAGATAGATGTTCTCACTATAACTGTAGCTCTTGTGCAGGAAAGAACTGCAGATGCAGAAACTGCAGAAACATATAACATTATAAAAGGACTGGACAAGCTAGATGCAGGAAAAATGTTCCCAATGTTGGGCGAGTCCAGAACCAGTCTTAAAATAAGGGGAGGCCATTTAAGATGGAGGTGAGAAAAAACGTTTTCACCCAGAGAGTTGTGAATTTGTGGAATTCCCTGCCACTGAGGGTTAGTGGAGGCCAAGTCACTGGATGGATTTAAGAGAGTTAGTTAGAGCACTAGGGGCTGGTGGAATCAAAGGATATGGGGAGAAGGCAGGCACGGGTTATTGATTGGGGACGATCAGCCATGATCACAATGAATGGCAGTACTGTCTCGAAGGGCCGAATGGCCTCCTCCCGCACCTATTTTCTATGTTTCTATGCTAGTTTAAATTGAAGATAGACACAAAATGCTGGAGTAACTAAGCGGGACAGGCAGCATCTCAGGAGAGAAGGAATGGGTGATGTTTCGGGTCGAGACCCTTCTTCAGACTGATGTCAGGGGAGCGGGCGGGACAGAGATGGAATGTAGTCGGAGACAGTAAGACTGGTGGGAAAACTGGGAAGGGGGAGGGGATGGAGAGAGAGGGAAAGCAAGTGCTACTGTAGCTCTTGCTTTCTGTTGAGACAGTTTGTCCATAACTTTGCAGTACATCAACCAAGAGGCAAGCATTATTTGTGCATTTGGGCATGAATTTCAACAAGATTTGGTGATATTTTCCCCACTGTTTGCGGATGATGTGTGAAGACAGGGTTACCGAGGTGAACAATATCTTTTGTTTATTTCTGAATTGCGAAATGGCAATATTTACAACGGACCCAACCACTTGTTCTGTCGTTGGTACCATGGTCATATTATAGAAAGATATAAAATTATTAAGGGATTGGACAGTCCAGATGCACGAAAAATGTTCCCGATGTTGGGGCAGTCCAGAGCCAGGGGTTACAGTTTAAGAATAAGGGGCCATTTAGGATTGAGATGAGGAAAAACGTTTTCACCCAGTGAGTTGTGAATCTGTGTAATTCTCTGCCACAGAAGGTCGTGGAGGCCAATTCACAGGATGTATTCAAGAGAGCGCTAGATATAGATCTTAGGGCTAATAGAACCAAGGATATGGTGAGAAAGCAGGAACGGTATACTGATTCTGGATGATCAGCCATGATCATATTGAATGGTGGTGCTGGCTCGAAGGGCTGAATGACCTACTCCTGCATCTATTTGCTATGTTTCTATGGTCATGTTTATTCTTCCTGAATCCTGTTCTCGGTTCATCTCAATCCCATCCTCTCCTTTGTGCGGCCAAAGTGCCTGCAAAACTGAGTGATCCTACCCCAAATTGAACTCTCCAGACTCTAAGGTAGGCACAAAAAGCTGGAGTAACTCAGCGGGTCAGACAGCATCTCTGGAGAAAAGGAATAAGTGACATTTTTAATCGAGACCCTTCTTCAGACCCTGAGCCATTAAGTTACTCCAGCTTTTTGTGCTTATCTTTGGATTAAACCAGACTCTGCAGTTCCTTCCTACAGACTCTATACTGTATGAGGCAGGTTTAGTAAAATTGCAGATGATGCAAAAGTGGGTGGTATTGTAGCTAATGAAGATTACAGCAGCATCTTGACCAGATCAATCAATCAGTCAATCGGTCCATCGGTCCATCTGTCCATCGGAACCTGAGCCACTTTTCCTCGACACCCTTCATGTCCCTCCGAGATCCAAGGAGGCATCTCCTGCACCAATGGACTACTGTACTCCTACGCTCCCTGCTCTTCCTCGCCCTCATCCACTGTCCCGACACAAAGTGGCGGTCGGTGTTGCCTTCTCGCCACGAGAGTGGGGGTCCCTCTACTTGGGTTTTCTCCCCCTCTATATTGGGGACCTGTGGTGGAGGGTACTGCACCGAGGAGTTCCCAGCAACCTGTTTCTTTCGCAGTTCACAGACTCGCCAGTCGCCTGCCATTTTTACGGGCTGGAAGAGTCTGTGTACCACGTGTATATGGAGTGCGTGAAGCTGCAGTCCCTGTTACAATATCTAAAGGGGCTGCTACTTGCCTTCTGGTTGCACTTCTCACCCACCATCCTCATCTCTGGACACTCTGTGCATTGGGGAGAGGGTCTGGTTGGGTTGCTCCTGGGCCTGGCCAAGCTGGCCATCCGCGGGTCACGGCGCCAGGGGGAAGAGGGCTCTGCCCCTTTTCCGGGGTACATCCGCGACCGGGTGGTGTTAGAGAGGGACTGCGTGCTGTCCACGGGCACCTTGGGGGATTTCTGGGACCCCTGGGCACCGCAGGGGGTGGAATGTATCCTTGTCAAGGAGTTTAAGATAGTTGTTTAATACTCAGTATATTTAGAATATCTGTTTTACTATTTACTACAGTGGTGGGTTTGTCGGTATTGTTTTGTATTGTACATACATTCT
The DNA here is from genome assembly GCA_035221665.1 of Okamejei kenojei. Taxonomy (NCBI): domain Eukaryota; kingdom Metazoa; phylum Chordata; class Chondrichthyes; order Rajiformes; family Rajidae; genus Okamejei; species Okamejei kenojei. The sequence goes on from CM069143.1 coordinate 2,748,925, forward strand.
TGCATTAATTCATTAAATGTATTTTGGTTAAAAATAAATTTGTCGATCGGTCTATCGATTGAGATCTTATATTTTATTCCAGAGTTATAAATAACAAAGTAGCTGAGGATTAATAATGCTGTGTGAAACCCTCCCCTATTGCTTTATATCTCACAGTTTGTGAGAGATCAAACATCATATCCTGTGATTGAAGCAGCCCAAAGGAGACATTTGTGGGATTCAAACAACCAAGTTGATTCATTTGTACAGAAAGGCTGGACACTCCATTGCACTGAGATGTTATGAATCTGTGGAATTCTCTGCCACAGAGGGCAGTGGAGGCCAATTCACTGAATGTTTTCAAGAGAGTTAGATTTAGCTCTTAGGGGTAACGGAATCATGGGATATAGGGAAAAAGCAGGAACTGTCCAAGCGAAATATGTGGTGCTGCTCCTCCAATTTCTAGTCAGTGGTGCTCACTCTGGCCATAGAGGGGGCCCAGGCCAGAAAGGCGGTGCTGGCTAGAAGGGCCGAATGGCCTATTCCTGCACGTATTTTTCTTCTGTTCTCTGTTTCTATGTTTCTACTCCAGCTTTCCTGTGCTTAAATGATATCCCATACTACATGTCTATAATGGTATCACTTCTGATTATGTTTGCAATTTCTTATACACTTTGTTCCAAGATAGATTTACAGGGTTCAACCACATCACAGGAACTCTCCCATCTTTGTGTCAGACCTGATATCAGCCATTTCATTCAGCCAACACTGACAGATTCTAAAAATAAAATAATGTTTCAAAATGTGTTAGATCCAAATGGGCAGATGTGAGTAAATCACTCATTGCCAAAGAGGGATCTTTCAATCTATGTGCAGCCAAGTATCTAGCTGGAGTTTCAGAATCCACTTTATAAATGAAAGCGATTTAGTTCATCTGATGCAGTTGACATTGTGTCCACATGGTGTCTCCTTAATCACATTTGACAATAGATCTGACACCAGCTTGCGATCAACAAAGGGAAGTTCAATGAAAATTTCCCATTTGTGTGGAAGTTTGCCTATGCTTTTCAGTATTGTGCAATTTTATCCTACTTGATCTCTCGCTTTCACACCTTACCCTTCCATATCTCTTATTTCCCTCTCCCCTGACTCTCAATCTGAAGAAGGGTCTCGACCCGAAAGGTCAGCCAATCCTTCTCTCCAGAGATGATGCCTGAGTTACTCCATCTTATGCAATTGAAACTTTTTTTTCTGAAAGGGAAAGCAGTAATAATCATTTCAAGGCATTTTGAGCTGCTCAAACATCAACTGGAGATTTCCAACCCTGAGTCACATTTGTGAACCTGGGTGCTAGGAATTTTGGGCTAGCATCATTCCCCACTTCTCTCCTCCTCCTCACTCAGCTGTAAACCTTTGTTACAACATCCACTGTCCCCCACATCTTGCTGCCCCGTTGAGGGAGGGGACAGATTCAATCATGCCATCACATCATGCGAGAAGTCCTGACCTTCATCAATGACCATGCAGCCATCAATGTGATGAGGAAGGGTCTTGACCCGAGACATCACCCATTCCTATCCAGAGACGCTGCCTGTCTCGCTGACTTACTCCAGCATATTTGTGTCTATCATCGATGTGCTGTTGTAAATGTGCACTATCTCCTGGCTGCCAACAGCCTTCTAGGTGCTGGGTAATGCCCCCACCCACTTAGGAAACCTGAACGGAAAGCTCTGGTGACCTTGCGCCCCACCCAAGGTTTCCGTGAGTCGCCAGAGGTTCTGGTCACTCGCCTGGAACGCCTCGACCGAAGCGTGAGCTGCATCTACCGACCAAAGATCCTATAGGGCAGCAAGATGTGGGGGACAGTGGATGTTGTAGCAAAGGTTTACAGCTTTAAGCCCCTGAGGAAACTTGAATGGAAACCTCTGGAGACCTTGCACCCCACCCAAGGTTTCCGTGAGTTTCCCGGAGGTTCCGATCACTCTCCATGAGTCACCAGAGGTTTTGGTCACTTGCCTGGAAAGCCTCGACCGAAGCGTGAGCTGCATCTACTGATCAAAGATCCTACAGGATCCTATAGGATCTTTGCTACCAACCCCACACACACACAAACACATCGCGAAGGTGGGGGCCAGGGACAGCGGAGGAGCGCTGTCTGCGCGATGAAGAGGAAGGTAAACGGCTGCCACAGAGCACGGTAAGTCCTTTAGAGAGCGCGGGAAGGAGGGAAAGAATGGGAGAGAATGACAGAGAAAGGGAGAGAGAAGGGGGGAGAGAACGGGGGGGGGGGGGGGGGGGAGTGTGGAGACTGTTTTAAGAAGTTTAATAATGTTAGCGGGCATTGGTCCTGAAAACCAAAGATCCAACAGGATCTTTGCAGAAAACTCCAATGAGCCAATCAAAGTGGCCGGTCAGCGAAGGAGATTGCTTTGACTGCCTGTAAGTAAATAGTGACCCCACTCCACTGGCTTCCACCAAACGGCAACCTGGTCGAGGCCGGAAACCACTTTCCACCATTAGGGAGAGTGACCAGAACCTCTGGCAACCTTACGGAAACCTTGGGTGGGGCGCAAGGTCTCCAGGTTTCCTAAGTGGGACAGGGGCATAACTCTCAGTAGTCAGTATGGGGATTTTAGTTACTTCCAGGAGACCACCAGACAATTAGGAACTCTACTGGCTTTTATGTGAACATATCGCGTCTCATACACATGAAACTAGAAGAGGCCACTTGGTCCATCTAATCCGCTCCTTCCTCACCATGGGAAATACTTATCCCCATCTGCATTGTAGTCCATGCAATTTAGCTTCTTCATGAAGTAAAATCTCCTCAGGAAACGAAGCTAATTAGGCGTTTTTAACAATGCTGTCATCCCAATTATTCATCCCTGACCAACAACGGCAGTACCTTGTGTATTCAAGCATCATACACATGCCAAAAACCACTGCCCTGCTCCCAACCAATCATCAGATTGGTTTTTTATTATTGTACAATCTTGCTCTGAACTATCATTTCTTATTTTTTTAAATCTTCTTATCCATCCACTGAAGTCCTGAAATATTACATTTATAATTACATGGACCTGAAAGGAATGGAGGGTTATGGTCTGAGTGCAGGTAGATGGGACTAGGTGAGAGCAAGTGTTCGGCCAAGATGGCCTGTTTCCAGGCTGTAATTGTTATATGGTTTTATGGTTATATGGTTATAACCTTAGTGAATGGTGATGGTTGAATGGCCAGTTAGAAAGACTCCCCAGAGTACAGCAGGAATTATCTTTCTGTGTCTCCTTTATATGTTGTTCCTTTATTTCTATTTTTTTTTTAAACATGCACTATTTAGGGCTGGGGGTGAGAAAAGCAATTGGGAAATACAACAATTCACTGATTACCACAGAATATTTTTTAATTGCACTTGGCTGGCTTGTTTCAGAAGATGAGACACAAGATCCTGAAATAAATATAGACAATACACAATAGACTATAGACAATTGCTGCAGGAGTAGGCCATTCAGTCCTTTTAGCCAGCACCACCATTCAATGTGATCATGGCTGATCATCCCCAATCAGTACCCCGTTCCTGCCTTCTCCCCATATCCCCTGACTCCGCTATCTTTAAGAGCCCTATCTATCTCTCTCTTGAAAGTATCCAGCGATGTTTCATCGGCGTCCCAGCTTTGCGGAGTTCCAACGCGGCGACCCGGGCAAGGCATCGCCTGCTCCGCGATAGCGCTCCAGCGCTCCAGCGTTGTGCCGCCGTCGAAGCCGAGGTTCTGGGCGGTCCCCTCAGGAAACGCCGCTCCAGGCCCGCTGGTAGGCCGCGCGGACGGGTCGAAGATGCTGCCCGGAGAAAAGCCACCTCTCCGACCAGGTAGGAACCCTGGAAAGCAATTTCCCCCTTCCCCCCCACATAAAAAAGACTAGAGCTCCAAAAAACCAAAACACTCACTCACTAAAAATAAAAAAAAGAGGTGAAACAAAGGACAGCTGCAGGCTGGGCAGCCATACCCAGGACGACACCCCTGGGTTAGATTCTGACTACAGCCACTCTCTGTACGGAGTTAGTTCGTTCTCCCCGTGACCTGCGTGGGTTTTCTCCGAGATCTTTGGTTTCCTCCCACACTCCAAAGACGTACAGGTTTGTAGGTTAATTGGTTTGGTGTAAATGTTTATAAGTGTAAAATTGTCCCTAGTGTGCGTTGGGTAATGTTAATGTGCGGGGATTGCTGGTGGGACGAAGGGCCTGGTTCTGGGCTGTATCTCTAAACTAAACTAAACTAAGAAGTCATAGGTGGACAAAAGGATGGAGTCCCACAAGTCAGAGAGACAGGCTGTTGCAGATTGGAGCCGGGAGCAGGACCAGTCTGTGCAGGCTAGTCGATCAATTAGTCATGGTTAATATCCCCATACAGTCACAAGGAGAATGAACAAACTCTGTACAGACAGCAACCATAGTCAGTAACTCAGTGGGTCAGGAGGCATCTCTGGATAAATGTAATGACCCTTCACCCTTCAGGAAACGTCATTCCTTCTATCCAGAGATGCCACCTGACCCGTTGAGTTACTCCAACATTTTGTGTCTCCCTTTGGTGCAAACCAGCATCTGCAGTTCCCTCTTAGACATATAATTCTATATACTCTGAGGAGAGTTTGGTGATTTGCAGATGTATTTCATGTTAGGGATACTTGATGTTAGTGTATTGAAGTATATTTATGGTAGATATTTCCACCAGATAAATCAAGCCCAGTGTAGGTTGTCTTAATTACGAGAACCCTCAATATTTGATTCACTTAATCTTTATATCCTGCTGTGGAACTTTTGCCTTCACCCATAATTCTCCACAGCAGAAAAAGCTTAATCCGAAGTAATTTAAACAAACTGTTCTGAGTTGCAAAATATGAAACAGCTGTACATTCATATCGACCATTAGTAGTATAAAAAAGAAAGAAGCAATTGTCCAATTTTCTGAGAATTATTAGCAATTTTGTTTTTCTGACAAGGCCTTCATGCTTGAGTTCAATTGGATTTCCTGCAGTTTTGAACAGCTCCCTTTTTTCCAGCAAAAATAAAATGGAACCAGAAGCAGGTCCATCATGTTCTAGCATTGGAGTGAGATTTTTCTCTCGAGTTTTTTAAGCCCAACATTTTTAAACACAAGGAATTTTCAATAAGGTAGATTCCTAAGTGTACAGCGCCCTCCATAATCTTTGGGACAAAGGTCCATTATTTATTTATTTGCCTCTGTACGCCACAATTTGAGATTTGTAATAGAAGAAATCACATGTGATTAAAGTGCACATTGTCAGATTTTATTAAAGGATATTTTTATACATTTTGATTTCACCATGTAGAAACCACAGCTGCGCTTATTCGTAGTCCATCCATTTCAGGGCACCATAATATTTGAGACACATGGCTTCACAGGCATTTGTAATTGCTCAGGTGTGTTTAATTGCCTCCTTAATGCAGGTATAAGAGAGCTCTCAGCATGTAGTATTTCCTCCACTCTTTCCATCACCTTTGAAAACTTTAATAGAAAGATTAACCAAAAACTTTAGTTTGATCTTTATTTAATGAGAAGTTGGAGTGAGGGACTACTTGAAGAACCCGCCAGCCCGCATGAGCGTCAATCTTCAAAGCAACTGTATGAAACCACAGGCCAATTGCACGAACTTAAACTATAGAAAGATTAATAACGCTTGACTTACTGAATGATCTTTATGAGATTCAGGGTTGGGAGTGGAGGGCACGTAGTCCCTCACTTCAACTTCTCGTAAAATAAAGATCAAACTTCAAACGGTAAGATTTCGTTTAGTCTTTCTATTTTATATCGAAGTCTCGTGATGAGATTACGTGAAGCGTTCGAAGCTCTGTGGTTTCATGCAGTAAACTAATCTGTTTGTGAAACACTTAAACAGATAAACCATAAATGGTAGAAAAGACATGGGCTATTAACAACATGATGCTAATGTACATTGCCCTTAATCGGACCACAGTCCCAATTGCCTTTGGGTTAGACAATAGCTTATGCAACACTGTCCAGAATTTTATCTACAACCATCCAGACATGTTCAATGGAATTTTATAACTTCACAAAGTGTGCTGATCTGAGCCTCCTGCTGTTGCAATAAGATGATCAAAGAGGAAAATTTATTCGTTACACAAAAAGCTGGAGAAACACAGCGGGTGCAGCAGCATCTAAGGAGCGAAGGAGATAGGCGACGTTTCGGGTCGAGGCCCTTCTTCAGTCTGAAGAAGGGTCTCGACCTGAAACGTCGCCTGTCTCCTTCGCTCCTTAGATGCTGCTGCACCCGCTGTGTTTCTCCAGCTTTTTGTGTAACCCTCGATTCTCCAGCATCTGCAGTTCCTTCTTTAACAGGAAAATACATTCTATTGGCTGCTAATGAGCCAGCCCCCCTGGTAGAGTGAGACTTGAAATTATTTGAATTCACTCCCGCTTTTAGCTGCTTACACTCTATCCACCTTGGCATAGTCTGCACCAACAATCTCTTATGAAATTATTAAATAACTATGAAGAAACTATCCTTCGTTTCATAGGTACTAGTAAGCTCAGTGTACATTTTTACATAATCGACACCCCTAATCTCCGATCTGGTGGGTATGCTGTCAGCTTCAACTTACCCAACCCCCAACCGTGCCTGTTTGCTTTATGAGTTCATTCATAAAAGCTACCCTTATGTCAGATATGACCCAGAGATACAGACGGAGATTGTGTAAAGGCTGTGCTCTTTGTGCTTAAATCAGTTGTCATAAGCATAATTAACTTCAAAGATACTGCCTCAACATTAGGAATACAGTGGCTGAATATCTGCATAATAATGTATACTCATTACACATTCCACACTACATTGAATCTAGGCTTTAAAATGTTCATATAAAAGACACCATTCATAACCTTAGTTACCAGTGGGTGAATATCTGAGGAAGGACATTATTGCCATAGAGGGAGTGCAGAGAAGGTTCACCAGACTGATTCCTGGGATGTCAGGACTATCTTATGAAGAAAGACTGGATAGACTCGGTTTATACTCTCTGGAATTTAGGAGATTAAGAGGGGATCTTATAGAAACTTACAAAATTCTTAAGGGGTTGGACAGGCTAGATGCAGGAAGATTGTTCCCGATGTTGGGGAAGTCCAGGACAAGGGGTCACAGCTTAAGGATAAGGGGGAAATCCTTTAAGACCGAGATGAGAAAGACTTTCTTCACACAGAGAGTGGTGAGTCTCTGGAACTCTCTGCCACAGAGGGTAGTTGAGGCCAGTTCATTGGCTATATTTAAGAGTGAGTTGGATGTGGCCCTTGTGGCTAAGGGGATCAGAGGGTATGGAGAGAAGGCAGGTACGGGATACTGAGTTGGATGATCAGCCATGATCATATTGAATGGCGGTGCAGGCTCGAAGGGCTGAATGGCCTACTCCTGCACCTAATTTCTATGTTTCTATGTTTCTATGAATAACCAATCATTTGTTGTCCCATTTATAGAACTAGATACAATGACAAAGCAGCAAGAGCAGTCAATTACGCTATAACATAATCGCTTCTCTTAAACCAAAACTGAAAGAACCACAAACCTCTGCTACTTTTGTTTAAAGTAGCTCACATGTATCTCTTCACAAACTTTCCATACAACCATGCATTGATAGATGCACAAGAAATATGCTGAACTAGCCACCACTCGTGTCTTCGAGCAAATATAGGAGCCTATTTCGGCAGACTTATCTACAATGGAAGCCGTGGGTGAATAGGCCAAAGTGACACTACTATAATTCATGTCCCTAAAACTCCCTGTTAAACTCCATACAAAATGCCCTTTAGATCTGACTAGGGCAGCGTTAACTTTAGAATCTTTGTAAATAGCCTAGGGCTGAAGTCAACCCCTTAGGTAGAACCTAAAATTTTCAACACTGGACTTGCCATAAAACACCAGATACATGTGCCTCTCGTATATTGATATCGAAAAGCATACATCTTCAAGATCGATTGAGGCCATAAATCCTCAGTAATCAGCTGAATTGCTGAATGACAATTATCCATCTTAAACTGGTTATACCAACCACATGATCAGCTAGTCAAATCCAAGCTTGATTTGGCATCCTCCATTTTTCTTCAACCTTGAGAAAATATTAGAATATACCCCTCTAGTTCTTGGGCAGACTGCTTTTCCTTTGTGAGATGCCTCTGTTTTCACTTGGATAGCCATAGTTTCCTCTTTGAACCATAAGTACGGAAATCTAGGCTTCTCATGTCTGACCACATCTTCAGCCCCACGCTTGCCAAACAGCTCCCTTCCGGAGCTGAAAAGCGACATTGCTGTCCAAGACATGCCTGCCAGTATTTCGGAGCCCAATTGGACAGACTGCTTCTTCGGCCTACAGCCTCTTTGGAGCCTTGCTGGAGCTTACTGTGCAGGTCACGCCACCAGTTACTCCCAGCCTGGTTAGATAGGCCGCTCCTTCGGCCCCTTCTGCTCCTTCGGAGCCTTAGCGGAGCTCACTGAACAGGCCGCGCCTGCCATTACTCCGAGCCTGCCTCGACAGGCTGCTCCGGCGGCCTTCTGCCTTTTTTGGAGCCTTGCTGGAGCTGACTGTGCAGATCGCGCTGCCAGTTTCTCCCAGCCTGGATCGACAGGCCGCTCCTTTGGCCAGCTGCTCCCTCAGCGGGGCTCACCGGACAGGTCACGCCTGCCAGTACTGCAAGACTGGTTCAACAGGCTGCTCTTGCCAGCTAATGACTCCCGACTGCTCCTTTCCGGAGCTTCAACGGAGAGAGCTGTATGGGTCGCGCCTGTCAGCTTCTCCACGTTCAACCGCCTGCTCTCTTTTGGAGCCGCTATGGCGGTAGCTGCACGGGACGCGCCCATCAGCCTCAAGGCGGTAGCTCTTTCAAGCCATGTCTGACCACCCTCACCGGCGGTAGCTGTACGGGCCACGTCCCTCAGCTTCTCGAGTCCGGCCGCCTGCTCCCTTTTGGAGACTCCACAACGGTAACTGCACAGGCCGCGCCCGTCAGCTTCTCTGGGCCGGCTGCACCTATTTTCGGAGCAGCGGCCCGTCCTGAAAAAAAAAATCTTACCTGCCGAAGCAGTTTTGAACTGCTCCGAATCCCGTGCCATGTGTCGACGTATTGACGCGCATGCAGGTTGGCGGGTTCTTCACATAGTCTCATCACGAGACTTCGATATAAAATTGCTGTTTATCAAGATGAGGACCAAATTTGTGCCAACGAAAGTCAAAGAAGCCATTATGAGACTGAGAAACAAGAATAAAACTGGTAGAGACATCGGCCAAACTTTGTCTTTCCAAAATCATCTGTTTGGAACATCATTAAGAAGAAATCGCAGAGGGACTGGCAGGCCAAGGAAGACCCCCCACAGCTGATGACAGAAGAATTGTCTCCATAAGAAAGAAAAATCCCGAAACCTGTCCGACAGATCAGAAACACTCTTCAGGAGTCAGGTGTGGATTTGTCAATGACCACTGTCTGTAGAAAACTTCATGAACAGAAATACAGAGGCTACACTGCAAGATGAAACCACTGGTTAGTGGCAAAAATAGGATGGCCAAGTCACAGTTTTGCAAGAAGTACTTAAGAGATCAACCACAGTTCTAGAAAAAGATTGAAAGCATACTGTACCACCTCTGTGAAACACGGTGGTGGGGGTGTTATGGCATGGCTCACTTATCTTCATTGATGATATAACTGCTGATGGTAGTATCATAATGAATTCTGAAGTGTATTGACACATCCTATCTGCTCAAGTTCAAACAAATACCATTGGCATGCGGTTCATTCTACAGCAAAATAATGATCCCAAACATACTGCTGAAACGACAAAGGAGTTTTTCAAAGCTAAAAAATTGTCAATTCTTGAGGGGCCAAGTCAATCACCTGATCTGAACCCAATTGAGCATGCCTTTTACATGTTGACGAGAAAATATGATGGATCTTTGTCCCAAACATTATGGAGGGCACTGTGTGATGTTGGTGACGCAGCAGTTACTAGAATAAGGCAATATTTTAATCATCCCATAACAAACAGATGCGGAATAGGCCTTGGAGCCTAGATAGATACGAAAAGCTGGAGTAACTCAGCGGGTCAGACAGCATCTCTGGAGAAAAGGAATAGGCGACATTTCGGGTCGAGATCCTTCTTCAGACTGAGAGTCAGGGGAAAAGGGGCCTCATCACCTCTTGTGTGTGCTCAACCATTCAGTTTAATTCTGAATAAGCTTGCTGCACTATCCACATTTCCCTCGATTTGATTATTGGCTATAATGTTATGTCAGCTGTCTGTGAGTTATCATGCAAGGTCATCATAAAACATAAAGAGTACAGCATGGGAACAGGCCCTTTGGCCCACAATGTCTGTCCGAACATGATGCTCGTCTGCATGCACATGATCCGTGCCCCTCTATTCCCAGCATATCCACGTGCTTATCTAAAAGCCTCCAAAATGCCACAATCGTATCTGCCTCCACCATCACCCCTGGCAGTGCATTCCAGGCACCTGCCATTCTCTGTGTAAATGTTGAAACATAGAAAATAGGTGTAGGTCATTCAATATGATCATGGCTGATCATCCAAAATCAGTACCCCATTCCTGCTTTTTCCCCATATCCCTTGATTCCATTAGCCCCAAGAGCTAAATCTAACTCTCTCTTGGAATGTTATTTCCCGCTCCTTGCATCATTCTGCAGTTTTATACGATATCAAGTGAGAACTCATGTTGGGGACTTGATCCTTACCATTGGACACCCACAGCCAGCAGTGAACAAAAGGTTCAATTCAGTCATACAGAGTTGGTTTTCATTTCAGCTGGCAACATGAAAGGTTGTTTCTCATTCTGAGCCAATGCTCTCCCATATCATTCCTCCTGAATGTGGACAGTGCTGTGCCCCAGCCGGGGTTACTAAAAACATGTACAAGCCACATAATCTGCCTTTGCATCATTCGAGCAAGTCCCTCTCTACTTATCAGTTACTTGCTCTATTTGTTTAAATACCCAAACGGAATAAGACAACCAGCCAACAATTTGAAAGCCAAAAACTGCAAATGCAGGAATCTGAAATTAAAAGATCTGATATTACATAGAATGGTACAGCACAGGAAGAGGCCCTTTGTACCACAATGTCCAAGCTGTTTGTGGAGCCAAGTTAAACTAATCTCCTCTACTTGCACATGATCCATATCGCTTCATTCTTTGCGTATCCATGTGCCTATCCATAGGCCTCTTATATGGCACCATCATATCTGTCTCCATTACCCCTCCAGACAGCGCGATTCCAGATACCCACCACTTTCAGCCTAGAACCTTGTCCTACACAATGCCCACTGTTCCTCTCACCTTATGTCCTCCAGTCTTTGACATTTACAACTATCGACCCTATATATGCCTCATAATTTTATGAGCTTCTGTTAGGTCTCCCTTCAGCCTCCAGCACTCCAGAGCCAAGAAATGGCAAGTTTAATTTAGCCCAGTCTAGTTTAGTTTAGAGATGCAGCATTGAAGCAGGCCCTTCGGCCCACGGAGTCCACCCCGACCATCAATCACTCGTTCACACTAGTTCTATGGGGTTATCCCACTTTTGTATCTGCTACCTACACACCAGGGCAATTCACAGAGACCAACTAACCTACGAACCTGCACATTTTTGGGATGGGGTAGTTAGCTGGAGCACACTTAGCAGGTCCACGTGGTCTCAGAGAGAATGTGACAACTCTGCACAGACAGCACCCAAGGTTAAGATCTGGTGCTGTGAGGCAGCGATTCTACCAGCTGCGCTACTGTGCTGCCTGTAATTCTGAGGGAAGATTATTCATCCACAGCATTAACTCAGATGTTCTCTCTCCAGATATGCTATGAATTTATTTCAGATTTACAGCATTAACTGTGTTCTGCATCTCACAGTTCTTCCATGGTCACATTTATCTTCATCTGTTTGCTCCTTCACACAGATTATCTGTGATGAACAAACATTTATTTCCTTCTCCTAGACTGCATCAAATGCAATGGTATCACTGCACATCCTTGGTCTCAGGCAGGACAGATGTCCCCTCTGAACTTCCCACCTCTCCTCTGTGATTTAAGAAATGTATATTTTCTCTCACTTTTCAAATCGTCAATGTGAAAGTATAAATCTATTTCTGTCACATATCATGCCTCGTATCGCTGGGATTTTGTGGATAAGGGGCACAGGTAGAGTTGTTATAAAGATGGAATGGAAACTGCAATGTGTATTATCAAAAATGATTGGATTAGTTTCCATGAATTAATCTAAGATATTTTTAAACTCTCTCCTGACCCCACCACAGGTGGTCCAGCCCGAATTCCCACCATGCAGAATTTCAAAACGCTTTCTTGGTCAAAGATGAAGGCTAAACTGATGGTGCTTCATCTGGATTATGTGGCCTTTTAATTAATTAATGCAGTAATGGTATAGATATGTTACTGTCTGGCCATTACACATGCAGGGAAAATAAAATGTGCTAATATAGCAGAGATTAGAGTTATTTTGGCCTGCGTTCTGTGTACAGTATTACTAAATGCTTTTGGTGTTAGTCTTGGAGTCTGGACAGCACAGTGAGATTAATTCATTTAATGCTGTGTTCAGGAGTCTTTGCATATTTTGATTTACAGAGATTTTGTAAATAAAATAGTAAGATTAAACGAGAACTTACCAAGTTTGAAGGTTGATCTGTATTTTACGAGGAGTCGCGGTGAGGGATTTCGTGAAGACCCCGCCAGCACGCATGCGCGGCATCCTTCAAAGCAGCGGTGTGGAATCACAGAACCAAACCATGACTAAAAATAGTAAGATGAAAAACGTAGAACTACCACGTTGACCTTATGATAGAGGGTGGGAGCGGTGGGCACGAAATCCCTCACCGCGACTCCTCGTAAAATACAGATCAACCTTCAAACTTGGTAAGTTCTCGTTTAATCTTACTATTTTACTTCGGAGTCACGTGAGTGACTTCGTGAAGATTTCAAAGCTCTGTGATTTCACGTCCTGGACAACGTCCATGCTTATCACACTGCCGCCATTCTGATGGAGGAAGACTGTTAATGGAGTTCAGTCGAAACTGGCTGAAAAATCAACACAATTTATTAATCAAATAAACAACAAATAACCCCTAATTCGGGGACAGACATTCACTGAGCGGTTCCCAGGATAGCTTCTGCGAATGTCGCAGGGGCGGCCAGAGGCTTGTTATAGAACCGCTGAAAAGTTTTTTCACTGGCCCAGCCCGCAGTGGCGAGAATGTGGTCCATGGGCACCTCCATGGCCCTCGCCGCTGACGTGGATGCAGCCCTGGTGGAATGAGACTTAAAGATGTCAGTAGCAACTCCTGCTGCATTCAGCACCACCCTGAGCCACCTGGCGATAGTCTGTGTAGTCACCCGACGATGCAGAGGTTTATGACTGATGAGGAGTCCCTGTTCCTTCATCCTGATAACTCCAGTAACTTCGGATATAGTGGTGGAGATGGGTGACTATGCAGAGTGTGGCATCTACAGGGTACGCCCAAAATTCCAGCTGCAGCCCATGCGCCCCTGGCCTGTGCTGTTTTAATAATTCTTTGACAAATAAATTTATTTGACCAGGGTGGCCACCATGCTGTCCAGTCGCAGTTTCTGTAACGTCTGGACTCGTTGGGCTGTAGTCAGTGCCATCAGCATCACCACCTTGAGGGTGAGCTGTTTCAGTGGTAGCTCATCTATTGGAGCCCAGCTCCTCAGTAGGGTCAGCACGATCCCCACATCCCACGTTACTGTATATCTGGGTCGTGGAGGGTTGGTGTTGAACACTCCCCTCATTAGTTTAGACACCAGGTGGTTGGAGCCGACACCTATATCCAGGTATGAGGACAGCGCACTCCTGGCGCTGTTGATGGCACTGTAGCTGAGGCCAGCATCAAAATGGAGGCCTGCTAGAAACTCCAACACATCAGGTATTGTTGCCGAGTTGGAGGACTTGTTGTTCCAGGCATAGAAAACCTCCCACTTTCTGATTTGAGTGAGGTATTGTTTCCGGGTTGATTCCCGGCACGATGCAGCAATAAGGTTCATGGCTCTTGACGAGATGCCTGCCCGGATGAGCGGTCTTTTCAGAACCTGCAGGCCAACAAGTTTAAATGACCATGGCAAGGATGACTGATTCCCATAATAGGGTGAGTAATCAATTTGGGATGTTTCCCAATCGTCATCCATGGCTGTTTTAAGATTTCTACAACCATCGGGTACCATGGTTGTGTAGGCCAGTCGGGAATGATCAATATGCCAGTTGCAGAGTCTAATTTAATTTTCTGCAATACCCGACTGATGAGGCAGAATGGGGGAAATGCGTAGCAAAACCATTTCCCCCAATGGATCGAAAACGCATCTATTGCTATTGCCCCAGGGTCTGGTACCCATGACACAAACGTTGGTATCTGATTGTTCAACCTGGATGCAAATAGGTCAATATCTGGTGTCCCAAAGTGAGCTATAATATCTCCAAAAATTTGGGGATTCAACATCCACTCGATGTTGTCATTAAAGACTCGTGACCTGGTGTCCGCCACTGTATTAAGCTTCCCAGGCAAATAGGTCGCAGTAATCCAAATGTTTCTTTCAATGCACCAGTGCCAAATTGTATTAGCCAATTCATCACAAGATAGCGACCTGATACCACCCATATGATTGATGTAAGCCACCACTGTAGTATTATCTATTTGAAGGCGGACATGTAAATCCCGTGAATTAGTACAGTAAGCCCGCAGTCCATGAAATGCTCCCAGCATTTCTATATAATTTATCCCATGTGAATCCAGGAATGTAGACTCATGAGAGTTCCATCTGCCACCACAACTGGACATCGTATCAGTTGCTCCCCAGCCTTGTGCGCTTGCGTCAGTTTGTAGCACAACATCAGGGTTTCCCACTATGATAGGTCTATGACACTCTCTAATATAGTCAACCCACCATTGTAGCTCATTTCTAGCTTCCGATGGTAGCCAAATTGGCCGATCAAAGTGACCAGCATTTGTTTTTAATGCTGTGATTTTTGATCTTTGTAAATTTCGGTAGTGTAGCGGTCCGAATCGTGCAGCTGGGAATGTAGCTACCAATTTGCCTATAACTTTTGCTGTTTGCCAAATAGTCGGTACACTGGCGCAAGCAAGATTGTGGCACTCTTCTATAAAAGCAGTAGCTTTATTAGTTGGGATGGTAATCTTCATTAAATTGGTGTCTAGGGTGAACCCCAATAATCCATAACCCGCACCGGGTGCAATTTTGATTTGTCTGGATGGATTACGAATCCCAGCTTCTCGAACAGAGCCTTGGTTGCAGCCATTCCTTGAATTGCCAATTGGAGGGTCTGACCCACTATAAGGATATCATCCAAATATGCCATTACTATATAATTTTGTTGTCGGAGAAGAGCTAATATAGGTTTTACCAATTTGGTAAACAGCCTAGGAGCTGTGGTGATTCCATTGGGCAATGCCATATTCCCATAACTGACCCTTCCAGACAAACTTCAAAAATGTCCTATAAGCCTTAGCAATGGGTACCGTATAGTATGCATCTTTCAAATCGATGCATGCCATAAAGTACCCTGGGTAAAGCATCTGCCTAGCTGTTTCAAACGTATCCATTTTGAAATGGGTGTATTGTACAAAATTGTTCAATTCAGTTAAGTCTATTATTATCCGACATCCCCCATCTTGTTTAATGCTAGTGAAGATGTTAGACACAAACTCAATTGGTTCATGCTTGGTTTTGCCAATTACCCCTTTTTCTGCTAACCGTATAATTTCAGCATGTCCTGCCTCCACCTCTTTTTGGGATAGAGTAAATTTTCTACGAGGCGAATGCAGAGTAGGGGGATTTATACCTTCAATAAATTCTATAACATATCCTTGAACACTTTGTAAAATAAACTCATCCGTGGTGACAGTTTTCCATATGTCCAAGAAAGCCCGCAATCGCCCACCTATTCGTGCAGAAGGGGATGCTACGGCGTGAGAGGAACCAGACCCCCTTACCTCCATGGTTAACGGTGGTTCCGTACATACGGTGTTTTGAGTGGGCGTTGTGGAGGTTGACGAGCCGGCGGCCACATTTTCCATGCAGGCCGTTGCTGGCCTTGCCCTAAAAAAGGTTGTTGCACTTGTTGGGATGGAGGTGGGTAGGATCTCTGTGCCCTTTCCGGCAGCCGTGTTCTCCAAGATGAATTAGGCTGTTGCCGGTGATATGGGTGAGGTCTGGCCGGTGGAGGTTTCATGAGGCCAGCTGTTTTGGCCTCCTCATCCAGTTCCTTCACCTGCTTGGACAGGTCTCCAAACAACTGATGCGGCGGTGGAGCGGTTGATGGTCGGCACAACCCCGCGAATTTGGGGTTTAGTGTGGGCTTTATGGAGGCAGTTTATCTCATATTGGGCGTTGCATAGGAGTGCCAGTGCGTCTTGCTGATCGCTCGACACATTATCCCCGTCCAGGGTCCTAGCAAACGCCGTTATGCCCGTGGAGAGAACCTTTAATATACGCTGGAGGCGGACATCCTGCATCCTGGTGGCCGTACTCAAGTGTCCCCAGATCTGGGCATTAACCAAGGGCACACTGAGGTTGATGCAGTTTTCGGGCGGTTTTATTTTCTCCAAGGTATCATTGAGAACCTGACTCTGGAATTGGTGCGTAGTCAGGTAATCAATGGTGCCCGCCAATTTGTGGTGCAGAGGTTCACCTGTCTGGGTGGTAGCGGCAAACTTACTCACCACATCCAGCATATCCTCCTCATGCTCTGGCTCAGCGGTCACTGGCTGTCCCGGGTCGTCTTCAAACACAGCAGCTGGGCAATCACTCACTCTTCTGGCTGGAGACGATGAGATGCTGAGTGGAGTCCTCGCACGGCTGGTAGATGCCCGTGAGTCCCGTTCTTCTCGTTCCCGGTCCCGCTGGAGGAGTTGCTCCACTAAGAGCTCCAACTGCTCAATGCGACCGTCCCTACGATCTGCAGCGGACAAGCCGACTTCCCCAGGCCCTGCGAACTCACTGGGGCTTCCACCATCGGACCACACCCCCTTAGGGTGCTGTCTAGGGTCCAATGGCAGGTTGTCGTGACCTACAGCCCAAGTAGGATCATACGACTCCCGCACGGACTCTCCGCTAGTCTGTCTTCTCCCAGACTGTGGCGGCCCACCTGTCTGGTAAGAAGGCAGGTGAGTTGAATCGGTGCCGGCCCCCGGAACCTGGCTCCCCGGAGTCCGTGCAGGCTTACCTCCACACTTGCCCATCTTTTGGCGTGGAGGCGCATGGTCGGCCGCTCCCAGAGCTGAGCTGACTGACCGCTTCCTGCTGCCACCTCCGCCCTTGACCGCAGCCTGACGGGGTGTGTTGTCGGCGGTATCTGCTCCAGCAGGCCTACACGACGCAGCAGTGATATTGCCAGACTGCACTACGGCAGATCTCCCTGGCTGCGGTACGTTTTTGCACTTTGCAGGGCTCCCCTGTCGTGCAGCTGTCCCCCGGCCCAGCCCCCTCGGGTCTTCTGGAGCTCGGGGAGGGGTTGCTTGTGGAAAGCGAGACCCATGTACCTGTTTCACCCTCTTTTCTTGGGGGAAGGGGGCACGAAGTTTGGATCCGTATCCAGCTCCGGGGCGGTAAACCACTCGGGTGAGTCGGGCCCTGAATCAGCGGGAGCGCCCGACTTCCGCATTCCTGCCCCCACACGCCTCGAAGCTGCTGGTGTTGCTTGCAGCTCCGGGGACAAGGGCCGTTGGCTGGTCGAAGCTCGACTTCTCGACAGCGCCTTCCTCTTGCCCTTATCCATCCTGTAGGATAAAAGTAATACTTACCTGCCGGCTTTTATGAAGGAGCCCGAGGAGAGAGCGCACTCCCCCCCCCCCAGCCTGCCGATGCAAATGCGCGCGACGATATGCCGCGCATGCGTGTTGGCGGGGCCTTCACGAAGTCACTCACGTGACTCCGAAGTAAAATTTGCATTAACTTGGCTTGAAATAAAAATATCAAAATGAAGGTAGCATTTGGAAGGATTTGCACATACAAAGATTGGATGAGTCCTGTTAGGGTTATCCACCTTTCTCTATGTTTGCGGTATTCCTTCAAACCTACCCCTTTTGCTATTATCTTCTTCAATGGTTCCCTGTCAAAGTTTGTCTGATAGTGCTTTTGAAATATAATACCTCTCTCTCATCACAAAAACCCTAATCCATGTCTTTCACTCGGTGACCTGCAATTTTCTTGCTAAGCCTCCCCTCCTTTGTGCTCCACTAAAATTAAATAATCTAACTTTATTATAATTCATGTGCACTAAGCCCTTTCCCATGAAAAACAACAACCTGAGCCAAGATTTCCATGCTGCAGAGAATAACCTTTTTTCTCCATCTCTCCCCTCTCTCTCCATCTCCCCCCCCATCCGTCATTGTACTAACTTCAAAGCCGTCTTGTTGAGTCTCATTGTCTTTAACTCGATTTCACGTAGTCCGCAGCTAACAATGGCCTGTTTCCTTTATCATCATTACATTTTTGCATATCTTTCATTATTTTGTTCTATATCGCTCTATATCACCTTCTATATCTCTCGTTTCCTTTTCCCCCGATCTCAGTCTGAAGAAGGGTCTCAACCTGAAATGTCCCGCAGAGTGACTCCAGCTTTTTGTGTCTATCTTCATTTCTCTCTTTCTCCTCTTTTGCAGATTGATTGTTCTGCACTTTGTTCTCTTAGACAGTGAAAACTACTCAATCTGGGAAGGCCATGTCAAGGCAGCTGCTATGTCAAGTTAAATTAGCTAATTATTAAATTGCTAATTTATATTAATCAAATTAAATTAAATTAAATTATGTGAAATTAGCTTCACAATATCCAATGTTTGGCAGTCATGACCACACGAGACTAGTCAAGTTAAGCTGAGTCTGTTGTCATTTGCAGAAGTACTAGCAAAAGCAAAAATAAAGCTTCTCGCTGTATCTCCGTACACGTGACCATAAACTAAAGTACGGTGAAGCACAGGTACACCGAACATTTTTCTTACAGTAGCATCTCAGGCACACAGGCTCAGAAAAGGCACACACACAAAAAAGCAAACATTACACAACTTTGTAAAGAAAGGCGTCAAAAGCAAAGACGAGACATTTGTGCAGAACGCAATTGGAAAATTATAGTCCATGGTGGAGCAGGAGTTGGACCTTAGTCCTCACCTAAGGTGAGATTGGGGTTGTGCAGGTTGGCTCAAGAACCTGATGTTTGTAGGAAAGTCACTGTTCCAGAACCTCTGTATAAAAACATTTACCGGCGCATATCTCCTTTAAACTCAAACTCACCACTCTTCCCCTTGCCCAAGCTTTGTGTATGATGCATACGATAATCAGAGAAGCCCTCAGGTTGTATCGTGTGTAGTATGGTCAGGTGAGTCAGCAATCCATGTGTCGGTGAAGCAAAGAACATCGAAGACCCCAATCTTCCCTTGAAACAACAATCTTACTCTAAGCTCTTCAAGTATGTTCTCAAACAATTCACCATTGGCTAGAAGTAGCTGGGGAGGGAGGGGGGGGGGGGGGGTGAATGCACAGGGTCTCTTGCCCAGAGTAGGTGAATCGAGGACCTGGAGACATAGGTTCAAGGTGAAGGGGGAAAGATTTAATAGGAATATGAGGGGTAACATTTTCACACAGAGGGTGGTGGGTGTATGGAACAAGCTGCCAGAGGAGGTAGTTGGGGCAGGGACTATCCTATCCTTTAAGAGACGGTTTGACAGGTACATGGATAGGACAGGTTTGGAGGGATATGGGCCAAATGCTCACTTTTGGTGGTTTGACGCCTCACGTTGGTGGTTTGCCTGTGCTCACAGTAGCATCAGGTGTAATAAAGCTTGGTAGTTCTTTAGATTTAGTGATGATTGCCAGATTGGATCCAATTCGTTTCTCAGCACCAGATCTGATAGGGGAAGAACAAAGCTGGCTGTTTTAGGTGGTGCTTCACGCAACATGTGATATTGCGGCGGCTGCACCCAGCTTCAGTGTATCTACCCCTCAACTGACTGAGTGGATCATTCAGCCACAATATGGGCGGACACGTCTTGTGGCACTGGGGACCTCAGCATGTAGCCACCTCCGTCCGCTCAGAGTTGATGAACTGCAGCGTACAGGCACATGTAACAGTTGCTGTCAGGATGAGGCCACATTTTACATTATTATCTGAATGGTGTCCGATTAGGAAAAGGGGAGATGCAACGAGACCTGGGTGTCATGGTACACCAGTCATTGAAAGTAGGCATGCAGGTGCAGCAGGCTGTGAAGAAAGCAAATGGTATGTTAGCATTCATAGCAAAAGGATTTGAGTATAGGAGCAGGGAGGTTCTACTGCAGTTGTACAGGGTCTTGGTGGGGCCACACCTGGAGTATTGCGTACAGATTTTGGTCTCCTAATCTGAGGAAAGACATTGTTGCCATAGAGGGAGTACAGAGAAGGTTCACCAGACTGATTCCTGGGATGGCAGGACTTTCATATGAAGAAAAGTATATGGATAGGTATATGGTCGGGAAGGGAATGGAGGGGTATGGTCTGAGTGCAGGTAGATGGGACTAGGGGAAAACAAATGGTCGGCACGGACTGGAAGGGCCGAGAGGGCCTGTTTCCGTGCTGTAAT
>CM069143.1:2777072-2859572 GCA_035221665.1 Okamejei kenojei
TATGATCTGCACATCACCTCAGAATGGAATTGGTTGTCCAGCTACCACCTATCTCTTCAAACCCCCGGTATACATGATGGGATGGGACCTACCAGGCTGCATCAAGGATAACCTGCTTTGTATTTATTGAAGCCTAATAGCTTTTTAAGAAGAACTAGACCGAGAGGGACTCATTAGGCCCCGTTCACCCAAAGCAACATTTCACCACTCACCCATAGCCCCCAACTGCACAGGCAGAGTTAAAAGCATCTCACTCTCTCTCTTCAGTCCCCTATTCCCCTCCTCCATTATCCTCCCTCTCCCCACCCTCTGCTTCCTCCCCTCATACCCCTCCCATCCTCAATTATCTTGATATCCTTCTTCCAACCCCTATCCTCCTCCATTTCCCCTCATCCCCCAGCACTCCCCCTCCTCTTCGCCCTCCCTCTTATTTCCCCTCCTCCTCCTCTCCCCCACTCCCTCCCTCCTTTCCCCTACCCTCAGTCACTCACTCCCCCTCCCTCCCTCCCTCCATATCCCTTCCTACCCGCCTCCTCTCCCTCTATCCCCCTCCTCCCCACTCCTTGCCTACCCATCCCACTTTCCCCTCTCCCTCCTCACTTCCTCCCTCTATCCCTCATCCTCCCCCACTCTCCCTCCTCCCCTCCCCCACTTTACCCTCCCTCTCACTCCCTACCCCCTCCTCTCCCTCAATCTCCCCAGTCTGCCTCCTCACCTCCGCACGATCTCGTTGTAAACCATCACTGGCCCCATTTTCTCCACCAAGTCGGTGATGAAACATAGAAACATAGAAAATAGGTGCAGGGGGAGGCCATTCGGCCCTTCAAGCCAGCACCGCCATTGATTGTGATCATGGCTGATCGTCCCCAATCAATAACCCGTGCCTGCCTTCTCCCCATATCCCTTGATTCCACTAGCCCCTAGAGCTCTATCTAACTCTCTCTTAAATCCATCCAGTGATTTCGCCTCCACTGCCCTCTATGGCAGGGAATTCCATAAAGTCACAACTGTCTGGGTGAAAAAGTTTTTTCTCGCCTCAGTCTTAAATGACCTCCCCTTTATTCCAAGACTGTGGCCCTGGAGTTTATTCCAAGACTCGCCCAACATTGGGAACATTTTTCCTGCATCTAGCTTGTCCAGTCTTTCCATAATTTTATATGTTTCTATAAGATCCCCCCTCATCTGAAGTTGTACTTGAGGCAGGGGCTGTCAGGGGTGGGACGGGACAGGCTGAGCGGTCTGGAGCTAGGGGAGGGGAAGGGGGATGGAGAGGTTGAGGCTGCGGCCTAATCCTTGCCCCGGGTTCCCATTCTCTCCCTCCCTGCTGCCCCAGACCCAGCGGCCAGGCCCCGGATCCCCGGCGCAGCCTCTCCCTGCCCCCGGATCCACCGCAGCCCACTGCATATGCGCGGGGCTGATGGGCCTCCCCCAACTGGCTGGCAAGTGGGGGCGCTGTTTCAAGTTATTTTAAGTTTTAAATGTCAAGAACTTGTAAAATATACCATCAATCTGAAATAAACTTGTTTGATTTACATCGCAGGACAATGGTGAGTAAGGTGGGTCAAAAATTGTAGCTCTATCGTGTACCATTTTTGCACCAATATAGGTACAAATATACAATTTACAAAGGTACAAACAAATCTACAAGAAAGATGAGAGTTTTAGTAACCAAGTTTTAGAAACTCCACCAAGTGGGACCCATTGGGTCCCTATCACACGGGAGGCCTGGTCCCCCATCGCAACCTGTTCCCCAACACAATATTCCACCACTCACCCTTTCCCTCAAAGTGGGGTTTAGTAAAGTTGAAAATGTGAATAACTTGTAAAATATACCATCAATCTAAATGCAACTTGATACACCACAGCACAAGACAACGGTGAGTAAGGTGCTCCAGAAATTGTAGCGCTATCATGTACCGTTTTGGCATAATTCAGCGCGTGACAGACACGCATGCACACGCACACACACACAGACAAGATGAGAGTTTTATTAATATATAGATACTAGACCAGGTGCGGGCCCATTGGGCCCGTCCCCCATGACAATATACCACCACTGACCCACAACTGCGCAGGTGGGGCTGACAGGTTCCCAATGCTGACGCGAGTCACGGCAACTCTCCCCAACTGCGCAGGCGCGAACGGGAAGTGGGAGCGCGACTGTGACGTTTTAAAGTTCAAAATAACTTGTAAAATATAAGATCAATGTGAACGCATCTCACTCTCCGTCTTCAGTTCCCTATTCCGCTTCTCCATTATCCTCCCTCTCCCCACCCTCCATCAACACTCCTCTGCTTCCTCCCATCCCCTCCTCCCTCTTCCCCCTCCTTCCCACATTACCTCACCATCCTCTTCCTAACCCCTACCCTTACTCCATTCCCCTCCTTCCCCTCCTCTTCACCCGCCCCCCTCACCTCTTCCTCCCTCTCCCCTACCCTCAGTCACTCCCTCCCTCCCTCTATAACCCTTCTCCCCTCCCTACTCCCTCAATCCCCCTGCTCTCCCACTCCTCACGTCCTCCCCATCCCACCCCACCATTCTCCCTCCTCACCTCCTCTCCTTCTACCCGCACTCCATACCACCCCACTCCCTCCTCCTCCCCCCGCACCCCCTCGACATCTTCCCCACTTTCCCCACCCTCTCCCTCCTACCCCCCTCCTTCCTCTGTCCCCCTGCTCCCCCACTCCTCCCCTCCCCTATCCCACCCCCCACAATTGAAAATCGTGATGTTTAAAAAAAAATTATGAATTGCTGCACTATTGTGTACAGTTTTTGAGCAAATATAGGTACAATTTAAAATTTACAAAGGTGCAAACAAATCTACAAACAAGATTAGATAGATAGATAGACAGACAGACAGACAGACAGACAGACAGACAGACAGACACAGCAGAAACCATATGCCTAAAGGTAATAGTTTCATTCATTATTATGCTGCTGATTTGTGATATGGGTTCCTGCCCCCTCTAAGCAAGCCGTGTCTATATGTAAGCATTGTTCATCGAGCCGAAGCGCAGACTGGGTGATCATTTCACTGAACACCTACGCTCAGTCGGCCTTGGACTATGCAACCTCCCGGTTGCCTAACACTTTAACTCCCCTTCCCATTCACACACTGACCTTTCTGTCCTGGGTCTCATCCACTGTCAGAATGAGGCCCAGTGCAAATTGGAGGAACAGCACCTCACCTTATGAATATTGATTTCTCTAATTTCAAGAAACTCTTCCATTCCCTCTCTCTTTGTTCCTCCTGAGGCATAGTCATCCAGCTGGCTTCACTGTTCCTATCCTCTTGTTATCACCTCCTCCACAGTAACAAGAGGCCATTGTAGGCACCTTGGCCATTAGTGATCTGCTCTGTACCTTTTCATACCTCTAGTTTCCCTCTCCCTTGATTCTCAGTCTGAAGAAGGAGCTTGACCCAAAACATCACCCATTCCTTTTCTCCAGAGAGCTGCCTGACCCCGCTGAGTTACTCCAGCATTCTGCGTCTACCTTTGGTGTGAACCAGCATCTGCAGTTCCTTCCTACACATTTGTCTGTACGACAGACAGATTAGCGGCCCTGGACTGAACCCTGAATAGAAAGTCCACAACCACCCCGAGGAGGGAGTTGGGCTGCACAGCCTTATCCCCATCAGTGGTGCACAGACACAGCTGTGATCTACTGCCCCAGTGCCAGGGCCCTGGGTTTGATCCTGATCTCTAAGCTCTTTGTGTGTGGAGTTTGCACGTTCTCCCCGTGTTGGGTTTCTTCCTGGTGCTCCGGTTTCTTCCCACATCCCAAGGGTTTGTAGCTTCATTGTTCTCTGTAAATTGCCATTCGTGTGTTGGGAGTGAATGAGAAAGTGGAAAAACATAGCACTAGTGTAAACGGCTCTTAGGTGGTTGGCATGGACTCGCTGGGCCAAAGGGCCTATTTTCCATGTGATATCTTTAACTCAATCAATCAAATCAAAATTGAAGCCCATTGTGGTCAGGTGGACATGTATTGGCCGTGTACAACCTCTCTTGGCCATTCCCCTCTTTGACATCAAGTGGCCTTTGTGCACTAAACATTGGGAAGACTACACTGTCAAAGACCATAGTTTCATCCCACTACCCAGATGTTAATCCTGTTACAAATCTGCAAAAAATAACTGAGGTTGCAGCCACATTTTGTCCCAAAACCAAGACTTCCTGGCTCCAGCCCTAAAACCTTCTTGTTCGTCCACCCCGTATGGACATATGCGCTTTGGGCCCCTCACCTCAGAGTGTGTATGCTGTTGGACCCCTTTATCTCTCTGTAATTTTCCATCAAACTCATCACTCCAATGAAACCTTTAGACGTTCTTTAGAATATGGACATAATTATGATTTTTCCTGATGTCTCTGAATTGGCTTTGGAGAGTTATGTACAGTGAAACACACCATAGGTGAATAAAAAATGACGATCATACTGTGTTGGCATGGGCCATGTACATGTGAGTACGCTAAAGTCATTCTTGGGATGCAATGTTAACGGGAATGATTGGAAAAGTGGAATGTTGTGTTGCAGGGAATAGACTTTCTGTGATAGGGAAAGCATGCATGAAAGCGTATATTATAAAAACTTTATAATATACTATATAATAAAAACAAAAGCTTTTCACTATACCTCAGTACAGTGACAGTAAAGTAAACTTGACATTTTTTCGACTCGCCACATGATATAAAGTATGAAGTTGGCTTTCTGCCTTGAATCCCTCTCCTTGCCTCTCTTAAGCTGGTTCAAGACATTTTATTTATTGATTCAGATTTGTTTGGAATAAACGTGCTTTATGGTTCACCTCATGCCAACAACAACAGTGGCCGATGGGAATGTCCCCGGGCTTAAAGTACCAACAGGTCAGGGGGAAAGTAAGGAGAAACACACAGTGCACATCACCCTTTCATTAGTTCAAGACAAGCAGTTAGGGTGGCACGGTGGCGCAGCGGGTAGAGCTGCTGCCTCACAGGGCCAGAGACCCGGGTTCCATCCTGACTACGGGCGCTGTCTGTACGGAGTTTGTACGTTCTCCCTGTGATCTGCGTGGGTTTCTCTGAGATCTTCGGTTTCCTCCCACACTCATAAGATGTACAGATTTATAGGTTAATTTGCTTAATGAAAATTATACTGGTTGGTGCAGACTCGGTTGGGCCGAAGAGCCTGTTTCTGCTCTGTACCTCTAAAATATCTAATAAACTAAACAAAGCCCTGGAACAAAGGTGGGGCCCGATACTGAAGAAGGGTCTCGACCCGAAACGTCGCCTATCTCCTTCGCTCCTTAGATGCTGCTGCACCCGCTGAGTTTCTCCAGCCTTTTGTGTACACTGGAACACAAGGATTGGATATTACTTGACTCCTCAACTAATGCTTACGGCCCTCACAACTTTGATTGTAAATCACCCAGAGGGAAAATAAATCATCTAGTCCACCTTAGTCCAACATGCAAATTGATTAAAACAATTATCCACTCTCTGTAAACCACTTGGTACAGCATGACGGCAGAGGAGGCATCAGGGAGTCAAGAGTGTTTTATTGTCATATGTACCAGCAGAGTTCAGGTGATAATTAAATACCAATACACCTCTGGCCCACTAATGACACTCCTCCTGTGCCACTAAGGCACCATGGAGTGCCCAAAACTGAAATGAAACAAATATATATCTACTAAATATTACTATCTAAATGGCATCAAGTTGGGAAAAGGGGAAGTACAACGGGATCTGGGGGTCCTTGTTCATCAGTCTACGAAAGTAAGCATGCAGGTACAGCAGGCAGTGAAGAAAGCAAATGGCATGTTGGCCTTCATAACAAGAGGAATCGAATATAGGAGCAAAGAGGTCCTTCTGCAGTTGTACAGAGCCCCAGTGAGACCACACCTGAAGTATTGTGTGCAGTTTTGGTCCCCTAATTTGAGGAAGGACATTCTTGCTATTTAGGGAGTGCAGCGTAGGTTTACAAGGTTAATTCCCAGGATGGCGGGACTGTCATATGCTGAGAGAATGGAGCAGCTGGGCTTGTACACTATGGAGTTTAGAAGGATGAGAGGGCATCTCATTGAAACATATGAAATTATTAAGGGCTTGGACATGCTAAAGGCAGGAAACTGTTCCCGATGTTGGGGGAGTCCAGAACCAGGGGCCACAGTTTAAGAATAAGGAGTAAGCCATTTAGAACGGAGACGAGGAAACACTTTTTCTCACAGAGAGTGGTGAGTCTGTGGAATTCTCTGCCTCAGAGGGCGGTGGAGGCAGGTTCTTTGGATGCTTTCAAGAGAGAGCTAGATAGGGTTCTTAAAAATAGCGGAGTCAGTGGATATGGGGAGAAGGCAGGAACAGGGTACTGATTGGGGATGATCAGCCATGATCACATTGAATGGCGGTGCTGGCTCGAAGGGCCGAAGGGCCTACTCCTGCACATATTGTATATTGTCTATTGTCTATATAATGTAAACTGACTGTGACTGGAATGACCTGCCGACCCATCCCTGGTTCCCACCATCTCCCCGGCTGTTTAGAACCCTGGCTTGTGATGCCACTCCCGACTCACAAGGGGTACAAGCGAGCTCTTCTTCACCCACCGCCCAGTCTGGTGACACGGCTATTGTTGCGGCTCACGTTGTAGTCCCTGGGGACAGTGCTTTCTTCACCATCCCTCCTCCCTACCTGACAATCCCCTCCCCTCCTCTCCCTACACACTCCCCCCATCCCCTCCTCCCCCCACCCACCACCCCCTCCCGCCCCAACTCCACCGCTGTCTCCTCCTCCTCCTCCAGAGGCCGACATACTCTAGCTTGGAAGTGACAGCAGGTGAGAGGGGAGGGAGCCCCATGGTGACCGTGCCCGCCAGTGGGCAGGGGCACACTGAAAAAAGCGTGGTCCCCAGGAGTTACATCATGAGTCGCAAGCACAGCCGCGTGAAGCGGTGAGGAAGGGCTCGCTGGTGCAGACCAGCGGCACTGACGTCTAGTTTTATACTGAAACGATGCAAATTGCTGCAGTAACTCAGCCCACTGAATCAGTCCAGATGTCACCCACCCGCGTTCTCCAGAGATCCTGACCCGCTGAATTACTCCAGGACTTTGTGTACTTCCATTGGATGAAGAGGTGGTGCACCTAGCGAGTCGGGAATGGGGTCTGAAGCCTGGACTAAACAGCCGGGAAGACGGTGGGAGCCGGGGATGGGTCGGCAGGTCTGTCCACCACATACGACATTTGCTATAAGGGGGTCGTTAAAACGAGTGTTTACTGTATTGTCGTTGGAAATATTAGGAGGGAAGATTGAGAGCATTGTTGGTTCTTTCATCGCGGAGGGACATGACCGGAAAGAAGAGCGCTCCCACTCACAATGGCATCTGTGGCTCCTCAGGGAATTTCAACTGGGCTCTCGTAATATTGTCCGGATTATATAGGTTCACCTGTATATATAAACATTTTTTCAGGTTGAACACCGATTTTCCAGCAACTGATGGTCCCGTCCATCCTTTTAATCCGGACAAAATGACGAGAGCTCAGTTATATTTATATTTATACACACACACTTGCACAAACACACATGTTTTTAAGGCAGAGATAGATAGATTCTTGATCAGTTCGGGTGTCAGGGGTTATGTGGAAAAGGCAGTAAAATGGGGGGTTGGGAGGAGAGAGAGATCAGCCATCATTGAATGGCCGAGTAGACTTGATGGGCCGAATGGCCTAATTCTGCTCCTATCACATGACACACACACACACACACATCACAAATGGTGGCATATAAATGGTCAAGGGTGTTAGAAAGTGATCATGTAAATTAAAGAGGAATTTGTATTTGTAAGTATCAAATAGCTAAATATAGAACCATTGGAATTGCAATATAAAGTCTGTTAAACAAAACTTCTCTTTCTGATTTGGGTTTGTTTTTTTTTCTAGGTAGAAGCAAAGGCAAAGGGAAAGGTAAGATTAAAGTAGTTATCCAATGAGATAGTCAGCAAAGAGCTTGGGACTCCTGAAACTAAAGTCAGAATTCACCTGACATTCATAATGTCCGAATATAAAACCAGGGATGTAATGCTGAGGCTCTATAAGGCGTTGATAAGGACGCATTTTGAATATTGTGAGCAATTTTGTATTGTCCCTGGAAAGCGTCCAGAGGAGGTTTACAAGAATAATCCCAGGAATTAGTGGGTTTAGTTATGATGAGCGTTTGACGGCACTGGGCCTGGAGTTTAGAAGGATGAGTGGGAACCACATTGAAATGTTCTGAATAGTGAAAGGCTTGGATAGAGCGGTTGTGGAGTGGATGTTTCCACTAGTGGGAGAGTCCAGGACTAGAGTCATAACCTCAGAATTAATGGACGTTCTTTTAGGAAGGTGATGAGGAGGAATTTCTTTAGCCAGAAGGTGGAATTCCTTGCCACAGAAGTCTGTGGAGGCCAAATCTGTGGATATATTTAAGGCAGAGATAGATAGATTCTTGATCAGAGTTTATAGGGAGAAGGCAAGAGAATGGGGTTAGGAGGGAGAGATAGATCAGCCATGATTGAATGGTGGAGTAGACTTGATGGGCCGAATGGTCTAATTCTGCTCCTATCACTTGATCTTATGATCGTCGTAATTCAAGCTATGCCTTCCACTCATGTCCACTTTGTGCACCTATTCTGCGCAAGAGATATGCATCATTTTAACAGTGCTGAGCACTTTTATGGCACTGCAGAGGATGGTGCAGATTTCAGTAGCTGGTTGAAAGACAGAATTTTGTTCCTAGAAGCATGTAAAATGAATGCTGTTCTTTAAACATAGATATAGAAACATAGAAAATAGGTGCAGGAGTAGGCCATTCGGCCCTTCGAGCCTGCACCGCCATTCAATATGATCATGGCTGATCATCCAACTCAGTATCCTGTACCTGCCTTCTCTCCATACCCCCTGATCCCTTCAGCCACAAGGGCCACATCCAACTCCCTCTTAAATATGGCCAATGAACTGGCCTCAACTACCGTCTATGGCAGAGAATTCCAGAGATTCACCACTCTGTGTGAAAAATGTTTTTCTCATCTTGGTGACCCCTTGTTCTGGACTTCCCCCCCTCAATCTTCTAAATTCTAGTGAGTACAAGCCGAGTCTATCCAGTCTTTCTTCATATGAAAGTCCTGCCATCCCAGGAATCAGTCTGGTGAACCTTCCCTGTACTCCCTCTATGGCAAGAATGTCTTTCCTCAGATTAGGGGAGCAAAACTGTACGCAATACTCTAGGTGTGGTCTCACCAAGACCCTGTACAACTGCAGTAGAACCTCCCTGCTCTTATACTCAAATCCCTTTGCTATGAATACTAACATACCATTCACTTTCTTCACTGCACCTGCATGCCTACTTTCAATGACTGGTGTACCATGACACTCAGGTCTCGTTGCATCTCCCCTTTTTCTAATTGGTCACCATTCAGATAATAGTCTACTTTCCTGTTTTTGCCACCACAGTGGATAACCTCACATTTATCCACATTATACTGCATCTGCCATGCATTTGCCCACTCACCCAACCTATCCAAGTCACCTTGCAGCCTCCTAGCATCCTCCTCACAGCTGACACTGCCCCCCAGCTTCGTGTCATCCGCAAACTTGGAGATGTTGCATTAAATTCCCTCATCCAGATCATTAATGTATATTGTAAATAGCTGGGGTCCCAGCACTGAGCCTGCGGTACCTCACTAGTCACTGCCTGCCATTCTGAAAAGGACCCGCTTACTCTTACACTTTGCTTCATGTCTGCCAGCCAGTTCCCTATCCACATCAATACTGAACCCCCAATACCAATACCAATACCATCTGCTTTAAGTTTGTATACTAATCTCGTATGTGGGACCTTGTCGAAAGCCCTCTGAAAGTCCAGATATAACAGATCCACTGGTTCTCCCTTATCCACTCTACTAGTTACATCCTCGAAAAATTCTATAAGATTCGTCAGACATGAATTGCCTTTCATAAATCCATGCTGACTTTGTCCAATGATTTCATCACTTTCCAAATGTGCTGCTATCCCATGACTCTAGCATTTAATGACTAGTATTTTCTCCACCACCGATGTTAGACTAACTGGTCTGTAATTCCCCATTTTCTTTCTCCCTCCCTTTTTAAAAAGTGGGGTTACATTAGTTACCCTCCAATCCTCAGGAACTACTCCAGAATCTAAAGAATTTTGAAAAATTATCACTAATGCATCCACTAATTCTAGGGCTACTTCCTTAAGCACTTTGGGATGCAGCCTATCTGGCCCTGGGATTTATCGGCCTTTAATCCATTCAATTTACCTAACACCACTTCCTAGCTAACCTGGATTTCACTTAGTTCCTCCATCTCATTTGAACACCGGTCCCCTGCTATTTTCGGCAGATTATTTAAGTCTTCCTTATTGAAGACAGAACCAAAGTAGTTATTCAATTGGTCTGCCATTTCCTTGTTCCCCATGATCAATTCACCTGTTTCTGACTGCAAGGGACCTACATTTGTTTTAACTAATCTTTTTCTCTTCACATATCTATAAAAACGTTTGCAGTCAGTTTTTATGTTCCCTGCCAGTTTTTCTTTCATAATCTATTATCCCTTTCCTAATTAAGCCCTTTGTCCTCCTCTGCTGGACTCTGAATTTCTCCCAGTCCTCTGGTAGGCTGCTTTTTCTGGCTAATTTGTACGCTTCATCTTTTTCTTTGATACTATCTCTAATTTTCCTTGTTATCCATGGGTGCACTTCCTTCCCTGATTTATTCTTTTGCCAAACTGGGATGAACAATTGTTGTAGTTTAAGAATCAATTGCCAGTCTATCTTGGCCAATTCAGGTCTCATACCCTCAAAGTTACCTTTCTTTAAGTTCAGAACCCTTGTTTCTGAATTAACAATGTCACTCTCCATCCTAATGAAGAACTCAACCATATTATGGTCACTCTTGCCCAAGGGGCCAAGCACAACAAGTCTGCTAACTAACCCTTCCTCATTACTCAATACCCAATCTAGAATAGCCTGCTCTATTGTTGGTTCCTCTACATGTTGGTTTAGAAAACTATCCCGCATACATTCCAAGAAATCCTCTTCCTCAGCACCCCTGCCAATTTGATTCACCCAATCTATAGGTAGATTGAAGTCACCCATTATAACTGTTTTACCTTTGTTGCAGAAAAGGTTGAGGAACCATAGGCAGGTTTTGATAGAAATAATTGAGAACTGTTTTTCTGTGAAGGAATGGCCAGTGACCTGAGATTTAAGGCATTTATCCAAAGAACTGTAAGTCATGCAGAATTATTTTGTACGTGAATAGGTGGGATGCAAATTCAGTATTAGCCTCCAGAGCTGAAATGAATAATTTCCTGAAGGTGGCAACAGAGTGTGAGGAAATATAAATAGAAGAACAGTTATAGAGGTTTGAGGCATTTATGTTGTATTGATCCAGATAATATTACAAGAGGATGGAGTAGACTTCTCCCTGTAGTACACAGACCTAAGACCGGAGATAAATGACTGAATAGCAGCCAAGGAAAGTTTCTTTCCCCAATTTGAGAAAATGCAGAATATAATGCTTATGTCATCTGCAACATCGCCCAAATTTGCTTTGTGCAAGAATAACATGGAAAAGATAGAAAATAGGTGCAGGAGGAGGCCATTCGGCCCTTCGAACCTGCGCCGTCATTCATCGTGATCATGGCTGATTGTCCACAATAAGTAACCTGTGCCTGCCTTCTCCCCATACCCCTTGATTCCGCTAGCCCCTAGAGCTCTGTCTAACTCTCTTTTAATTCATCCAGTGAGTTGGCCTCCACTGCCCTCTGTGGCAGCATAATAATACATCAAAACATATACCAGAGGCCATTATCATTGACAGTGATGCTATTTCTCAATGTGGCTGCTTTCCAGGAGAGACGAGGGATGATGCTTTATCAGATGGGAATACGTAACAGTCCCATTTGCAATTAGAACAAATAATACAATTATTAAGCTCCCACAGTCTGCCAATACACTTCTGTGCAATTTATTTTCTTCCCACTCCCTGAGGGTACTGACTCATGTTGTGCATGGGATGTTTAATGCTTTGTGTGCGAGCCAATGGCAATAAGGATACATGAGGTTGTGTGATTCCTCTCTAACCCAGCCCATGTTCTCGCCTGACTGCCTTGCACTCTATTTCTAGCGAGGATTGTGAAATAGCATTCCAGGGCCTGTTATCCCAACTTACTGTAGCTCAAGAACTTTTATGGTACCTATGCCGTTGTTAATCCCCCAGTTGGGTAATTCTGTGATGCAACTAGCTAAACAGCACAGAAACAGGCCATGCAGCCAAACTCATCAATGTTGATCAAGTTGCCGACCCAAACAACTCCCATTTCCCCAGTTGCACCAGTTTCTGGCATCCGCAATCTCTTGTGTCTCCATTGACCTACATTTGGCCTGTACCCCCTCCAAACCTGTACAAATGCCTTTCTCAACGTTGTCATCTTACCACTTCTTCTGACAGCTCATTTTACATACCCACCACCCTCTGTGTGAAAAATACACTCTTCAGGTTGTTTACACTCTTTAATTGTTTCCCCCTCTTTCCTTAGGTTTATGCCCTTTAAATATAGACTCTCCTGCCCTGGGAAAAAGAGACTGTGTGATCATTCACCCAATCTCTGCTACTTATGATTTTATACACCTCTGCAAGGTACCTCTCAGCCACCTATGTTTCAGAGAAAAATAGTCTCTCCTTACAACTCATGTCCCCAGTCCCAATTACACCCTTGCAAATCTTTTCTGCAGCATTGTAACCTTCATAACCTCTTCATTATCACCACACCACTAATTGTTGTCATCCAAAAACTCACTGAAAATGCCAGCTGCATTCTCAATGTTTTTAATGTAGATTAGTTTAGTTTAGTTCAGGGATACAGCACGGAAACAAGCCCTTCGGCACACCAAGTCTGCACTGACCAGAGATCCCCGCACATTAACACAACCCTACGCACACAAGGGGCAATTTACATTTATACTTAATTATACAAACCCAAGCCAATTAACCTACAAACCTGTACGTCTTTGGAGTGTGGGAGAAACCAAAGATCTTAGAGAAAACCCACGCGGTCGCGAGGAGAACGTACAAACTCCGTACAGACAGCACTCGTAGTCGGGATGGAACACGGGGCTCGGGCGCTGCAAGCAAAGTAAGGCAGCAACTCTACCGCTGCGCCACCTGCACTAACGACAGCACCGATCTCCATGCAACACCAATGTACACAGGCCTCCAATCTGGAAAGCATCCCTCCACCACCACCCTATGATTCCAAGCCAATTTGTATCCAATTGACCAGCTCGCCCTGGACCCCATGTGATCTAAACCAAATCCAGCCTGTCATGTGAGACCTTATCACCAGTTTTGCAAAAGTACACATAGACAAGGTCCCACCCTGCCCTCATCAATCCTCTCTGCCACCCACTTAAAAAACCTTGAGCTACATCATTTCCCACACACAAATCCATACTGACTATCAGTAATCACTTATTGGTTGAGGAAGTGAGTTTTAAAACAATTGTTTTCAGAGAAAGTGAAAGAATGAAGGAGTCCATGAGACTTCAGAAGGTAATAAATAATCATTTTGGATGTGATTATTTAAAAAAAAACTTTTTTTTCATTACGCGGTACTTTTCCCTTGAAATATATTGCTTCCATAACTAGTTGTAGCAACAAATTGTAGATGTTTCCCAAGTGCTCATGTTTAATGATATCTGAAACCTTATTTTTCTAAAGTTGGTAAGAAGCTGCATGGGGTCATAAAACTTTTGGCCCACTCTTCTCTTGATTTTTGTAAATAGTTTACACATGGGAGCTTCAGGCATGAAACATAGTGCGTGTAACATTGGCCTCGTTTCAATTGGGGATTGTTTATTGATACAACTAGCCTGGAGCCAGAACAGCTTAAACTTGGCATTCTCTTACTTCAGCTTGACTACATAACAAAGAAAGCATTACCCGATGAATCCTTATCTTGTATTTGTGGATCTAGGTAACTCCAGCAACTTATCGGTGCCTTTTACAAATATCCATATAAAGTGTTTAAATCGAAGCAGAAACGAGCCACATGTCAAATCCACATTGTTTTTAAGCGAGTCTAGATCCCACCTGCTTTTCGAATTCAATTCAATGACTCTGATGCCACTTCCAAATGTGGCCCTGTCCTATAACTGCTGCCTGTCCTTGCTCTTCATGGTAACTTCATGGTGATTTATTATGTTGCAGGCAAAAGGATAGGCCCACCAGGGCCACAAGGCCCCCAGGGCCCTCCAGGACCTCCAGGACCACAGGGACCCCCAGGAATCCCAGGAATCCCCGGCATACCAGGAACAGCGGTGATGTCTGCACCTGGACCACCTGGACCACCTGGCCAACCTGGAGCTCCAGGACCACCTGGACCACCAGGTAAGTGACCAATAATTGGATGAAGCAGACATCCATCATGAGTGAAAGTAGTGGGGACATTTCAAGTTTCACTTACAAGCTTCCGTAGCCTGTATCTGGCGAGAAAAATATGAACCTTTAACTAAGGTCCTAAGGTCCTAAGTGATAGGAGTATAGTTATGCCATTCGGCCCATCAGGTCTACTCTGCCATTCAATCATAGCTGATCAATCTCTCCCGCCTAACCCCATTCACCTTACTTCTCCCCATAACCTCTGACACCTGTACTAATCAAGAATCTATCTATCGCTGCCTTAAAAATTATCAACTGACCTGGCCTCCACAGCCTTCTGTGACAAAGAATTCCACAGATTCACCACCCTCTGACTAAAGAAATTTCTCCTCATCTCCTTCCTAAAAAAACATCCTTTAATTCTGAGGATATGACCACTTGTCCTAGACATTCCCACAAGTGGAAACATCCTCTCCGCATCTACTCTATCCAATCCACACACTTCTTGTGTGTTCCAATGAAGTTCCCGTTCATCCTTCTAAACTCCAGCGAGTGCAGCCAGTGCCGTCAAATGCTCATCATAAGTAAACCTACTCATTCCTGGGATCATTCTTGTAAATCTCCTCTGGACCCTTTCCAGGGCTAGTACACCCTTCCTCAGATGTGGTACCCAAAATTGCTCACAATATTCCTAAAGATAGATCGTAAAAGCAGTGTGTGTTCTGCATAGTCTAAAGAATGATGTCTGTCTCCAAGAGTCATCTTTCTTAACAATGAAGAAGGTTTATTGAGCAGGATCGTCTCTATGACCTTTACCATGAACTTTGTCTCTTGTTCATTTCTTGGTGAAATTCGACTTTGATTAGCGGACAGTCTTGAAATCTTTGGTCTGACCTGTGCTATGATTTATCCAGCCTGTTTCAAATGATTAATATGCCAATTTGTTATTGTTTAATTTGCCCCTGTCAAAATAGAGCTCTTCAGCAATGGTGTCAGGCATGAATCAGGAAAGTGCTGGCTGAAAGTCAAAGGAATTTGCTTGAGTTGATTCACTCCAGATTTTCACTCTCCAAGGTGACAAAGTAATTGGTGGCTTGGCTCACACATCAGGAACTTGTCGAGCTGTTCAACAGAATTGTGAATAAATCAAAAATGTATCGGCAGCAGTTGAAGTCAACGCATTGCCACACTGCTCTTGGACACTGACATGGTGCAGATTGGTGGTTCTCAGAATGTTTTGAATAAGCCAGCGGGTGGCATGGTGGTGCTGCGGTAGAGTTACAGCGCCAGTTACCCAGGCCCGATCCTGACTACGGGTGCTTGTCTGTAAGGTGTTTGTGCGGTCTCTCCATGATCTGCGTGTGTTTTAGACAAAAGACAATAGACAATATGTGCGGGAGTAGGCCATTTGGCCCTTCGAGCCAGCACCGCCATTCAATGTGATCATGGCTGATCATCCCCAATCAGCACCCCATTCCTGCCTTCTCCCATATCCCCTGACTCCGCTATTTTTAAGAGCCCTATCTAGCTCTCTCTTGAAAGCAACCAGAGAACCTGCCTCCACTGCCCTCTGAGGCAGAGAATTCCACATACTAACCACTGTCCGTGAGAAAAAGTGTTTCCTCGTCTCCGTTCTAAATGGCTTACTCCTTATTCTTAAACTGTGGCCCCTGGTTCTAGACTCCCCAACATCGGGAACATGTTTCCTGCCTCTTGTGTGTCCAAGCCCTTAAAAATCTTATATGTTTCAATGAGATGCCCTCTCATCCTTCTAAACTCCAGAGTGTACAAGCCCAGCCGCTCCATTCTCTCAGCATATGACAGTCCCGCCATCCCGGGAATTAACCTTGTAAACCTACGCTGCACTCCCTCAATAGCAAGAATGTCCTTTCTCAAATTAAGGGACCAAAACTGCACACAGGTGTGGTCTCATTAGAGCACTGTGCAACTGCAGAAGGACCCCTTTGCTCCTATATTCGATTCCTCTTGCTATAAAGGCCAACATGCCATTCACTTTCTTCACTGCCTGCTGTACCTGCATGCTTACTTTCATAGACTGATGTACAAGGACCCCCCAGATCCCGTTGTACTACCCCTTTTCCCAACTTGACGCCAATTAGATAGTATTTTCTCCGAGATCTTCAGTTTCGTCCCACACTCCAAAGACTTGTAGGTTAATTGGTTTAGTATAAATGTAAAATTGTAATGTGTGAGGGGATCGCTGGTCGGTGCGGATTCGGTGGGCCAAAGGCCCATTTGAACTAAAATAAACTCAATGGAACCATGGTGGAATTTTCAGAAAAATAATAGAAAATTTAGCTTGAGAGTTACCGTGGACTGCTCACAATATTCGCAAAGATCTCTCAAAGCAATCTCGGGCCGCATGGATACGAACAAGTAAACCTTTTCACCATCATATCCAGTCTAATTTTGACATACCCTGTTTTTCTTGTCATCCAAAAAAATCACACTGTAGAGCATTACTTGATTATTTCTCTTCTTTGCTTGAGTTACTGGCATTGGAATTAAGTGTGGGAAGTCTTGAAAATACGCAGCAGACCAGTTAGTATATGTGGGGAAAGAAACAGTCATCTTTTCATCTTTTCAGGTTGTTGTCCTATCACGAGGAAAATTGCTTTTCTCATTCCCCCCTTCTCATCTTAAAACATGTTTAACTCTAATTTTTCCCAAAACTGGCGACAAATAATCAACCTGCAATTTTACTTTTCTTTTCCCACAGTGCAGTCTAACATACTGAGCACTTCCATAGCTGTTTCAGATTTCTTGGTCTGCAGTATTCTGCTTTTATTCTGTAGACCTTTGAGACTTTGCAGTTTTGTATGGTGAAGTACCAGGTGCCTTTTAGTCCCCTAAACCAGTGCTTCAGTGTCATTCACCCTTATGTCTTTATCACAAAATATCATTCACCTGGATAGGGCTCTTAAAAATAGCGGAGTCAAGGGATATGGGGAGAAGGCAGGAACGGGGTACTGATTGGGGATGATCAGCCATGATCACATTGAATGGTGGTGCTGGCTCGAAGGGCCAAATGGCCTACTCCTGCACCTATTGTCTATTGACTACATTTTCTGATGTTTTGGTAATTTTCAGCTTATTCTCCCTTGTGTATAATTTTATATATAATTAATTTTGTCACATGAGCAAAAAACATAAATTAACTCATTTCTTAGGTGTTTACTTTATTCAACTTTTTGAACATGCTACAAATATGTAAAGAAAACTAGGAGTGAACAAAAAAACCTTCATTACCACTGGAGTTGGAAAACCATTCTAATAGAATGACAAAAAAACATTCCAACGTCTAAACACTGGGCTTCAGCCGCATCCTACCCTTTCGGGCTTTGATTACTGCAGTTTTTTTTACTTGGAAAACTAGCATAAAAACCATGGAGTATGTGATTTAATATATTACTATCCAACTAATATAATTCTGCCCGACGAAAGCTTACAATACCATCAAATATCAACTTTGGTCACTAAATTGCTGCACAAAATAAAGTTACAGTTCAACAGTTGCCTAAGGCGATCCTCCAGTGTTGCCATTAATACATTTATTATCCCACTAACTTGTCTGCTCTTCCTTAAAAGGTTATATTACAGTAAATTTGGGAAATATCTCGCTACTTTGAAATTAGAAAACCGTAGGTAGAGAGAGAAAAAAAGAAATCAAATTTCCAGCTCCACTGCCATTAAAACAAATAAGAGCTTACTAACAACTTTAATGGCAATGCCTTTTTGAAGTATAGAAAAAATATATAAATATCTGAATAAATTAAGTCATTCACCCTTCATTCACCCCTCTAGTTTCATTCAAACCAAAATAATTTCATTTGTCCTTGGGTGAACCATTCACCAGTTTAAGAAGCACTGCTCTAAACCACCAGGATGAGATGTGTCTTTATTTGTGTGGAAGTTTTTCTTGAAGGGTAGTTTCATGCCCTTGCTATAGCCAGCAGATGTCTAATTTAGAGATACAGCACAAAAACATGCCCTTCGGAGCACCGAGTCCGCTCCGACCAGCGATCCTTGCACACTAACACTATCCTACACACGCTAGGGACAATTTACAATTTCTACCAAGGCAATTAGCCTACAAACCTTTACGTCCTTGGAGTGTGGGTGGAAACTGGAGAAAACTCGCGCGGTCAGAGGGAGAACGTACAAACTCCATACAGACAACACCCGTAGTCAGGATCAAACCCGGGTCTCACAAAATAAAAGTATCTTTAGCAATCTGATCCTTTAAGTCGAGGAACACTGTTCAAGTTGTTGCAGCCTGAAGGACCGGTAGTTGTCTAACTCAATCCTTAAAGATAGGACATCCTGAAAGCAAAAATTATTGTTAACAGTCGATATTAGTAAAGTCCATCTACCACATCTTTTCCGAAATCTTTTGTGCTCCAAAGGAAGGAATCCCGGTTTCGCCAATACTTCTATATAGCTGAAGACACCCATACCTGTTGTCCATCTAGTAACTCTCTCTCTCTATCTACGCTCTCTAAAGCAGAGGTTCCTTTTAGTATTGTGCCTAAAGCAGAACATACTATTCCAGCTGAGGGGTAACACTGGTAGGTTGTATTGAAATAGGTATTGTTCTATTGCATTGCACCGTCATTTAGTGTGCTTTCATCAATAAGATGGTCTTCAAATATAATTGGGCTTTCCCCCCCATATCCGCCTGTACCCTACCCCTAAGCACCAATCGGCACCTCACCTAACCTCTGCAATGGTAGCAGCAAGTGGACAGATTGCTGAAAGCCCATTCTATAACTTCACCGCCAGGCAGAAACATTTGGACAGGTACATGGATAGGACAGGTTTAGAGGGATGTGGGCCAAACACAGGCAGGTGGGACTAGTGTAAATGGGACACGTTGGCCAGCGTGGACATGTTGGGCTGAAGGGCCTGTTCCCATGCTGTCTTCCCTCACTCGATGCCTCCATGGCTGCCTGGACAAAGCTTAACTTGCTGTACTATTTCTAGAATAAAAAAATAATTCTGACCTTCCGTTATTTCTGTCAGACGTGAAAGCTAACTCGATGCCCGGTTAAAGCACATCCCCAAATTAATGAGCTTTCAGTGTGTAAAGGTATCTCGGCTGAGAAACAGATAAACTGTTTTATTAAACCTTCGTAGCTGGAGACAAAATATTTCCATTCAGTGGACATTCGTTTCTCATTTAAAGTTGGTAGGTTAGTTTATTTTTCATTCCGGTACACAATCATTCACCCCTATTAAATTGTAATGAAATGCATGCCAGTTGAACTGCTGCCCCACTGCTGCATGTTCCAATCTGAGCTTCAGCCATGAGTTCTGGTGCAGTCGGTGTGGAATTTGTGCCTTCTCCCTGTGCTTGTGTGTGTTTCGCTTGGGTGCTCTGGTCTCCTCCTCATCCCAAAGACATACGGTTGATTGGTTAATTGATCACTGTAAATTCCCAAACCCAGCTCCCAGCATTATAGTGCGGTCCAATCTGGGGAGACCAGATAGGAACGTGGGGAGGATGGATGGCATGGAACAGTACAGCACAGGGACCCGCCCTTCGGCCCACAATGTTTATGCCGAACCTCATACCACAGCAAATCAGTGAGCGGATGGGATTGTTCTGTAGGTCGGCCTAGTGTCGATGAGCTGAAATGATTCCTTTCTATGTCCTAAAGATGGTCATGCTAGGAAGCCCTAGCAGGAATGGACAGGACTCCACATGGGAATCTGGGAGAGAGATTGGTGCGTCTGCAGCAGTCAATCAGACATTCCCAGCAGATCAGCCTAATTTCCGGCCTGTCGTGGTGCTAGCCATTTCAACTCCCGTTCCCATAGTGACTATTCCGTCCTGGGCCTCCTCCATTGTCAGAGTGAGTCCACACAAGAACTGGAGGAACAGCACCTCACATTGAATTCTCCAATTTTAGGTAACTAACTAACAACGCCCCCACCTCCCCCCTCGCTTCCAAATGGAAACAACACTTTCAGTAGCTTAATGTCCACCTATCTACACAATGGATCACTGTCCCCTTATAGAATATAGAGCAGTATTGAAGATTGATACCAAAAGTTTGAGTAACTCAATGGGACAGGCAGCATCTCTGGAGAGAAGGAATGGGTGACGTTTGGGTCGAGACCCTTCTTCAGACTAGAAAACTAGATTCACTAGATTCGTCTGAAGAAGGGTCTTGACACGAAATGTCCCCCTTTCCTTCTCAGCAGAGATGCCGCCTGTCCCGCTGAGTTACTCCAACGTTTTATGTCTATCTTCAGTTTAAACCGGCATCTGTAGTTCCTTCCTACACACAGAGCTGCACCACACTGGAACATGCCCTTCAGGCCACAAAGTACATCTACTATCCTTCTTCTCCCCCCATCCTCATCCATCTACATCCCTTCCTCTGGCCTCGCCATGCATGCCTCTGCGTCTCTTATCTCACATGCTTTTGCCTCCTCTTCATCTCTGGCCTTGGTGCACTCGCTTCTCCCCTCACTTGTAGGCACCCATCACACCTGACCTCGCCCGCCTATCTTCCAGCTTCCTCACTCTTGACTACAATCAGTCGAAAGAACGGTCCCAACCCAAATCGTTGTCTATCCATTTTTTCCAGAGATGCTGCCTGACTCACTGAGTTAGTCCAGCACTTTGTACCCTTTGCTGATGTGCCTGGGAGCAGTTTAGCTTTTGGATCAGCTGGGCACAGACAGTTTAATTTATTCAACATCCAACCAAGAGACAGGTGAATCTGTTGCAATTCACAGCAATTATTAAAGTTTATGTTCCATGAACAAATGTTCACGGTTTAAACAAATTTTGGACGAATGACTCACCGAACATGGAAAGAATGTGTGCATAAGGTATAGGACAGAAATAAAACCCTTAATGTTGCATAACAAATTGTCCTTGCAGTAAGATTGAAGACAAATTCTTCTTCTAAAACTCATTTATAGGGTAAGGGCATCACCAATGTGCTCAGCACTCATCCCTCAATGCCCTTGAGAAGGTGATGTGACATACCATTTGGATTTGCTGTGGTTCTAATGAAGGAACTCCTGCATTTAGACCAAGCAATGACCAAGCTACAAGAAGAGGTTGCTCAAATTTGGATTGTTTTCACCAGAGTTTAGTTTAGAGATACGGCACAGAAACAGGCCCATAGACCAACCGAGTCCGCACCGGCCAGCCATCCCCGCACATTAACACGAGTCTAAACACACTAGGGACAATTTACACTTATACCAAGTATGCAATCCTAAGCCAATTAACCTACAAACCTGTGCGTCTTTGGAGTGTGGGAGGAAACTGAAGATCTCGGAGAAAACCGACGCGGTCACGGGGAGAACGTACAAACTCCATACAGACAGCATCCGTGGTCGGGATCGAACCTGGGTCTCTGAGGCTGCAAGTGCTGTAAGGCAGCAACTCTACCGCTGCGCCACTGTGCTGCCCACTGCGCCACCGTGCCGCTCCTCCCAGTGTTAGAGGCTGAGAGAAGATTTAATAGAAATATATAAATTAATGAGAGGCACAGATAGGGTAGACAGTCAGAACTTTGTTCCCAGTGTGGCAATGTCAAAGACTAGAGGGCATCGATTTAGAGTGCGAGGGGCAAAGTTTGAAGGTGAAATAAGAGGATACAAAACAGGGATGTAATGCTGAGGCTCTGTGAGCAGGTCAGGCTGCGTTCGGAGTATATGGAGCAATTTTAGGCACCATATCTGAGGAAGAATATTCTGGCTCTGGAGAGGATCCAGAGGAGGTTTACAAGAATGATGCCTGGAATGAGTGGGTTAACATATACTGAGCATTTGACGGCACTGGGCCTGTACTCGCTGGAGATTAGAAGAAGGAGGGTGACCTCATTGAAACTTACTGAATCGTGAAAAGCTTGGATAGAGTGGATGTAAAGAGGTTGTTTCCACTAGTGGGAGAGTCTAAGACAAGAGGTCGTAGCCTCAGAATTAAAGGACTTTCCTTTAGGAAGGAGATGAGGTGGAATTTCTTTAGCCAGAGGGTGGTGAATCTGTTTTTTTGCCATAGGAGGCTGTGGAGGCCAAGTCAGAGCCATTTTTAAGGCAGAGATAGATAGATTTATGATTAGTACAAGTGTCAGGGGTTATGGGGAGAAGGCAGGAGAATGGGGTTAAGAGGGAAACAGATCAGCAATGATAGAATGGTGGAGTAGACTTGATGGGCCGAATGGCCAAATCTGCTCCTATCACTTTTGACCTTACGAGACATGCGATGCAATATTTGACACTGAGTGGTGAGTGCCAGGAATGCGTTCCAATGGGCAGTTATGTAGATACTATAGAAGTATTGAAAAGGCTTGTGGGTAAGCACATACTTAAGCAGGGAATGGAGGGATATGGAGCATGTACAGGCAGAGGAGATTAGTTTAACTTGGCATCATGCTTTGCATGGACATTGTGGGAGAGGGCCTGTTCCTATGTGGTTCTATCCTATGTTATAGGAAGGGTCAGTGATGGATTGCGTAGACGGGCAGTAACCTACTCAACGTGTCGTGTCATTTGGTGATGTTTTAAAGCAGGAATTCTGGTGAATCTCATCTCTGACTTAGTACTCCAGCAGTGCACAGAAAGATGTCATGAGAAGAGCATTAAAGAGGGTTTAAACTAGATTGGCAGGGAGGTGGGATCTTGTGCAGGACAGAGGCACGTGAGAGGCTAGAGGTTGGTATGGAG
Source organism: Okamejei kenojei (assembly GCA_035221665.1). Taxonomy (NCBI): domain Eukaryota; kingdom Metazoa; phylum Chordata; class Chondrichthyes; order Rajiformes; family Rajidae; genus Okamejei; species Okamejei kenojei. The sequence continues at coordinate 2,800,198 of CM069143.1, forward strand.
GGTGGAGTGGGTAAGGTTACTGCACAGAATAGGCAGGTGAAAAGCGGAGAGCGAGGAAGGAGGGTTGGTTTAAACTGCACGTGTTTTAATGCAAGGGGCCTGACGGGTAAGGCAGATGAGCTTAGGGTGTGGATAGGTACGAGCGACTGGGACATTGTAGCCATGACTGAAACCTGGTTAAGGGAGGGGCAGGACTGGCAGCTCAATGTTCCGGGGTGCAGGAGCTTCAGGAGAGACAGGGGTGAGGGAAAAAGAGGAGGGGGATTGCATTGTTGGTTAAGGAGGATGTCACGGCTGTGTTCAGAGGTGATGTTACGCACGGTTCGTCTAATGGCGCTATATGGGTGGAGCTGAGGAACAAGAAAGGGATGATCACCTTGTTTGGGGTGTACTACAGACCCCTGAATAGTCAACGGGAATTAGAAGAACAAATATACCAGAAGATTGCAGACAGCTGCAGGTGAAATAAGGTTGTAGAAGGGGATTTTAACTTTCCCAATATAGACTGGGAAAATCGTAGCGTGAAGGGTTTAGATCGGGTGCAATTCCTCAAAAATGTTCAGGAGAGTTTTCTTAAACACATGAGAGGGCAACGCTGGATCTAGTATTGGGGAGTTGGAAGGGCAAGTTAATGAAGTGTTTGCGGAGGAGCCTTTTGGAACCAGTGACCACAGTCGATTAGGTTTAAGATAGTCATGGATCGGGACGGAGAGGGTCCACATGTTAAAATGCTCAACTGGGGTAAGATCAACTTTGAGGGTGTGAGAGAAGGTCTCGCTCAAGTTCCCTGGAGCAGGTTATTTGAGGGGAAAGGAACATAGCTCAGGATGTGTACGTCCCCGTTAGAGTGAAGGGCAAAGCAGGCAAATGTAAGGAAGCTTGGCTGACGAGGGAAATTGAGACATTAGTGAAAATCAAGAAGGATGCATGGGACAGGCAGCTGGGATCAAGTGCATCCCTGGAGGAGTTTCGGGAACTACGGAGTAAACTGAAAGAGATCAGAAGAGCAAAAAGGGCCAAGAGATGTCCCTGGCGGGTAGCATAAAAGACAATCCCAAAAGATTTTATAAATACATAAGGGGGGAAAGTATAACGAGAGAAAGAGTGGGACCTCTCAGGAATCAAAGCGGTCGCCTCTGTGTGGAGCCACAGGAGGTGGGCGAGGTGCTCAATGAGTATTTCTCCTCTGTATTTACCGAGGATAAAGACAGTAGGACGGAGGAACTTGGAGCAGTCACTGGAAGTGTCTTGAGAGCAGTCAGTGTTACTGTCAAAGAAGTATGGAAGGTATTGTCGTTTATGAAGGTAGACAAATCTCCAGGGCCTGATCAGATATATCCGAGGACATTGCGGGAAACTAGAGAGGAAATTGCGGTGGCCCTGGTTGAAATTAACAAGTCGTCTTTAAATACAGGAGAGGTGCTGGAAGACTGGAGGGTGGCAAATGTTGTGCCTCTTTTCAAGAAGGGCGGCAGGAAAATGCTGGGAACTATAGGCCGGTGAGCTTAACATCTGTAGTTGGAAAGTTACTAGAGAGTATTCTGAGGGATCGGTTATACAGGCATTTGGATGGGCAAGGGCTGATTAGGGACAGTCAGCATGGTTTTGTACGTGGAGGTCGTGTCTCACAAATCTGATTGATTTTTTTGAAGAAGCGACCAAAAGGCCGATGAGGGCAGAGCTGTAGATGTTGTGTACATGGACTTCAGTAAGGTGTTCGATAAGGTGCCGCATGGTAGGCTGCTCTGGAAGGTTAGATCGCATGGGATCCAAGGACAGATAGCTGAATGGATAGCAAATTGGTCCCATGGAAGGAAGCGGAGGGTTATGGTGGAAGCTTGCTTCTCAGAATGGAGGCCTGTGAACAGTGGTGTGCCTCAGGGCTCGGTGCTGGGCCCGTTACTGTTTGTCATCTACATCAATGATTGGCTGAGAACATACAGGGCAAGATTAGCAAGTTTGCTGATGATACAAAAGTGAGTGGTTTTGCAGACAGTGAAGATGGTTGTGAACGATTGCAGCAGGATCTTGATCGATTGGCCAGGTGGGCAGAGGAACGGTTGATGGAATTTAATACAGAGAAGTGTGAGGTGTTGCATTTTGGGACGTCAGTAAATGGTAGGCCTCTGGGTAGTGTTGTAGATCAGAGGGATCTAGGAGTACAGGTGCATGAGACCGCATTTAGAATATTGTGTTCAGTTCTGGGCACCATGTTATAGGAAAGAAAATGTTAAGCTGGAAAGGATTCAGAAAAAAATTACAAGGATGTTGCCAGGACTAGAAGGTGTGAGGTAAAGGGATTGGTTGAGTAGGCTGGTTTTCTATTCCATGGAGCGCAGGAGGATGAGGGGGGATCTTATAGAGGTATCTAAAATCATGAGAGGAATAGATCGGGTAGATGCACAGTCTTTTGCCCAGAGTAGGGGAATCGAGGACCAGAGGACATAGGTTCAAGGTGAAAAGGAAAAGATTTAATAGGAATCCGAGGGGTAACTTTTTCACACAAAGGGTGGTGGGTGTATGGAACAAGCCGCCGGAGGAGGTAGTTGACACGGACTCGATGGGCCAAAACGTCTGTCCTGAATTGGGAAATGGCGCAATATGAGCAAAACCTTGCCATCTAAGTCTCTAGAATTTGATCAGCTGGGTGGTGCAGGGTTGAAATCTGCTCCCTGAAATAATAACCAGTAGAAACAATGAACTGTCAATGCTGGTTTACAGTGACACAGAGTGCTGGAATAACTCAGCGGATCAGGCAGTATCTCTGGAGAACATGGATAGGTGGCATTTCGGGTCGGGACCCTTCTCGGGCTCAGTCTGAAGAAGGGTCCCAGCCCAAAACGTCACCTATCCATGTTCTCCAGAGATGCTGTCAGACCTCCTGCACTGTGTCCTTTTGTGTACTTACTCGTGTTGGAAACTAATTTTGGATGATTTTGTATGTAATGATTCTGTATAAATGTATGTATTTATTTTATTTATTTCCATGTAACTTTATTTTTCAGGCACTTCAGACAAACCTGCAGACAGTCAGACATCTGTAAGTATTTGTACACGGTTGGCTTGACCCTTTTTGTTTATGTTGAAGTGTGAGTCAAGGCCAGCAGAAGCAAAGTCATGCTGCTGGTGAAAGGATTTAGCACGGGAAATAGAGAACATTGAATATAGTACAGCACAGGAATAGGCCCTTCGGCCCACAATGTCTGTGCTAAAGATGATGCCAAGATGAACTGATCTCATCTTCCTGCACATGATCTATCTACATCCCTCCATTTCCTGCACATCCATGTGCCTATCTAAAAGCTCCCATGCCACTATTGTATCTGCCTCCACACATCGCCCCTGTCTGTGTGTTCCAGGCACTCACCACAACACGAAGTACCAAAACATGCCCTGCACATCTCCATATAACCATATAACCATATAACAATTACAGCACGGAAACAGGCCCTCTCGGCCCTTCCAGTCCGTGCCGACCATTTGTTTTCCTCTAGTCCCATCTACCTGAACTCAGACCAATCTCCTTTAAACTCTCTTATCTTGAAGCTCTGCCCTTTAGTCTTTGACATTTCCATCTCGGGTAAAAAGGTCTTGACTGTCAACCTTATCATTTTATATACCTTTATCATGTCATCTCACAGCCTCTTTTGCTTCAGAGAGACCAGATCAGGCCTATCAAATCTTTGCATATAACTGAAGCCCTCCAGTCCAGGCAACATCATTGTGATTTTTTTCTGCATCTTCGTTAGTTTAATCATATCTTTCCTACATTTTAGTGCCCACTACGACATACAGTACTCCAAGTGCGGCCTAACTAAAATTGTACCACAAGATGTCCCAACTGCTTTAATCAACACCTCAGCCAAAGAAAGCAAGCACTTCATTTGTCTCTTAACCACTCTGCCTTTCTGTGTTGCCACTTCTTGGGAACCATGCACTTCTACCCCAAAGTCTCTCTATTGAATAGCAAGTCCCCTGGGCCCTACTGTTCATTGTGTATGCCCAACCCTGGCTTAACTTTCCCTGTTTAACTTCTCACTTAAAATTCTGTACCATTGAGCAGCCTTCCTTCAAATCTTGACCACCCATCTTCTCTGTACGTGCTTTCTGACATTCATAGAGTCATACAGCATGAAACAGGCTTTCGGCCCAACTTGCCCACACCGACCATCTACATTAGTCGCACCTGTCTGCATTTGGCCCATATCCCTCCAAACCTATCCTATCCATGTACCTGTCCAATTGTTTATTAAATGTTGCAATAGTCCCTGCCTCAGCTCCTCCTTTGGCAGCTCATTACGTACACCCACTGCCTTTTGTGTGAAAAAAAAATCTTAGATTTCCATTAAATCTTTCCTCCTTCACCAGAAACCTATATCCTCTTGTTCTTGATTCCCCTACTCTGAGCATGTGTCTATCCAATCTATTCATCTCATGATTTTATACACCTCTATAAGATCACCCCTCATCCTCCTGCACGCCAAGCAATAGAGTCCCAGCCTACTCAACTTCTCCCTATCTCAGACCCTCGAGTCCTGGCAACATCCTCGTAAATCTTTTCTGTACCCTTTCCAACTTGACAGCATCTTTCCTGTAACATGCTGCCCAGAATTGAACACAATATTCTAAATGCAGCCTCACCAACGTCTTATACAACAGCAACATGACCTCACAACTTCTATACCCAATACTCTGACTGATGAAGGCCAATGTGCCTTCAAGGAACTATGTACTGGCACTCCTAGATCCCTCTGCTCTACAACACTCCCCAGAGCCCTACCATTCAGTGTGTAGGTCCTGCCCATGTTAGGCTTCCAAAAATGCAACACCTCACATTTTTCCGTATTTAATTCCATCAACCGTTCCTCAGGCCACCTGGCCAATCGATCCAGATCCTGCTGCAGTATTTGACATCCATCTTCACTATCTGCAAAACCACCCACTTTAGTATCATGTGCAAACTTGCTAATCTTGCCATGTACATTCTCATCCAAATCATTGATGCAGATGACAAACAGTAACGGGCCCAGCACCAAACCCTGTGGTACATCACTAGTTACAGGCCAAGAAGCAACTTTCCACCATCGCCCTCTGCTTCCTTCCATGAAGCCAATTTTCTATCCATTCAGCCATCTCTCCTTGGATCCCATGCGATCTAACCTTCCAGAGCAGCCGACCTTGTCAAATGCTTTGCTGAATCATTTAGTCCCTACTGAGCAATGCCACAAATTTAAAATGCTTGTTTTGGTTTATAAATCTTCCTGGAATCTTGCTGTTCCACATTCAACGCTAACCTCTCCAATCACAACACCTTGCCTTCGTCAACTTTAATGTCTCGACCAACAATGGGTTTATTCTCTACAATAACATTACTTTCCTTTCCTCCATTTTAAAGCCTATCTCTGACCAACTTTATGACCATCTGCCTAAACATTACGCAACCTTCCTTTAAATAAATTATTTAATGCTTTTACTAGTTTACGGTGCCGTATAAACAAAAGTTGCTGCTACTGCTTCTCTTTCCTTTTAGGATCTGGATTAAGACAGCCTAAGCTAATTTAATGTAAGAAAGAACAGTGATATTCCATTCCTCGTATATTCCACAGTTAGGTTTCAGAATTGCTATTGGCCACTTGTTCAATATAAGGCATTTTTCTTTGTATTTGCGGCACTTTGCTTTCTTTCTACACCATGAAAGCCCGATCAAGATAAGTCTTTTAGTTTCTCAAGGATGTGGTGCCGTCAGGTCAGGTTGACATCTAACAGATGGTACAGTGCCTCGGTTCACTGGGGGGCTAGCGTGATCTGTCTCGGTGCTGCCATCTGTGTGTTTTAAAGCCACTATTCATAATCTCAGGAAGACAGGTGTTAAAATGAAGCCAGCTGAGGCCTGGCTAGAGGTCACTGGGCTCTCGAGCAAGAATGATGTATGAAGAACAAATACATCAAAGCTAATTGCAATGCCCTCCCTTGCCCTGTTGTGAGCACCAACCTACATTGAGTTATAGGTCTGCAGGTGAAGCCAATTCGCCACTCCTGCTCACATATTTCTCATGTGTGTGACAGGATGGTGAATGTAATAGCATGATCAAGTGCAGGGTTGTCAGGACTGCCCTAGAGTGAGGCCACATGTAGAGTATTGTGTTCAGTTTTGGACACACTGTTATAGGAAACCCGTACTTGATTAGCACGGTGTCAGGGTTTATGGGGAGAAGGCAGAAAAATGGGGTTAGGAGGGAGAGATAGATCAGCCATGATTGAATGGCGGAGTAGACTTGATGGGCCGAATGGCCTAATTCTGCTCCTATCACTTATGAAAGCTGTTGTTAAGCTAGAAAGGACGCAGAGAAGATTTGCAAAGATGTTGCCAGGTCTCGAGTGCATGAGCCATAGGGAGATTTTTAGCAGGCTAGGACTTTATTCCTTGGAGCGCAGGAGAATGAGGGGTGATCTTATAGAGGTGTATAAGATCATGGGGAGAACAGATAGGGTAAGTGCACAGAGTTTGTTTTTACCCAGAGTAGGGAAATCACAAACTAGAAGACATAGCTTTAAGGTGAGGAGGAAAAGATTTACATAGAAACATAGAAAATAGGTGCAGGTCATTTGGCCCTTCGAGCTAGGACCGCCATTCATTGTGATCATGGCTGATCGTCCCCAATCAATAACCCGTGCCTGCCTTCTCCCCATATCCCTTGATTCCACTAGCCCCTAGAGCTCTATCAAACTCTCTCTTAAATCCATCCAGTGATTTGGCCTCCACTGCCCTCTGTGGCAGGGAATTCCACAAATTCACAGCAAAGAAAACGTTTTTTTCTCACCTTAGTCTTAAATGGCCTCCCCTTTATTCTAAGACTGTGGCCCCTGGTTCTGGACTCGCCCAACATTGGGAACATTTTTCCTGCATCTAGCTTGTCCAGTCCTTTTATAATTTTATATGTTTCTATAAGATGTTTTAATAGGAACCTGAGGGGTAACATTTTTACATATGGATATATGGAACGTGCTGCCAGAGAAGGTAGTTGAGGCTGGGACTATCCCATCATTTAAGAATCATTCTGACAGGTACATGGATAAGATAGGTTTAGAGGGATATGGGCCAAACACGGGCAGGTGGAACTAGTGCAGATGGGGGATGTTGGTCGGTGTGGGGAAGTTAGACCGAAGAGCCGTTTCCACGCTTTTTGTCGATGTAACTCTCCATCTATCATCTAAAGATCATAAATGCCTATTTCGTAATAGGGCTCACTTAAATGTGATCAGCAGGGGACACCCCATCTCTTTCCCTCCCTCCAGTGGCGCAGCTGGTGGAGTTGCAAGAGACCCGGGTTCAACTTTGACCTCAGGTGCTGCCTGTGTGGAGTTTGACTGATCACACTGCGATCATGTAGATTTCCTCTGGGTGCTCCAGATTCTCCCCCCCCCCACATCACTATGTGTTAATTGGCCTCTGTAAAGTGCTCCTAGTGTGTAAGCAGTGGACCACCCATGTCCAACCTGACTGAACACAAATTGAACGTGGGCCTTTGCTGCTTTATATCCATCCAGACATGCTCATTGGTGAATTTATCTTGCATATCCACCAGAATTACCTCTTAAAAAATCTGTGTCAGTGTGTCACAGATGCTTTGGTCCATCAGGAATATACATTTAATAAATCCCATTCGACTTTAGTAAACAATTTGTTGTATCTTAATATTTATCTGTTACAATGTTATCGTTACATGGATTTGGAGTAATTGACCAATCTGGCGCAATTCTGTATATTTTATTGATTGGGTGCCCATGCAGTCTTCACAATTTGAAGATTCCCAATTCCTGCATTGAATCCTTTCACATTCCTCCAATACCTTATACGATACGATACGATGGAACTTTATTTATCCCTGGAGGGAAATTGATCACAAAATACATGAAACATGAAATTAAAGTGATGAGTGGAGAGGATTGGGGATGTGCAAACATTGGGGAGGGGGAGGAGGGAGTCAATCTCAGTCTACCCCACGACAGAAGGGGGAGGAGTTGTACAGTTTGTTAGCCACAGGGAAGAAGGATCTCCTGTGGCGTTCTGTGCTGCATCTTGGTGGAACCAGTCTGTTGCTGAAGGTGCTCCTCAGGATGACCAGTGTGTCATGGAGGGGGTGAGCTGTATTGTCCAGGATGCTCTGCAGTTTGAGCATCTTTCCCTCTAGGTCCACCTCCCATGAATTCAACTCCACCACCAGGACAGAGCCAGCCTTCCTGATGAGTTTGTTGATCCTATTGGCGTCCGCAGCCTTTGCCCTGCTGCCCCAACACACGGCAGCGAAGAAGATGGCACTGGACACCACCAATTGGTAGAACACCTGCTGCATCTGACTGCAAACGTTGAAGGAGCGGAGCCACCTATTTTCCTCTTTACACCTCTTTTCCTGGTTAACAACCACACCAGCTGTTTCAGAACATTTGTGGAGTTCTGGTCACAGCCACACTGAGATTCTCACACGGTCCAGATATTACTCGATGTCGCTGCGGACAGACTTAAACAATTGATCGCACGCTCCCTGCGTTCCCTGAAATGAAACAACAATTGTTGTTGTTAGCCACCAAACAGCGAGATGTCAGCCTCTGCAAATGCTTGTGTTACAGTGGAATAATACTCTGCCTGAAACAGTAGCTAGCTGACTGAATCCTTGTTGATGTGTCAAGTCTGGACACAGGCAACAATTGGCCAGCATTTCTCACATAATCATTCCTTTCATATTTCGTCATATATGTTGGAAGACAATATTAATGCGATCCAGCCGATCCAGTGGGTAAACACAGCACAAAACAATGCGAGTTGTACAGACGAGAAAGGTACCTAGCTGTTGCTGGGAAAATACGGTCTTAGCTAGAAAAGCGGAGAGCCATGGGAAGTGCTGAAGAATTTTCACCCAGAAATCCCAAAGTGTGGTAATACCGAACATGCTGTGAAAATTATTTCAAGTTTAGAGTAAAATTGCCAAATGACAACAGTGTTGTGTCGAGCTGCTTGTCCATCGAGCATTTTCCATGTGAGTAGATGTGGGAGCTTGTTGGGCTAGGAATAGGAAGAATTACCAAATCTTTGCCTATTGTCTCAATAGATCAGGTCGACACAAAATGCTAGAGTATAGGGCCTGTCCCACTTGGACGTCATCTGCGCCTCATTTACGCATCATATTAAAATAGGTTGACGCGACGTTGCGCGCAAATCACACGTCATCATGCCGTCTGGTGCGCGTGACGTCATTAGAATACCCTGCGGCACGCGGCGACGCATGGTTACGCACGGTGACGTAAACATGCGTCACCACGCGATACACGTGAGACGTTGGGACTCAGCGTGCGTACGCGACAGCGTGCGTACGCGATACGTCCCACAGGTGGCGCGCAAGGATTTTGTACGGTACGAAATTCTGGAGCGCCGCGTGATACCGCGCGCAACTCTACACTCCTCCACGCCTCTCCATGCACCCGTCCTACTCTACCCACACGCTACCCATGCGTCACAACGCATCGACCTATTTTATATATAACACGTAAATGAGGCGCAAATGACGGCCAAGTGGGACAGGCCCTTAACTCAGCGGGTCAGACAGCATCTCTGGAGAAAAGGAATACGTGATGTTTCGGGTCGAGGTCCTTCTTCAGATATCTTCAGGTCTTTCCCACATCTGCCAATGTTCTCATGATGGCAAGACTTCGATGTGCATGGGGAGCCTGAGTCGGTGCATCTGAGCTATACATGCACGGCGTTCGACAAATATGTTGTAGGGGGTTTAATTGACTCAGAGGAGGGGACCCTCAAGCAACGTTTAGAGCAAGACCCACCAGAAAGACTGCACAAATGGGCATGAGGTGATGCTATAAGTGGAATAGACTGTCTTATCGGGCACCAAAGTGGACATATTGACTGACAAGGAAAGGCGACAATTATCATGGGGACCCACTCTTCATTGCCATGCCATTCTCTACTCTTTTGAATACTAACCCTCTCTCTAGTCTTGTTGAGCTTGGGGGTACTGACAAGTGTGATGGGCATTAACTGAATTGCTGGTGTGACAGGACCTGCTACAAGAATCAAAATGCTGACTGGGCTGAATGGCCTTCTTTTGTATCTATGTAAAGAACCTGAGAGGCAAGAAGGTTATTTGTTGGCTCCAGCTCATTTCACAGATTAATTCAATCTGCACTGATCTGCGAGTCGCATTTAATCCTTCCTTCACTTCCACAACAATAATATCCGTGAGGAACACTTGCTGATTTTGGCAAACAACACGAAGAAAATGTGGAAGCTGTTGGAGCTGGGTCAATCTTAGAGCCATTCAACATATAGTTCCTGTCAATGGACATGGTTATATCAGATTTCTGCTCGGATCACTGTGCTCAAAAATATATAATGTCTTAATTTTTCAAAGTGAAAAACTGTATGTATATTGGGATTGTGAAAACCCAGCATATAAAATAGCTCATGAACCGAAAAGTAAAGATTAATGTCATATGTCGTCAGGCAGGAATTAAATTGACTGAAAAGCGTGTGATGTTTTGATTAATCAAAAGGAATTGAGTGCAGCAGAATTTCATTTCCCAAAAGATAAACTTACCCTTCTGATTTATAGCCCTGTCCCAAGGTGCGAGTTCATTCCAAGAGCTCTCCCGACTTTAAAAAAATCAAACTGGTGGTAAGCACGGAGAATGAACATAGCGGGTACGTCGGAGCTCGGGGACGTCTCTTAGCGCTAACGGCAGGTACTTGGGAAGACTCGCTAATGGCAGGTAAGCATGGGAAAACTCGTGAAGATTTTTCAACATGATGAAAAATGTCCAGGAGAGCCCCGAGTACCGACGAGTGGCCATTACCGTAAATCTCCGATTTCAAATCAGGGCAAACCCGGGAGAGGTCTTGGAATGAACTGGTACCGGGGGACAGGGCTTTAACGGTGCTGATTGATCTGCAATGCATTTTCCTTGTTATCTTTGTTGTAAGACTTTCCTGTTTTCAGTTGCTGTGTTTGAGCTGTTAGGATATTTGGTTTAGTTTTTCCAAACGTAACATTCTAATTATTGCTTGTAGATGGAATTTGTCCACCTCCAGGGTCATGACTCGGTCATTCAAGTCAAACAAGGTAAGATTTAAATTCAAGTAATATTTCTATTAATAACATTTGTCAGTAATTGGCTAATACAATGCATACAAATGTCACTGCCATTGTTCTCTATTTTGTGCTTTAAAGAATGTTTAATAGTATATTTTTAAAAATTAACCTATTGGATATTTTATATGTCATGATTAATGTCGCGACTCGTTGCCACTGAATAGTGTTCATGATATCCCTCCTGAAATGTTGTAATGGAACCTTTATAATGCACATAAGGTTAAAAAAAAATCATTCACTATACCAAGCTGGGATGGGTACAGAGAGGATTTACAAGCATGTTGCCAGGACTAGTGGGTCTGAGCTTTAGGGAGAGGTTGAGTAGGCTGGGACACTATTCCTTGGAGCAGTGGATGGTGATCTTCTAGAGGTGTATCAAATCATGAGAGGAATAGATGCACAGTCTCTTGCCCACAGTAGGTGAATTGGGGACCAGAGGACACAGGAGGTTTAAGATGAAGGGGAAAACAATTAATAGGAATCTGAGGGGAACATTTTTCGTACAAAGGGTGGTGGGTGTATGGGACGTGCTGCCAGAGGAGGTAGTTGAGGCAGGGACTATCCTAATGTTTAAGAAACAGACGGGTACATGGATAGGACAGGTTTGGAGGGATATGGACCAAATGCAGGCAGGTGGGACTAGTGTAGCTGGGACTTGATGGTGTGGGCTTGTTGGGCCGAATGGCACGTTTCCACACTGTAACACTCTATGACTATGCACAATATTCGGTTTCCGATTAGTTTGTCATATACATTTGGTTGCAATGTCTTTCACAGAGTAAGCTAAATAGTTCAGAAAGTAAGCAGCATACAGTGATAGATATAACAAATATACAACAAATGCAAAATGGTTGAAAGATTGTGGTGAAATCTGAAGATAAGTAAACAAAATGCTAAAGTGCAGTAATAGATTTATCAAATGAAGTAGAGTTCAGAGTAAGGTATGACACAGTGGCACAATGGTAGAGATGCTGCCTTACAGCGCCAGAGACCCGGGTTCGATCCTGATTACGGCTGCTGTCTGTACGGAGTTTGTACGTTCTCCCTGTGAATGCGTGGGTTTTCTCCGGGTGGTCTGGTTTCTCCCACATTCCAAAGACGTACAGGTGTGTAGGTTAATTGGCTTTTGGTTGCTGCGTGTAGTTTGATCGCATTGATAGACGCTGTAATGTGACATCTTGTATCATAAAGCAAGGAATCTCCCTTGAGCGGGTAATGCCTGGTTAGTAAACGGAATGCATTCTCTTTGAACTAGGATGGAGTGATTACATTAGATTGAGGAGTATTTAATCCCTGGCCACTTTACACTGACCTCTAAATCTCCAGAGTTATTTCTATATGTCAGAAATCCAATTTTCCTGAATTACGGTGGTGGATAGTTATGCAATTAGATCTGAGAAGCATAAAGATGGTAGATGTTTACTAAATATGATCCAGGTAACTGGTTAGCAGTGACTATTATAATCTGCCAACTACTAACCAAGAGAATTGACATTAAATGGGAATGAAGAATTCTAACCTTGGAGGCATCAGATTTAAACATCTGGCTCAGTCCCTGCTGCAAAACTAATGATGAGTTTAATGACTTTCACCGTTGGCAGTGCGCAAATTGTCTCGTGACTTATGGTGAGAAGAGAGAGGCAGTGAATTATGACGTCTCTGCAAGATACTCAACAGCTTTCAGCATCTTTGTGATAGGCTCATAAACAGCCTGTCCCATTTAGGCAAATTTTTCGGCGAGTGCAGGAGACTCTGTCATGATCGCCACATAGATAGAAACATAGAAAATAGGTGCAGGAGCAGGCCATTCGGCCCTTCGAGCCTGCACCGCCATTCAATATGATCATGGCTGATCCAACACAGTATCCTGTACCTGCCTTCTCTCCATACCCTCTGATCCCCTTAGCCACAAGGGCCACATCCAACTCACTCTTAAATATAGCCAATGAACTGGCCTCAACTACCTTCTGTGGCAGAGAATTCCACAGATTCACCACTCTCTGTGTGAAAAATGATTTTCTCATCTTGGTCCTAAAAGACTTCCCCCTTATCCTTAAACTGTGACCCCTTGTCCTGGACTTCCCCAACATCGGGAACAATCTTCCTGCATCTAGCCTGTCCAACCCGTTAAGAATTTTATAAGTCTCTATGAGATCCCCCCCTCAATCTTCTCAATTCCAGCGAGTACAAGCCGAGTCTATCCAGTCTTTCTTCATATGGAAGTCGTGCCATCCCAGGAATCAGTCTGGTGAACCTTCTCTATACCCCCTCTATGGCAAGAATGTCTTTCCTCAGATTAGGAGACCAAAACTGTACGCAATACTCCAGGTGTGGACTCACCAAGACCCTGTACGACTGCAGTAGAACCTCCCTGCTCTTGTACTCAAATCCTTTTACTATGAATGCCAACATATCATTCACTTTCTTCACAGCCTGCTGCACCTGCATGCCTACTTTCAATGACTGATGTACCATGACACCCTAGTCTCCTTGCATCTCCCCATTTCCTAATTGGTCACCATTCAAATAATAGTCTACTTTCCTGTTTTTGCCTCGAAAGTGGATAACCTCACATTTATCCACATTATACTGCATCTGCCATGCATTTGCCCACTCACCCAGCCTATCCAAGTCATCTTGCAGCCTCCTAGCATCCTCCTCACAGCTAACACTGCCCCCCAGCTTTGTGTCATCCGCAAACTTCGAGATGTTGCATTTAATTCCCTCGTCCAGATCATTAATATATATTGTAAATAGCTGGGGTCCCAGCACTGAGCCTTGCGGCACCCCACTACTCACTGCCTGCCATTCTGAAAAGGACCCGTTTACTCCTACTCTTTGCTTCCTGTCTGCCAGCCAGTTCTCTATCCACATCATTACTGAACCACCAATACCGTGTGCTTTAAGTTTATATACTAATCTCTTGTGTGCGACCTTGTCGAAAGCCTTCTGATAGTCCAGATATAACACATCCACTGCTGCATGGTCGCCACACCCACTGCTGCATGGTCGCCACATGTTCGCTGTCGGTCTCTGGTGAGTCTCCGTCATGGTCGCGAGGTGTTCCTGCATTCTGGGAACTAGTCGCGGCTTCAGTATGGTCGCCACAAATTGTTCAACATGTTGAAACATGATGAAAAATTGCTGGCAAAGGAGAAAATCGATAATCCTGTAGTCGTAGGTGCAGTTGTAGAGGGATCGCCATGGAGTTGTAGGCAGTCGTAGGTAGTTTTAGTTAATCGCCTTTGCTGACCGGGCATTTTCTTTGGCTCATTGGGGAAAAAAAAACGTAAGCAAGAGTTTTCAAAACCAAGGATGAACGACCGGTAATGTTAAATGTCCGCCGAAATTCACAGCTGTGTATCTCTGGCTTATTAAAAGTTGTCTGGCTACTTAAAAGTGTCTCCCCACTTCTACCGTACACTGTGCTAGCCGTCTTAATCTTCCTGTTCATCGCGGTGTGTGTCTGTATCACCTTGGCTTTGCACCGTGTGAATTTCAGACACCACTCACCCCGCCAAGCCCTGGCCCCTGCCTTTGCGATGTGTTTGTGTGTGTGAGTGTGAGTGTGTGTGTGCGCGCATGCGTGTGTGTGTGAGTGTGTGCGTGTGTGTGCGCATGTGTGCTCGTGTGTGTGTGTGCGTGTGTGCGATGTGTGTGTGTATGTGTTCCACTCTGACACTTGCTGTTCCACTTCCCGGTTTTTCTGTGAGTGCCGCGAGCTTGACACTCGCCGGCAGTCTGCTGTAAAATCACCCAATTGGGACATGCCCTTAAAAGAACCTACAAGACTCATCTCTGTGGCGTTCTTTCATTCGATTCCAGAACCAGGGGCCACAGTCTTAGAATAAAGGGGTGGTCATTTAAGACTGAGGTGAGAAAAAACTTTTTTACCCAGAGAGTTGTGAATTTATGGAATTCCCTGCCACAGTGGGCAGTGGAGGCCAAATCACTGGATGGATTTAAGAGAGAGTTGGATAGAGCTCTAGGGGCTAGTAGAGTCAAGGGAAAAGAGGAGAAGGCAGGCACGGGTTATTGATAGGGGACGATCAGCCATGATCACAATGAATGGCGGTGCTGGCTCAAAGGGACAAATGGCCTCCTCCTGCACCTATTTTCTATGTTTCTATGATTCTCATTTGCCATTTAAATTCTCTGCAAAAGCTGGGGCTGCTATCATAAGTATGAAGGAGAGATTTTAATTGCTCCATCACTGGTCAACCTCTCCAACCTGGAGAAGGTTCACCAGAGCAGTCACGGTGGCGCAGCGGTAGAGTTGCTGTCTTACAGTGAATGCAGCGCCAGAGACCTGGGTTCAATCCCTACTATGGGTGCTGTCTGTATGGAGTTTATGCTTCCCCCCTGTGACCTGCGTGGGTTTTCTCCAAGATCTTTGGTTTCCTCCCACACTCCAAAGATTTGTAGGTTAATTGGCTTGGTAAATGTAAAAAAAATGTCTCTAGTGGGTGTAGGATAGTGTTAATGTGCGGGGATCGCTGGTTGGCGTTGTCCCGGTGGGCCGAAGGGCCTGTTTCCGCGCTGTATCTCTAAACTAAACTAAACTAAGAGATCAAAAAGGTGGAGTCACTCAGCGGGTCAGACAGCATCTCTGGAGAAAAGGAATAGGGGTGTTTTGTGTCGAGACCCTTCAAGGGTCCGCCAGTATTAAAGGTGACTAGTGTAAACTTCCACAATAATGCATACGTGTACCACACAGTGTACATATACTCACGCAAGTGTCGCTCTCCTGATCCTAAATTCTACTGTTGGTTGATCCACCTTCTTAGCTAATCAGTGTTGATAAATTCATCCGTGACATCCTCCTTAACCACAATGCTACCCCTCCCTCTTTTTCCCTCGCCCCTGTCTGTCCTGAAGCTCCTGTACCCCGGAACATTGAGCTGCCAGTCCTGCTCCTCCCTTAACCAGGTTTCAGTCATGGTTACAACGTCCCAGTCACTCGTACCTATCCATGCCCTAAGCTCATCTGCCTTACCCGTCAGGCCCCTTGCCCCGGAAGAGATCCCAATGATCCAGAAATCTGATTTCCTGCCCCCTGCACCAACTCCTCAGCCACAAATTCATATCCTCAATCTTCCTGTTCTTACCTTCACTAGCACGAGGTACTGGAAGCAATCCTGAGATCACTACCCTGCAGGACCTGCTTTTCAGTTTTCTGCCCCATTCCGTAAACTCGTGTTACAGAACCTCCTTCCTCTTCCCACCTACATCATTCGTGCCAACATGCACAACAACCTCCGGCTGCTCCCCCTCACTCTTGAGGATGCCGTGCAGCCGCTCCGAGACGTCCTGGACCCTGGCACCAGGGAGGCAACACACCATCCTGGAGTCTCGCCTGCTGCTGCAGAATCTCCTGTCCGCACCTCTGACAATGGAGTCTCCCACCGCTACGGCTCTGCCTGACGTCACTCTTCCCCATTGAGCCTCGGCACCAGGGTTGGAATCACAGCCCTGGCTACCACTCAATCTTGTCGTGTCGTCTGCTTCCAAGAGGGTGTACCTGTTTTATGTAGGTACAGCCACCGGGGGCTCCTGACCTCCACGTTTACTCATCTTTCTCACATTCACCCATCTTCGCTCTTCCGGTATCCTCAGTGTAACAACCTCACTGTATCCAGGAAACTCTTGTTTTCCCAGATGTCCCTGAGGTCATGCAGCTGCTTCTCCAGTTCCCCAACATGTTCATTCAGGAGCTGCACCTGGACAGGTGTAGTTGTCAGAAGCACCAGCGGTGTCGCTGACTTCCCACATCCTGCAGGAAACACACTGCACCAACTTGCCTGCCATTACTTCACTGGACAGAAAATCTCAAATTTCGAATCAAGTGTAGCCTCCTTGCCCCAACCTCCTCGTCGAAGACTTGAGCCAAAGACTCTTCTCTCCACAAATACTGCCTGACCCATTGAGTTACCCCAGCAGCTTGATTTTTGAACCAATTTTGTTGAGCCGTTATTTAAGAAGGGCAACATGGACAAACAAGAAAATTATATGGCTAGTGAGTCTGACATCAGGTGGCAGGGAAATTAGAGGAGATTCTCATGGATAAGGTTTATTCAAATATGGAAAACTATAGACTTAATAGGGATAGTCAGCATGGTTTTATGCAGGGGAGATCATGTCTTACGAGAGTTTTTGAGGAAGTAATGAAAATGATTGAGGATAGAGCAGAGCGCAGTCTGAAGTAGGGTCTCGATCTGAAACATCACCCGTTCCTTCTCTCCAGAGATGCTGCCTGTCCCGCTGAGTTACTCCAGTATTTTGTGTCCATCATCGGTGTAAGCCAGCATCTTCAGTTCCTTCCTGCACGAGCAATAGATATTGTCTTAATGAAATTTAGTAAAGCATTTGGCAATGTCCCTCATGATAGGTTGATCTTGAAGATTAAGACACGTGGGATCCATGGTCACGATGAATTTGATTCAAAATCAGCTTGGCTTTAGAAATCGGAGAACAGTGGTGGATGGACTAGAAGAAAAACACAAAAAGCTGGAGTAACTCAGCGGGTCAGACAGCTTCTCTGGAGAAAAGGAATAGGTGACATTTCGGGTCCAGACCCTTGTTCGGAGTAGATGTCAGTGATCAGTGATGTTCTGTAGGGATCGGTGCTGGGACCTCAGTTTTTCATTATATAACTGATTGTGGTTGGCTGATCAGTAGAATTGGCAGAGTGAGGAATGTTGTCACAGGGTACAGCAAAATTTAGATTACTTAGCAATTTGGGTGGAGAAATCGTAACGTCTTAAGGAATAGAAGTAGAATTAGGCATTCGGCCCATCAAGCCTACTCCGCCATTCAATCATGGCTAATCTAATTCTTTCTCCTGACCCCATTCTCCTGCCTTTTCCCCATAACCTCTGACACCTGTACTAATCAAGAGCCAATCTATCTCTGCCTTAAAAATATCCACTGACTTGGCGTCTGCGGAACACCACTAGCCTTGTGTGGCAGATGGAGTTTTTAGACTGATCAAGTGTGAGCTGGTGCATTTGGAGAGGTCATATGTAAGAGAACCTTGAGAACCATGGGTATACTGAAGGATTTTGGGGCGCAATCCCATAACTCAGATCCCTAAAAATGTCAACAGAAGTAGATATACTGGTGACACAAAGATGTATAGCATGCTTCTCTTCATTGGCTGGGGCATGGTTTATAGATGTTGGGAAGTCTTGTTGCAGCTGTATAAAGTTTTGGTTAGACCACATTTGAAATATAGTGTTAGTTTTGGCCAACGCATTACAGGAAGAATGTCCAGGCTTTGAAGAAGGCATGGGAATGGTTTGCCGGGATGTTCATGGTTTAGAAAATATTAATTAGAAGCAGAGGCTGTACAAGCTTGAATCGTTTTCTCTGCAGTGTCAGAGGCTGAAGGGCAACCTGTTGGAAGGATATACAATATATACGACAGAGAAGGGAAGCACTCAGATCTAACATGTAAGGGGGGAAGAAGAAAAAAATAATAAACAGAGAATAAGAGGTGGTGGGTGTCTTAAAGGTGTGAGCAGAGAGAAAGAGGGGTATAAAATGACAATGTGGTAGCAAGGTGAAAAGTAATACTGGACAAATCCAGGAAGAAAATCAAAAGGGGCCACTTGTCAACATAATTGTATAAAGGGTAAAAGTGTTGTAAAAAAAGCCTGAAGGCTTTGTGTCTCAATGCGAGGAGCATTCCTAATAAGGTGGAGGAGTTGAAGGTGCAGATAGCTATTAATGACTATGCTATAGTTGGGATCACGGAGACATGTCTCCAGAGTGACCAAGGCTGGGAGCTGAACATCCAGGGATATTCAATATTCAGGAGGGATAGACAGAAAGGAAAAGGAGGTGGGGTAGCATTGCTGGTGAGAGAGTAGATTAATGCAGTAGAAAGGAAGGACATTAGCATGGAGGATGTGGAATCGATATGGGTAGAGCTGCGAAACTCTAAGGGGGAGAAAACGCTAGTGGGAGTTGTGTACAGGCCACCTAACTGTAGTATTGGAGTTGGGGATGGCATCAAACAGGAAACTAGAAGTGCGTGCAACAAGGGTAACACAGTTATAATGGGTGACTTCAATCTGCATATAGATTGGGTGAATCAAATTGGCAGGGGTGCTGAGGAAGAGGATTTCTTGGAATGCATGCGGGATAGTTTTCTAAACCAACATGTGGAGGAACCAACGAGAGAGCAGGCTATTCTAGACTGGGTATTAAGTAATGAGGAAGAGTTAGTTAGCAGTCTTGTTGTGCGTGGCCCCTTGGGCAAGAGTGACCATAATATGATTAAGTTCTTCATTAGGATGGAGAGTGACATAATTAAGTCAGAAACAAGGGTTCTGAACTTAAACAAAGGTAACTTTGAAGGGATGATCCGTGAATTGGCCAAGATAGACTGGCAGGTGAGTCTTAAGACTGAATGAATGTGCAATGGAAGGTATTTAAAGAGGATGAAGTACAAAAATTGTTCATACCAGTTTGGCAAAATAATAAATCAGGGAAGGTGGTGCATCCGTGGATAATGAGGGAAATCAGGGATAGTATAAAAACTAAAGATGAGGCATACAAATTGGCCACAAAAAGCAGCCTACCAGAGGACTGGGAGAAATTCAGAATCCAGCAGAGGAGGACAAAGGGCTTAATTAGGAAAGGGAAAATAGATTACGAAAGGAAACTGGCAGGGAACATAAAAACTGACTGCAAAGGTTTTTATAGATATGTGAAGAGAAAGAGACTAGTTAGAACAAATGTTGGTCCCTTGCAGTCAGAAGCAGGTGAATTGATCATGGGGAACAAGGACATGGCAGACCAATTGAATAACTACTTTGGTTCTGTCTTCACTAAGGAAGACATAAATAATCTGCCGGAAATAGCAGTGGACTGGAGGTCAAATAAGATGGCGGAACTGTGTGAAATCCAGGTTAGCCGGGAAGTGGTGTTGGGTAAATTGAACGGATTAAAGGCCGATAAATCTCCAGGGCCAGATGGTCTGCATCCCAGAAAGCTCAAGGAAGTAGCCACAGAAATAGTGGATGCATTAGTGATAATTTTTCAAAACTCCTTAGATTCTGGAGTAGTTCCTGAGGATTGGAGGATAGCTAATGTAACCCCAATTTTTAAAAAAGGAGGGAGAGAGAAAGCGGGGAATTACAGACCAGTTAACATCGGTAGTGGGGAAACTGCTAGAGTCAGTTATTAAAGATGGGATAGCAGCGCATTTGGAAAGTGGTGAAATCATTGGACAAAGTCAGTATGGATTTACAAAAGGTAAATCATGTCTGATGAATCTTATAGAATTTTTCGAGGATGTAACTAGTAGAGTGGATAAGGGAGAACCAGTGGATGTGTTGTATCTGGACTTTCAGAAGGCTTTCAACAAGGTCCCACATAAGAGATTAGTATATAAACTTAAAGCATACGGTATTAGGGGTTCAATAATGATGTGGATAGAGAACTGGCTGGCAGACAGGAAGCAAAGAGTAGGAGTAAACGGGTCATTTTCAGAATGGCAGGCAGTGAGTAGTGGGGTACCGCAAGACTCAGTGCTGGGACCCCAGCTATTACAATATACATTAATGATTTGGACGAGGGAATTGAATGCAACATCTCCAAATTTGCAGATGACACCAAGCTGGGGGGTAGTGTTAGGTGTGAGGAGGATGCTAGGAGGCGGCAGGGTGATTTGGATAGGCTGGGTGAGTGGGCAAATGCATGGCAGATGCAGTATAATGTGGATAAATGTGAGGTTATCCACTTTGGTGGAAAAAACATGAGGGTAGACTATTATCTGAATGGTGGCAGATTAGGAAAAGGGGAGATGCAACAAGACCTGGGTGTCATGGTACACCAGTCATTGAAAGTAGGTATGCAGGTGCAGCAGGCAGTGAAGAAAGCAAATGGTATGTTAGCATTCATAGCGAAAGGATTTGAGTATAGGAGCAGGGAGGTTCTACTGTAGTTGTACAGGGCCTTGGTGAGACCACACCTGGAGTATTAAGTACAGTTTTGGTCTCCAAATCTGAGGACATACACTCTTGCCATAGAGGGGGTTCAGAGAAGGTTCACCAGACTGATTCCTGGGATGTCGGGACTTTCATATGAAGAAAGACTGGATAGACTCGGCTTGTACTCACTGGAATTTAGAAGATTGAGGGGGGATCTTATAGAAACTTACAAAATTCTTAAGGGGTTGGACAAGCTAGATGCAGGAAGATGTTGGGGGAGTCCAGAACAAGGGGTCACAGTCTAAGGATAAGGGGGAATTCCTTTAGGACCAAGATGAGGAAGGTCATTGAGGCCAGTTCATTGGTTATATTCAAGAGGGAGTTGGATGTGGCTCTTGTGGCTAAAGGGATCAGGGGGTATGGAGAGAAGGCAGGTACGGGATACTGAGTTGGATGATCAGCTATGATCATATTGAATGGCGGTGCAGGCTCGAAGGGCCGAATGGCCCACTCCTGCACCTATTTTTCTATGTTTCAATGTTTCTATGATATATAAAATTATCATGGGGCATACAGTAAATAGGGGGTACACAAAATGCTGGAGAAACTCAGCAGGTGCAGCAACATCTATGGAGCGAAGGAGATAGGCAACGATTCGGGCCAAAACCCTTCTTCAGACTGATTCAGACTGATATCCTAAATAGGATAAGCTGTTGTCTTTGTCACAGTATGCAAATGTCCATCACTGGAGGTGAGGGGAAACTTTGAAGGAAATGTATGAGGTACATTTTTTCACACATTGTTGTAGGTGCCCGCAACTCATGGCCAGGGGAGGTGATTTTTGGAATCAGATACAATAGCAATGTTTGAGACATAGGAACAGACAGGGAGTGGAGGGATAGAGGCCATGTGCATGCAGATGGGGTTTGCTTAACTTGGTATCATTGGCAGAGAAGATGAGAGCTGGGGTCGATCAACCATGATCATAATTATCATGATAAGTGGCGGGACAGGCCTGAATTGCCTACAAATTTTGGTTATTTTCTCTCGTAGGATTTCCATCTTAAATGTCGATATACACCTTTTGCCACAGATACTGCCAAACCCGATGAAATCTTAAAGCAATCTGTTTTTTGTTAATGAATTCCAGAGATTCACCACCTGCTGAAGAGGAATAGGCAGTTAAACCAGTAAATCCTGGACTTGTAATTTGTATTGTTGAATGGTAAAATCTAAGTTGTTAATAGACAAGAGGAGGGAATAAAATGGGTTCAGGTGGTATTTGTGTAAATATAAGTGTTTTGATGGCCAGTGTGGACTCAATGGGCAGTAGGGCCTATTTCTGTGATGTACGACTATGAATTCATCCTTTATTCTATGCAGCCTCTTAATTAAACAGGATTATCTATGCACAGAAAAGTAACAAGAATCCCACATGGATAAGCAGGGAAAGGTGGGGTATGGATCAAGCGCAGGCAAATTAGATTAGTTTATCTTTCTATCAAGATTCGTCACTTACATAGTAAGTCAAAAGGCCTGTTTGTGCACGATACCGTTCTATGTAATAATACCATGATATGTACTAGGTAGACAAGCTGCAGTTCCTTCGCAACCATGATATGTACTAGGTAGACAAGCTGCAGTTCCTTCGCAACCATGATATGTACTAGTTCTTAAAGATATTTCAGGTACCTTTGATAAAGATGATGAGCTATCCAAACTTGGTGATGGCTTCTCTTTTTGCTGTTTGGATTGATAGGGATAACTAACTCTGACAATGAAGGGAGCTAGTTATTCTACCCACACCACTAAAATAAGAGTGGATCAAATTGGGTAGAAGGGGTAGTGCAGATATTCAAACATGGATTGCCAAAGTTATGTGCACAGGGCTACACACAGCATTTCTGGGTAGTGGCACTCGGGTATTCATTGCACAGTTTGTAAAGTGTTTGGATTTGCAAATGGTTTCCAATGCATGTGTGGATGCCACAAGTATGGGTGTTATTGCTGCATGCCTGGGTCATTCTGTTTTTTGGCCTTTAATCCATTGTTAGAACAATATTAGTATTTTTGCTTTGGAACTTCTCTGAATATTTTTCCATGTATTGAGTGACTGCCCTTCTCACGATGAGATCTCATAGGTGGTGTCCTGGCCGACTGGGTGCGATCTTCGCTGAACCACAAGGTCTTCCGGTTACACAGCCGAAGTGGACAGTTGGAGATACTAGTGGATGGAACCTACTTCATCTATAGTCAGGTAGAAGTGAGTACGGTCTTGGACCTAATGACTCGTTGTGGGCGAGTGGCTGGGGTGGGTGGTGGACATTGACATATGTACGTGGGCAGTGTTGCATTTTTTGTATTCATCTCACCAGTTCAATCAATTCAGGTTAAAATATCCCACCTGTCATTCTAACTTGGGTTGTGTGCTGTTTACTATGTCTCCACATCAACTTCCATGTATTCCCAATTGTACAAGAAATTAGCAAGTCCATATATGGAATTTTCCTCCCATACCATTTAATTTAATTAATTTCTCATTGGGCCAAAGAAATTCCATTTAATTACCAGGATCTTTTATTCATTTGCACATGTTTTATGATTACCTACTTTCCCATTAAATTCTAATTGGAAAATCCCTGTGGATATCAACTGTGCAGTGATCGTAAATGTTTTAAAAATGTGACTTACCACTCCTAATGTCATGGCCAATCTGAGTGTCTCAACTCCACATTCCCGACTTTTGGTAACATCACACCCCTTTGCTTATCAATAATTTATCTATCTCTACCTTAAAATTATTCAAAGAGTCTTCTTCCATCATCTTTTGAAGAAGTGATCCAATGACTCTTGATTCCCCGTGAGAGAAAAATGTGCCCCATCCTTGTCATAATTGAGCAAACTCTTATTAAGAAATGATATTACACTTTTACATATAATAGTCAATCCACAGCTAACTAATGGTTGGAAAATGTAGTGTTCCCCCATCGCCACCAACTGCTGATTATGGAAATATTGTGCTACAATGCTGAGAACTATATTCTGCACACTGTGTCTTTGGCCTGTGCTCTTTCTACTGTAGTTGAGTTTGATTATATTTATGTACAGTGTATCACATTTGTTTGGATAGGATGAAAAAGCTATTTTTTCACTTTACCGTGGTATACATGACAGTAAAAAAGCCTAAAGGGCCTGTCCCACTTTCACGACCTACTTCACGACCTCTTCACGACCTCTGCCAAGGCAGTGCTGCGTAGGTTCACGAGATTGATTCCTGGGATGGCGGGACTGTCATATGAGGAAAGATTGAAAAGATTAGGCTTGAATTCACTGGAGTTTAGAAGGATGAGGGGGTATCTTATAGAAACATATAAAATTATAAAAGGACTGGACAAGCTAGATGCAGGAAAAATGTTCCCAATGTTGGGCGAGTCCAGAACCAGGGGCCACAGTCTTAGAATAAAGGAATTTAAGACTGAGGTGAGAAAAAAACTATTTCACCCAGAGAGTTGTGAATGTATGAAATTCCCTGCCACAGAGGGCAATGGAGGCCAAGTCACTGGATGGATTTAAGAGAGAGTTAAATAGATCTCTAGGGGCTAGTGGAGTCAAGGGATATGGGGTGAAGGCAGGCACGGGTTATTGATAGCGGACGATCAGCCATGATCACAATGAATGGTGGTGCTGGCTCGAAGGGCCGAATGGCCTCCTCCTGCACCTATTTTCTATGTTTCTATGCCCTTGACTCATACCCCCAGCATGGTCGTCATGAGGCCGTAGGAGGTCGTAGGTAGGTCGTAGCAGGCAGTGATGCTAGTCGTAAGTACTCGTGGCATCAAGTAGGTCGGGGCGTTTTTCTAGCCTGATGGAAAATGTCCACGTGTAAAAAAGGTGGTGAATTAGGTCGTGAAAGTGGGACGGGCCCTTTAAGCTTAAACGTTTCTTACTCCTCTTTCCCATGCAAGTTCAGGAGGAACTCAGTCTATCACAAGTATCACACCTTTGCCCCACCATTTCCTCCTCCCACCTTCTCTGCAACTTACAACTCATTTGTTTTCCCTCATTCCCAGTTTTGCTGAAGTTGAGCGATGAGAAAACAGACTATACCATCAAGGGAAGTAAATCATGTGAATAATTATGCAGAGTTGTCCTTGCAATCTGATTAGCCACAATCCTACTCAACACCAAGAGAGGTTTGACCAGCCAGGTCACAAGGTACTGGAGTAACTCAGCAGGTCAGGCAGCATTCCTGGAGAACTTGGATAGGTACAAAGCTGAACATTTGAGTTGCTGTGAGCAGATGAATCAGGAGCAGTGGTGGGTCAGTCAGCTTGTCCAGCCTGTTGCACCATTCAGTAAGATTGTAGCTGATCTGGCAGTCGCCTGAAATCCGCATTCCTGCCACATGCGTATGTGGCCTTGTGTGCTTTACTTCCCAGGATGGTATGAACTGGGTTTTTTTCAGTGGCACTGCGCTGCAGTTGGTGGAGCTGCTGCCTCACATCACCAGAGACCCAGGTTCGATCCTGAACTCAAGTGCTGTTTGTGCAGAGTTTGCACGTTCTCCCTTTGACTGGGTGGGGGATTTCCTCCGGGTGTTCCTGTTTCCTCCCATATCCCAAAGACGTGCAGCTTTGTAGGTTAATTGACCTCAGTAAATTGTCCCTAGGTGTAGGGAGTGGGAAAATGGGATAACATTGAACTCAGTGGGTCTGTTTCCATGCTGTAACTCCAAACTCAATTAAACCACACCCCACAACAAAACCCGGCTTCTAAAGTGCGTATGTTTCTCTTAGAAAGCCAAATTAATTGTCTTTGGGGATCCTTTAGTACATAAGCTAGTATACTGTCTAATGCACCTGAACCCCATTATGGTCATTGGAGTTTGTCATGCTACTGCTGTGCTACAATGCAGTTAACTATATGCTGCACTCTGTATCTT
Organism: Okamejei kenojei; assembly: GCA_035221665.1. Lineage (NCBI taxonomy): Eukaryota > Metazoa > Chordata > Chondrichthyes > Rajiformes > Rajidae > Okamejei > Okamejei kenojei. The sequence continues at coordinate 2,826,237 of CM069143.1, forward strand.
CCCCGTTGCTCTACCTATTGAACTTGAGTTCAACTTGATTGTATTTATGTATAGTAAATCTGGTCAGTTTGGATAGCAAGCAAAACAAGACTTTTTCACTGTACATGTGACAACCACAAAATGAAACCTGTCCTCCAAAGCTTTGAAGTAGAAATCTGAAGATATTTTATGATCCCAAGCTCACAGGAATTATCACAGGTCTTGGAAAATAAAGGGAGTTAAACAATTTAACATTAACTCGAGTCAGGAATGATTCCAGTGGACTGGAAAATTGCAAATGTAACTCCACAGTTTAAGAAGTTAGCGTGGCAACAGAAAGGGAATGTATAGGCCAGTTAGTCTGACTTCTGCCGTTTGTACATTTTTTTAAATCCATTATTAAGAATGAGGTTTCAGGGTACTTGGAAACACGATAAAATAGGCCAAAGTCAGCATGCGTTTTTGAAGGGGAGGTCCTGCCTGGCAAACCAGTTGGGGTTTTTGAGGAGGTAACTAACAGGCAGGATAGACAAAGGAGAGTCAGTGGATGTTGTTTACTAGAATTTCCAGAAGGCCACACGTGATAACTTGCCACACGTGAGGCTGCTAAACATGATAGGTGCCCTATAAAGAGGCAACGTACTAGCGTGGATACAAGATTGGCTGTCTAGCAGAAGGCAAAGTATGGGAATACTGGGGGCCTTTTCTTGTTGGCTGCCAGTGACTAGTGGTGTTCCGGAAGGGTCAGTGCTGAGGCTGCTATTCTTCACGTTGTATGTTACCGATCTGGATGATGAAATTGATAGCTTTGTGACCAAGTTTGCAGATGGAACGAAGGTAAGTGGAGGGGCAAGTAGTGTTGGGGAAGCAGGGAGGCTGCAGAAGGACTTTGGAGAGTGGGCAAAAAAGTGGTAAATGGAATACAGCAAAGCAAAGTGTAAGGTCATGCACTTTGACGGAAGGAACAAAGGCATAGGCTACTTTCTAAATGGGCAGAGGATTCAGAAATCAGAGGTGCAAGGGGACTTGGGAGTGCTGGTGCAGGATTCCCAAAAGGAATTTGCAGGTTGAGTCCTCGGTAAGGAAAACAATTGCAGAGGTAACATTTATTCTGAGGAGACGAGAATATAAAAGCAAGGATATAATACTGAGGCTTTATACGGTGCTGGTGAGGCCACATTTGGAATATTGTGCGCACTTCTGGGCCCCATATCTGAGGAAGGATGTGCTGGTTATGGAGAGGGTCCAGAAGAGTTTTACGAGAATGATCCGGGGATAATTGGGTTAGCGTATGAGGAGCATTTGAGTCCAGACCTGTACTCGATGACGTTTAGAAGGATGAGGGGGAGGAATCTCATGAAACCTACTGGAAAATGAAAGGCCTAGATTGGATGTGGAAAGGAAGTTTCCACTGGTGGGAGAGTCTACAACCAGAGGGCACAGCCTCAGAATTAAAGGACATACCTTTAGAAAGGAGATGAGGAGGAATTTATTTCCCAGAATGTGGTGAATCTGTGGAATTCATTGCCACAGACGGCTGTGGAGGCCAGGACTTTGGGTATTTTTAAAGCAGAGATTGATAGGTTCTTCATTAGGAAGGGTGTGAAAGGTTATGTGCGAAGGCAGGAGAATGGAGTGGAGAGTGATAAATAGATCAGCCATGATAGAATAGAGAAGTAGACTCGATGGGATGATTGGCCTAATTTTGCTCCTCGGTCTACTCCAATTCTACATATCCACTACTGCAATTCTAGTGTTTCTCAAGTGGTGATTTTTCCTGGATACAACACAATACAATACACAATAGGTGCAAGAGTAGGCCATTTGGCCATTCGAGCCAGCTGATCATGCACAATCAGGTTCTCCCCATATCCCCTGACTCCGCTATCTTCAAGAGTCCTATCTAGCTCTCTCTTGAAAGTATCCAGAGAACCGGCCTCCACCGCCCTCTGAGGCAGAGAATTCCACACTCACAACTCTTTGTGTGAAAAAGTGTTTCCTCACCTCCATTCTAAATGGCTTACCCCTAATTCTTAAACTGTGGTTCTGGACTTTTGAATGCAGGAGGCATTAAATTAAGTTTGATCCAGTGATCACCAAACAAGGATATGTGCACTCTGAGCAGTAAACAAGTTAAATAGCTTGTCTGAGATTTATGGCAGATGAACCAATAGCCCTCCCAATCCGTGATGTTCAATTTACTGACTTGATAAATGAAGACAGGGGCTTGACATTTAACATCAATAACAAAAATATTCCTGGCAGAGTGGTCTGGTCATCCAATGACTTAGAGTGGAGGTTTACTCGCTAGAATTTAGAAGACTGAGGGGGATCTTATAGAAACTTACAAAATTCTTAAAGGGTTGGACAGGCTAGATGCAGGAAGATTGTTCCCGATGTTGGGGAGGTCCAGAACAAAGGGTCACAATTTAAGGATAAGGGGGAATTCCTTTAGGACCGAGATGAGGAAAACATTTTTCACACAGAGAGTGGTAAGTCTCTGGAATTTTACTTCGGAGTCACGTGAGTGACTACGTGAATAGAAGCCCGTACAGCCGTTGGTGCGTCATGACGTCAGACGCTGGTGCAGTCGGGAACGGTTGGAGCAGCAGCGCTCCTCCGAGCGGTAAGTTTAAACAGGTTACACGAAAAGCTGGAGAATTCAGCGGGTGCAGCAGCATCTAAGGAGCGAAGGAGATGGGCGACGTTTCGGGTCGAGACCCTTCTTCAGACTTCGCCCTCCATTCTCCAGCATCTGCAGTTTTCGTTAACAAGTTTAAACGGAGGTAAGGTTTGTTGAAATACTTTACCACAGGTCATTTTCTGCGACGGTTGGGAGGAGATATGTTGCAGAAAGTGAAGAAGGTGTCGGCGAGGCGCTCCGGGGGTAGAAAGAAGAGTGACCAGGAGAGTGTTGAGGATGGAGGCCCGTCTGGTACACCTGGTCCGGTACTGGCTACACAGCCAGTGGTTGCGGACCCACTGCCGGGGGTGAAGTAGCAAAAAACTATAAAGCTCCTGTTAATTGTGATCTCCTGAAGGTACCGGTGGTTAATTACCAAATTTGCATAGATGGGTTTGCCTGCTAGGGCCCAGGAGATGAAGTTTTAAAAAAGTGCTTAAACTGTTGTAAGCAGGTATTACAGCTGTGGTGAAAGTTATTGATACAAATGATATGGTTGAAGCACACCAGGATGAACTGGGACTCCTTTGTAATGCATTTTGAAATTAATAATGTCGGGAGGGCCGCTATTAGGCCAGTGCTAACCCGAATTTGGCGAGTTGTGCAAACCGACCAGTGTACCACCACGAAATCTGTTGTTTGGTGGTAACCTTGCAAAAAGGGTCAAAGACTGTTATGAGGTTGTTATAACCATGGCCCTCATTAAGCCAGCTGGAAGCAAGGCAAAAAAAGGTTCTCTACAAGAAGTCGAGGACAACAAGGCCGCAAGGAAAGATGCTGGTAAGGAATATAACATTTGACAGACGATGAATTAACTGATGTTCCTGTTCAAATTGGGGAAGGTTAAAATTGTTCTCAAACAATGGCAGCAGTTGACATCAGATTTGTTCATACTTAGTGTATTGAAGGGGTGAAAAATTGGATTTACTATGACAGTCTACCTAATCAACATTTTCCTACTCGTAAACTTATTTTTCAGATGAGGAAAATGTGCTTATTCAAGCAGAGATTCAGTCGTTACATAAGAAGGGGTAATTGAGCCTTCTGTCTATCAAAGTCAACAATTTCTGTCAAGTATATTTCCCAGATCTAAAAAGACTGGGGGATGTAGAATTATTCTGGATTTATCGAATTTGACCAAATTTGTTTGTTATAGGCATTTCAAAATGGAGAACTTTACCACGGGCAAACATCTAGTGTCCAAAGGGTATTATATGGCAACCATTGATTTAAAGAATGCGTATTACGCAGTGTCTATTCATGGTGATGATAGAAGATATTTGAAATTTATTTGGATGACTGAGCTGTGGCAATTCAGGACATTGCCGAATGGATTAACTTCAGCTCCTAGATTATTTACTAAATTGGTAAAACCTGTGTTAGCATTGCTTAGAGCTCAGGGGCATGTGGTAATGGCCTATTTAGATGATATTCTGATTGTTGGAAAGACTCATGCTGAAACTCAATCATCAGTTCAGTTGTTAAAATCACTTTTGAACAAATGGGATTTGTTATTCACCCAGATAAATCTAAATTATCACCAGTCCAAATTATTGATTATCTGGGGTTTACCATTAATTCCAATCACATGTTGGTAACTTTGCCCAGGGATAAATTGAATCAGTTAATTGAGGACTGTGTTAATCTCGTTGGAGAACAACGGCCTTTGATTAGACAAGTAGCCAGTTTTATTGGGAAGTTGTTGCAGCCTTTCCAGCTGTGCAGTATTGTCCTCTGCATTATCAACAATTACAACCATCAAAGGAACAGGCACTGAGAATACAAAGGGGCTATTTTTGATAGGCCTATGCAGTTGTCAGCTGGGGCGATTGCTGACATACAATGGTGGATAGTACATGTTTCAAAAAATTTAAGGAAGGTTTCGTGGAATCACCGTCACTGATATTACAGACTGATGTGAGTGCACTGGGTTGGGGTGCAACAGATATGTCTTCTGGTTGTGGATGAGACATCGCTTCCTCAATTAAAAGGGATTGATTATTTAGAGTTGTTGGGCACCTGGTATGGGCTCAAAGCTTATTGTTCTACAAGGAGGGATCTGCATGTGCAGCTCAGATTCACAACACCACAGCAGTGGCATATGTAAACCACATGGGTGGAGTTAAGTCACAGTCTTGTGATAGACTGGCTAACCAGATTTGGAGCTGGTGTATTGACCAAAATATCTGGCTTTCAGCACTTTATTTGCCAGGAAGAGGTCACGTCAGTTTAATGACAACATTGAATGGATGTTAAATCAGGATGTGTTTAACCAAATGATTGATCAGTATGCATTGCCAGATATTGACTTGTTTGCATCTCGATTAAATTATCAGTTACCTAGATATGTTTCATGGTAACCAGATACTGCGGCAGTAGCAGTGGATGCATTTTCGCTGCATTGGGGGAGGAATGTTTGTGTATGTATTTCCTTCATTCTGTCTCATCAGCAGATGTTTGCAAAAGATCAAGGAGGACTCTGCTTCAGGGGTATTGGTAGTGCCAGATTGGCCTACACGAGCATGGTTTCCCGTTGTATTACAAATGGCTAGGGAGCCTTACATGCTTATGCCCAAGAATAAAAATCTACTGGTAAATCCAGTCACTGGGGATCAACATCATTTATAGGATCGTATTGATCTGTTAATTTGCAGATTTTAAGGAGGCCATACCTGGGGAGAGGACTGTCTCATCGGACGGTGGATGTTCTCACGTCGGCCTGCAGGGATAGTACACAGCAGCAATATATCACCTATATAAGGAAGTGGGAGCAATTCTGCCTACAGCAGGATATTGTATATCACACGGCAGGGATCACGGATGTATTGGAGTTGTCAACTCTTTATTTTGACCAAAAAAATTAAGTTACAGTGCAATTAATTCAGCCAGAAGTGCTCTGTCTTCTTATTTACCTATGAATGCAGAATTGCATACAGTAGGGACACATCCGTTAGTTCACGATTCATGAAGGGAGTTTCAATTCTAATCCTCCTAAACTCAGGTATGCCGGTATTTGGAATGTGAGTGAGGTTTTTATGCTTCTTCGCCAGTGGGCTCCGGTTACAAGCCTATCTATAGCCAAAGTAACTATGAAGGTGGTCATGCTTCTGGTGTTGGTTTCAGCCCAACGTGTACAAACATTGCAAAAGCTACGGCTAGATAGAATGCATGTGTCGGCTGATGCCATTATATTTTATGTCTATGATTTGCTTAAACATAATAAAAGAGGCATGACAGGATGTAAGATGGTGTTTTCAGCATACCCCGCAGATGATCGCTTCTGTATAGTCTCACATTTATCTCGTTACATTGAGATTACTAAACCTCTGAGAGGAACAGAGTTGGGTTTGTTTATTAGTCACAAAAAACCACACAGTAAGGTGTCGGTGCAAACGATTTCAAGGTCCTCGCGGCCGCAGGATGGTCCAGTGAGCTAACTTTTCAGAGGTTTTGTCACAAGCCGATTTCAAGGCTCGGGGTGTTTGCTGATTCTGGTGTCAGTACTGTTACATTTTTCCCCTGAGTTAGAGGGGTTTGTTATGATTTGTTTGTAAATAAACTATTATTTCATTTAACAAATGTATTACTGATGCATGATTGATTGTTAACGACTTTTGAGTCAATCCAGGCAGTGTGAAGGTCGGATTTGAGTCTGCGGCGTGAATTCACAGTGCTTTGAAGTCTTCACGTAGTCACTCACGTGACTCCGAAGTAAAATAGTAAGATTAAATGAGAACTTACCTGTTTGAAGTTTGATCTTTATTTTATGAGGAGTCGAGTTGAGGGACTACGTGCCCTCCGCTCCCACCCTCATAGATCTCATCTGGTAGTTCTAGTTTTATCATCTTACCGTTATACTTCGGTCATTGTTAGCTGTGAATTCATTCCGCTGCTTTGAAGATTGACGCACCAACGGCTGTACGGGCTTCTATTCACGTAGTCCCTCAACTCGACTCCTCATAAAATAAAGATCAAACTTCAAACTGGTAAGTTCTCGTTTAATCTTACTATTCTTTACCACAGAAGGTAGTTGAGGCCAGTTAATTGGCTATATTGGCTATATTTAAGAGGGAGTTAGATGTGGCCCTTGTGGCTAAAGGGATCAGGGGGTATGGAGAGAGGGCAGGTACAGGATACTGAGTTGGATGATCAGCCATGATCATATTGAATGGTGGTGCAGGCCCGAAGGGCTGAATGGCCTGCTCCTGCACCTAATTTCTATGTTTCTATGTTTACACTTTGTTGTCTTGCTTTAGTTTAGTTTAGTTTAGAGATACAGCGCGGAAACAGGCTCTTCGACCCACTGAGTCCGCACCGACCAGCGATCCCCGCACATTAACACTATCCTACACACACACAGGACAATTTACATTTACACCGAGTTAATTAACCTACAAACCTGGACGTCTTTGGAGTATGGGTGGAAACCAAAGGTCTCGTAGAAAGCCCACGCAGGTCTCGGTAAGAAGGCACAAACTCCGTACAGACAGCACCCGTAGTCAGGATCGAACCCGGGACTCTGGCGCTGTGAGGCAGTAACTCTACCCCTGTGCCATGGTGCTGCCCTAAGGTTCATAATGTTTCCAACTAAGAATTATTTTGTGCAATATTGAAGCGGTATTGATGCCATACGTTATGTTAACGGAAAGTACAGTAAACTCTTGTTTTAACCGACTCCTTTACAATGGATTTTGGTGCAGAGGACGGACTTGCCGACACTAATCCTGGTTCGCTAGGTGTACCGACGAGCCTTTCTTCACCCACCGCTCCGTCGAGTGACACGGCTGTTGTTGCAGCTCACGTGGTAGCCCCTGGGGGGCAGCACTTTCTTCAGGCCCCCGCCACCAACAGGATGTGCGCAGTCACTGTGGGCTCCCTCCCTTCTCACCTGCTTCTTCCTGACAGCCGTCACTTTGTTGGAGATTTTCGACATCTCCGGGGAGGGGGAGGAGGCAGCGGTTGTGGGGGTAGGGAGGTGGGGAGCGGACAATGCAACGGCCCACAGGAAGAAGCCGGTGAAACGGGAGGGAGCCCCATGGTGACTGGGCACGTCCTGTCAGTTGCAGCGACCTGAAGAGAGAGCTGCCAACCAGGGGCTACACCGTGAGCCACAACAACAACTGGTCCGTGTGGTAGCTGGTGAGGAACGGCTCGCTGGTGCAGACCAGCGGCATCAGCGCCTAGTTTTCAGGTAAAACAACATAAAGTGCTGGAGTAACTCAGCAGACTGAATCAGTCTGAAGAAGGGTCCAGACGTCAACTCTCCATGTTCCCCAGAGATGCTTCCTGACCTGCTGGCAATTAATTGGCTGTGGAGACCAAATCATTGGATATTAAGGCAGAAATAGATAGATTCTTGATTGGTACGGGTGTCAGAGGTTATGGGGAGAAGGCAGGAGAATGGGTTAGGGAAGGAGAGATAGATCAGCCGTGATTGACTTGATAGACTTGATGGGCTGAATGGCCTAATTCTGCTCCTTCATCACTTATGAACTGATGAGCTTATGAATTACACCAGCACTTTGTGTCCTTTTGTGTATTAACCATCATCTGCAGTTTTATTTGAACTACATAGAAAGATAATGGTTATAGCAGACAGACGGCAATAACAGACACCATCGCCCCCGCATGATCAATTATTAGTAGGGTTTATGTACTGTACTCATTGAATATTAGATCTTGTATTATCTAAACCGTACTCCTTAAAACAAAAATATTATAAACCATATCAACAAGCCCAGCTTTAACTTTCCACTCTGGTTCCGTTGCATGAATTAGTTAATACAAGGAAATATTGCTGAATTTTGCATCAGCATCAATGGCTATTAAATAAAAACAATGTCTTAGTCAGGAGGAGCAGAAACAAGCAGTGCCCTTTGATTTTACATCACTTGAAGCATGAAAGATAATTTGATAAATAAGATGATGATTGTGGGTGTTGTGTGGAGTCCATGAGTGTCAGCAAGGAAGTGATTGGATGACAGGATTCTTTTAACATTTTGGACACATTTTTCCGTTGCATCCAGCATTGTGGCAATGGAAACTGTGCTACTGCCTTGCAGCGCCAGAGATCCGGGTTCAATCCTGACTACGGGTGCTGTCTGTACGGAGTTTGCACGTTCTCCCCATGACCTGCATGAGTTTTCACTGAGATCTTAGGTTTCTTCCCACACTCCAAAAATGTACTGGTTTGTAAGTTAATTTGCTTGGTATAAATTGTCCCTAGTGTGTGTAGGATGGTGTTAATGTGCGGGGATCGCTGGTCGGCGCAGTCTCGGTGGGCCAAAAGTCCTGTTTCCGCGCTGTATCTCTAAACTAAACTAAATTATAATAGTCTTGTGTTCTTGTGTTGATCATCCATAGAACAGTGTATATTAAAGGCTTTCTGGAGAGAAGGATATAAACTGGGTTGCTTCTGGATACAAGAGAACTTGAATCCTGTCTCATAAAGGTATCAAGCTATTATGAGCGAGATTGTGGGTCTGACAGAGTGGAGTGGGTTACCGCCAGAGGCTCTATTCCGTATTCTGTATCTGGATGTCACAGTCTACAACTTCCACTCTGCCTCATCTAATTCTGCGCCCTAGGGGATGGATTATTGTGAATCTAACTAAATGTCCCTGATACACCAAGACACGATAATTCTAATGCATGCCTGCCCTCTATATATCTGGGGACATCAAAACCTACCTGCATCCTAAAAACATGCTAATGATGTGAAGGAATAGGCTATCTGAGCCCAGGGCTGCCATTCTCCGAGCTCATGACTGATCTTCCAATCCTGATTCACTTCCACCATTATCTCCATATTTATAAATCTAGTGATCTCTGTTTTTAACAAACTCAGTGACTGAGCTTCCACAGCCCCTCAGGATAGGGAATTCCATAGGTTTGCTGCATTCTACATGAAGAAATGTATCCTCATTTGAATCCTAATTGGCCAAGCACTCTTATCCTCGGACTGTGTGACCTGTTTCTGGACCTCTCCGATAGACACAAAACGCTGGAGTAACTCAGCGGTCAGGCAGCATCTCTGGATTGAAGGAGTGGGTGACGATTCGGGCCGAGACCCTTCTTCAGAGTGAGAGTCAGGCGAGAGCAGAGACACAGAGAGATGGAAGGGTAAGGAGTGAAAATAAGGGATCAAAGGTCCCAAAACATCACCCATACCTTCCATCCATACTGCAGCATTTTGTGGCGATCTTTGGTGTAAACTAGTACTTCCTACTCATCTAGAGTCCTCAGCCAGGAAACATGTTCTCCCTCCACCCACCCTGCGAGCTGTGTAAAACTTTATAAGTTATAATGAGATTTTCTCTTGTTCTTGGCTCCAAAGATGTGTTCTGTTCAATTGTCTCTCTTTGTGGGGGAAACTCACCATCCCTGATGCATTCCCTCTCTTAGAATTAGGTTTCATTAGGTAAGAAGACCAAAGCAATACAATATGCAGCCTCTGGTTGATCAAGGCCTTAATCAATTGCATTTAAACATCTTTACTCATGTTTAGATTTATTATTGTCACATGTACCGATGTACAGTGAAAACCATCCATTCAAAGCAGATAATACTAAACACACGCACAATCAAGCCTCCACAAGTACAATAGGTAGAGTGAAGGAAAAGCAACAGAGTGCAAAATATAGAGCTCAGCATTATATCGCATAATTCCAGAGACAAAATCTAATAGTTATAATCTGTGGAATTCTTTGCCACAGAAGGCTGTGGAGGCCGTCAATGGATATTTGTAAAACAGAGATTGATAGATTCTTGATCAGTACGGGTGTCAGGGGTTATGGGGAGAAGGCAGGAGAATGGGGTTGGGAGGGAGAGATGGATCAGCCATGATTGAATGGCGGAGTAGACTTGATGGGCCGAGTGGCCTAATTCTGCTCCTATCACTTATGGCCTCATGACAATGAGGTAGAGAGATAGTGTGCATTTCAAGCTTCTGTACCTTCTACCAAATGAGAGTGGGGAGAGGAAGGAATGATCGGGAAGGAATGAAAGTTCTTTGATGATGTTGGCTGCTTTCCCAAGGTAGCATGAGGTGTCGTAGATCTGCAGTGTCAAACTCATTTTAACTAATTTTAGGTCTTGGGCAAAATGCGACTTGATGCGCGCTGGATCGCGCCACGCACGCGCGAACGCAGTCCGATCCGGCACCGCCCATACTACAGCCTGCGCAGGCATCGGGCATCCGGCTCGCGGGCTGCGTGTTTGACACCCCAGGCGTAGATGGAGTCTGGTCTGTGTGAAGGATTGGGTCACTCAGTTTCTTCCCAGCTGTTATCAGGCAACGGAATCATCCTAACACAACCAGCGAGCGGTGCCGAAATACTATCTACCTCATTGTGACCCTCGGACTATCCTTGATCAGGCTTTGCTGGCTTTGACTTGCACAAAATGTTATTCCCTTATCATGTATTTATACACCATAAATGGCTCGATTGTAATCATGCATTGTCTTTCCGCTGACTGGATAGCACGCAACAAAAGCTTTACATAAAAACAGTTTTTATCCACGAGTAGTTGCTCTACTCAACAGCCAAAAATCTGTAGTCTCCCTTTGATCTGGTATTTTGTTGGCTCACATGCTTGATCAATGGTGTTTTATCATTAATGGTGTTTTATTATTATTAATGTTCAGTGTTTTCTGAGTCATTCGTAACTGTCACTGTATATCATGTTGTTACTTGTGGGCGGAGCACCAAGGCAAATTCCTTGTATGTGAATACTTGGCCAATAAACTTACTTACTTACTTATCTCGGTGCATGTGACCATAAACTTAAATGAACACATTGTGTGCCTACATCCTCTGGAAGTTACTCCCTATTTACGATCCCACCGAATTTTGTAGCAAATTTACATTTGGAAACTTGATATCCGATCCCATTAGCCAAATCATGAATGTGGACTGTCAATAACTGGGGCCGAAGCAGCCATCCTTGAGCCCCCCCCCCCACACACAATTAATCACTGTCTGGCATGCTGACAAAGACTGTCTATTCTTACTCTGCACTTACTGCCTGGTAATGAAGTCTCCATTCCACCGCCAATATATTACCACCAGTTCCATTTTCTCTAACTTTGTTGAACAACCTGTCATGCGGGATTTTATGAAAGCTTTCTGTCATCCTGGGAATTCCAGATTAATTGGACATGATTTCCCATTCATAAATACTTCAACATCTCAAAATCCTTCCCTGCCATTACCTCCTTTGTTGTTATCCTGTAACCTTCCTGATTAAGCAATGCATTCATTTTAAAATGTCTTCCCTAGTTTACAAAGCTTTATGTTCTTTTCTCCTTCCTATTATAAAGCTCCTCTAAGCCTTTGACATTCTAGGAGTTTTTCACTTCTCCAATTCCAGCTTTCATTACTTCCCCATTGGATTTATCTGCCAATGGGGCTTAGGTTTGGAAAAGCCGCCTTATCCCTGTCTACATCTCTTTCGTTCTTTCCTCCTTTGTGACATCTCCACAACCTCCCATTTTAACCGTGTCTCTTTGCATAACTGGGTGTCAGATGTAGATTGGTAACTCTTCTGTGAAGAACGCTAACGTATTTTACAATAATTATTACACAGGCAGCACACTGACACAGCGGTAGAGTTGCTACCTTACAGCGCCAGAGACCTGGGTTCGATCCTGACTACGGGTAATGTCTGTACGGAGTTTGTGTGTTCTCCCTGTGATTGCATGGGTTTCCTCCAGGGACTCCAGTTTCCTCCCACATTCCAATGACAATAGACAATAGGTGCAGGAATAGGCCATTTGGCCCATCGAGCCAGCACTGCCATTCAATGTGATCATGGCTGATCATCCCCAATCAGTACCCCGTTCCTGCCTTCTCCGCATATCCCCTGACTCCGCTATTTTTAAGAGCCCTATCTAGCTCTATCGTGAAAGCATCCAGAGAACCTGCCTCCACCACCCTCTGAGTAATTCCACAGACTCACCACTCTGTGAGAAAAAGTGTTTCCTCGTCTCCGTTCTAAATGGCTTACTCCTTATTCTTAAACGATGGCCCCGGGTTCTGGACTCCCCCAATATCGGGAACATATTTCCTGCCTCTAGTGTGTCCAAGCCCTTAACAATCTTATATGTTTCAATGAGATTCCCTCTCATCCTTCTAAACTCCGGAGTGTACAAGCCCGGCTGCTCGATTCTCTCAGCATCTGACAGTCCCGCCATCCCGGGTAGTAACCTTGTAAACCTAACACTGCAGGATAGTGTTAGTGTGCGGGGATCGCTGGTCGGTGCGGACTCGGTGGGTCGAAGGGCTGTTTCCACGCTGGATCTCTAAACTAAACTAAATTAAATGTTATTTTTGATGGAAAGATACAGCATGGAAACAGGCCCTTCAGTCCACCGAGCCCACACTGATCACCCGTTCACAGTAGTTCTGTGTGATCCCTTTTTCTCATCCACTCCCTAAACATTAGGAGTAATTTATCGAGGTCGATCAACCTACAGACCTACACGTCTTTGGGATGTGGCAGGAAACGGGAGAACCCAGAGGAAACCCACACAGTTACCGAGAGAACATGCAAATTCCACACAGATAGTACCCGAGGTCAGGATCGAACCCGGGTCTCTGGTGCTGTGAGGCTGCAGATCTACCAGCTTCGCCCAATGTTCGCTACATTCATTCTTGATTTGCCAGTCGATCGTTATTAAGGTGCACAGAAGGTTAGAGAACATTCCAAAAGATGATGGCATGAACAATCCACTTTTTATTAGGTGTGGGTCATTATTAGGTATAATTTCTGCCAACTTGGAATAAATATAGTGTTGACATCCCCCCCGCGATTAGCGTGGAGGTGCTAAGTATCTTTCCTGTGGTCAGACCATACCCAAACTGTCCTCTAACATGTGTTGGAAGGAACTGCACCTGCTGATTTAAACCGAAAATAGACACAAAATGCTGGAGTAACTCAGCGGGACAGGCAGCATCACTGGAGAATAGGAATAGGTGATGTTCTGGGTCGAGACACTTCTTCAGACTGAGAGTCAGGAAAGGGAAACAAGAGATATAGACGGTGATACATAGAGATATAGAACAATTGAATGAAAGATATGCAAAAAAAGTAGATGATAAAGGAAACAGCTATTGTTTGCCGTGGGCTGGGTGAATACGAGTTACCGACAATGAGATTCAACGAGACGACTTTGAAACTAGTGCAATGACTTGGGTGAGGGAGGGACGGCGAGAGAGGAGACACAAGGGTTACTTGATGTTTTGAGAAATCAAAAGTCATATTACCGTGCTGTAAACTACCCGAGTGGAATATGAGGTGGTGTCCCTCCAATTTGCGGTGGGCCTCACTCTGATAGAAGGTCAGTGTGGGAATGTTTGGTTAAACCTCTAACATGTTTGATTATGGAAAATCGCCAGTCTGCCCATTCGTGCTCTAATGTCAAAGCTCCAGGTTATCTGAGCTCTGAATATTGAACTGTATTAAAGTTGTACTTCATCTAACTTAATTTTGTCCCTCTTGGTTATTCTCTTCAAGTAAGTAAGATAAAAAGGAGGAATTAGTCTGGGCCAAACTCTGCTAATGTGGCAATGTTACATTTGTTTGGTGATGTTGAGCCTTTTTAATGTGGCAAAGGTTGTACAGTAAACCCATCACAGTAACAGAGGGGAGGGTGAGGGACACCGTGTCTGTTATGAATAAATGAATGAATACGTTTATTGGCCAAGTATTCACATACAAGGAATTTGCCTTGGTGCATCGCCCACATGTTACAACTGATATACAGTGACAGTTATGAATGACACATAAAACATTAAAGATTAATAATAAAACATTATCGATTAAACATGTGAATTAAATAAAATACCAGAGCAAAAGGAGGCTACAGATTTTTGTTATTGAGTAGAGCAACTACTCGTGGAAAAAAGCTGTTTTATGTCTGGCTGTGGCAGCTTTGACAATCCAGAGTCGCCTTCCAGAGGGAAGTGATTCAAGGAGTTTGTGGCCAGGGTGAGAGGGGTCAGAGATGATCTTGCCCGCTCGCTTCCTGGCCCTTGCAGTGTACAGTTCGTCAATGGAGGGAAGGTTGCAGCCAATAACCTTCTCTGCTGATCGGACGATTCGCTGCAGCCTCCAGGTGTCGTGCTTGGTGGCTGAGCCAAACCAGACCATGATGGAGAAGATGAGGACAGACTCTACGATGGCCGTGTAGAATTGGACCATCATTGCCTGTGGCAGATTGTGCTTCCTCAGCTGCTGCAGGAAGTACATCCTCTGTTGTGCCTTTTTGACTGTGGAGTCGATAGTAGCCCCCCACTTAAGGTCCTTGGAGATGATGGTTCCCAGGAACTTAAAAGACTCCACCGATTGTCCATTGTAATCGAATAGTGGGGTGGCACAGTGCCGATCCCGACTACGGGTGCTGTCTGTACGGAGTTTTTACGTTCTCCCCGTGACCGGCGTGGGTTTTGTCCGAGATCTTCGGTTTCCTCCCACACTCCAAAGACATACAGGTTTGTAGGTTAATTAACGTACAGGTTTGTGGTTTGTACGTTAAAAATGTTTTCCTCATCTCGGTCCGAAAGGAATTCCCCCTTATCCTTAGGTCACAGTCTAAGGATAAGGGGGAATTCCTTTAGGACCGAGATGAGGAAAACATTTTTCACGCAGAGAGTGGTGAGTCTCTGGAATTCTCTGACACAGAAGGTAGTTGAGGCCAGTTCATTGGCTATATTTAAGAGGAAGTTAGATGTGGCCCTTGTGGCTAAAGGGATCAGGGGGTATGGAGAGAAGGCAGGTACAGGATACTGAGTTGGATGATCAGCCATGATCATATTGAATGGCGGTGCTGGCTCGAAGGGCCGAATGGCCTGCTCCTGCACCTATTTTCTATGTCTATGTCTAATTTGCTTTGTAAATGTAAATTGTCCCTAGTGTATGTAGGATAGTGTTAATGTGCAGGGATCGCTGGTCGGCGCGGACCCGGAGGCTGAAGGACCTGTTTCCACGCTGCATCTCTAAACTCTAAAAAAACCTTCTAAATGGGGTTAATGTGTAAACAGCCAATAAACAAATACTGCACAATAAAGAGTAAAATACACATACATTGAGATGGCACAGTAGCTCTGCAATAGAGTTGCCACCTTCCCCGCCAGAGACTCAAGTTTCATCCTGACGTCCGTTGCTCCCTGTGGCAGCGTGGGTTTCCTCCGAGTGCTCTGGTTTTGTCTCACTTTGCGGTGATGTGCAGGTTTGTGGTTTGGTTGGCTTCTGTGTTGGTTGTGTGAGTCGCTGGGTGAGCCGCTGCCTTGCAGTGCTGGGGGCCCTGGTTTGATCTTTGCCTCCAGTGCACTCTGTGGCTGCATGAGGTTGCACTGGATCTGCCCGATACAGTGTAAGGACGAACTGCCATCAAACTAGAAGATGGGAACAAGGTTGAGCTCACAAGCAGAGGCGCTGAAATGTCTGGGAACATTTAGTTTTAGTTTGGTTTAGAGATACAGCGCAGAAACAGGCCCTTCGGCCCACCGAGTCCATCCCACAATGATCCCCGCACATTAACACCACCCTACACACACCAGGATCAATTTTTTTACATTTATACCAAGCCAATTAACCTACAAACCTGTACGTCCTTGGAATGTGGGAGGAAACCGAAGATCACGGAGAAACCCCAAGCAGGTCACGGGTAGAACGTACAAACCCCGTACAGACAGCACCCGTAATCGGGATAGAACCCGGGTCTCTGTCACTGTAAGCACTGTAAGGCAACAACTCCTCCGCTGCGCTACCTTGCCACCCTTATAGCGTGGAAAAAATGTGTTTCCTTGCCTCTAAAATTAAAAAAAGTGTACGTATAACACGGCAGTAACGTTGGCTGCGGAGCCTCAGTGCAAACTAGGTGCCCACAAGGTTGATAAGGCTTGCAAAGAACAGCAGGGGAAAGCACACTCTCATGTAACTGGCTTTTGCATTATTACCAGTAGAGGTAATGGTGAAGTCCAACTTCACTCCTTTAATTGAAAACAGCAATAAAGAAGAAAGTTGGCTAACATTACAAAGACAAAACTTAAGTAAACAAAACAAATGAATGGCTGGCTGATCCGCATTTTATTCTTTTTGTATATGATCTGATTTTCATAAGATATTTGTGTTCTTTAGGATTTATTCAAAGATTACTATAAAATAGCCAGAGCTCTAATAATCACTTAGGAATGTTTTCATGCTGATATGATCCAGTTTATTTGTCAGGATTTATACAGTGGGAATCGAGATCTAAAATATCTGATCCTCGAAAATGCAATGGGCTCATAAGAGTGATTTGAGAGTCAACCATATTCCTAAAGTTAATCTCCAAAATCTTAGCATTAGGATAAGGGATTGGCCCATATCCCTTTGTATGCCGTTTGTCTGCACGTGAGTGCACAAAGACCCAGCACTCGGAGTGTAATGTGGGAAAATGTGGAATTGTCCTCCTTGGCAACAAAAATTAAAAATAGGAGTTATGTATCAAAATGGTGAGTGGAGTTTCCATGTGTGGGAAGGAACTGCAGATGCTGGTTTACATCAAAGATAGACACAAAATGCTGGAGTAACTCGGCAGGACAGGAAGAAGGGTCTCGACCTGAAACGTCGCCTATTCCTTTTTGCCAGAGAGCATCTCATCCTGTCCTGCTGAGTTACTCCAGCTTTTTGTGTCTATCAGCAGATTTTCCATGCTCCTTGTGACTTTTCCCTGAAATCTTTCATTCTCCTATCCATCATTTTGTAGAGCAGCCTTGCCCCCGTCTCCCCAGCCCCTCCACGTGAACTTGTGCAGACTTCAGTGATCCCATTTTGTTGTCTCACTGTGATCCCCCACACATTTGCTAGCACACATTAGGCCCTTTATTAAAGTAAGTCACTCCAAATCTTTTAAGTTACTTACAGAAATTGAGAATGTCTTTTTGAAAAAGATGATATCACTTTCAAAAGAAATGCATATACAGAATATCTATAATGATTTGCCTGCAATCCTGTGGTGGATTCATGGTGAATCAAAGACTAGGCACTGTTGTAATTATACAAATGACCATTTATCCTGTCTGCGCACACAAGTTGTATATTACAAGGTCGTAAGTTCATTAGTTCTAGGAGCAGAATTAGGCCATTCGGCTGATCGATCGTTCCCTCTCAACCCCATTCTCCCGCCTTCGCCCCATAACCCTTGATACTCTTTCTGAATGGGTTTGAACTCAAAAGGGTTTGTCCCGAGAAATCTCTTTATTCCATTGTGCGTACTGTGAGACTGAGGAGAGACCGATCATCATCATCAGCGGGCGCATCTGTGTTTAGTTTTGCGATACAGCGCAGAAACAGGCCCTTCAGCCCACTGAGTCTGTACCGTTCAGCAATCACTCCATGCACTAGTAATATCCTACACGCTAGGGACAAAGCTAATTAAGCTACAAATACGCACGTATTTGGAGTGTGGGAGGAAACTGGAGCACCCGGAGAAAACCCATGCGGTCACAGGGAGAGCGTTCAAACTGCGTGCAGACAGCACCCCTAGTCAGAATCCAACCCAGGTCTCCGGCATTGTAAGGCAGCGACTCTACTGTGTGCCGCCGTGCTGCCCACGGTGTTCTGAGATTCTACTGCCTTTCAGCCTTAAATGCCCTGTTCAAACTTCTGTAATAAGAGCGAGAGATCTAGATGTTGTTCCACGCCACTTTTTCTGTGGTCTAAACAATATCATCCTAATACTGCTTGTGAAAGTCACATGGAAGGAGAGTTCAGTTGAGGAGCTCAGAAGTATTGAGCAAAACTTGAAGTGTTGGGGGATGTCAACAGGCCAGGCAGCATCTGGGAGGTGTTGTGGGTCAGGACCCCTGTGCTGGATTGCCCTTTGTAACACCTTGCTGGAACTGACACTGTTTGATTCAATGTAGGAACAAGTGAGTCAGAGGAAAGGTCCAGACCCGAAACGTCACCTATCCATGTTCTCCACAGATGCTGCCTGACCCGCTGAGTTACTCCAGCACTCTGTGAAACATCACCTATCCATGTTCTCCACAGATGCTGCCTGACCCGCTGAGTTACTCCAGCACTCTGTGAAACATCACCTATCCATGTTCTCCACAGATGCTGCCTGACCCGCTGAGTTACTCCAGCACTCTGTGAAACGTCACCTATCCATGCTCTCCACAGATGCTGCCTGACCCGCTGAGTTACTCCAGCACTCTGTGAAACGTCACCTATCCATGCTCTCCACAGATGCTGCCTGACCCGCTGAGTTACTCCAGCACTCTGTGAAACGTCACCTATCCATGCTCTCCACAGATGCTGCCTGACCCGCTGAGTTACTCCAGCACTCTGTGAAACGTCACCTATCCATGTTCTCCACAGATGCTGCCTGACCCGCTGAGTTATTCCAGCACTCTGTGTCTGTCATTGCTGGTTTCAACATGGCTTTCACTTTAGACATGTTGCGAGTTATCACAATTGTTTCCATGGAAGGAATGTGCCATTATACCCCTTCAGTCTATTGGGTGGTGGTGCTGCAATGGTTGGAAGTAGGGGTCGGATGTCTACCCTAGGAAGGAGGTCCGAGGAGGCTGGAGAGGTTGGTGAAGAACAGTAACTACAGAAGGCATCATTTTTGTGCATGAGGACCATAGTTTAGAAGCATTGTTTAAGAAGGAACTGCAGATGCTGGAAAAATCGAAGGTAGACAAAAATGCTGGAGAAACTTAGTGGGTGAGGCAGCATCTATGGAGCAACGATATAGGTGACATTTCGGGTCGAGACCCTTCTTCAGACTGATGTGGGGGTGGGGGGGAGCGGGAAGAAGAAAGGAAGAGGCGGAGACAGTGGGCTGTGGAAGAGCTGGGAAGGGGAGGAGAAAGAGGGAGAAAGGGAGGACTTCCTGAAATTGGAGAAGTTAATGTTCATACCACTGGTGTGTAAACTACCCAAGCGAAATATGAGGTGCTGCTCCTCCAATTTGAGGTAGGCCCCACTCTGGTTATGCAGGAGGCCCAGGACTTAAAGGTCGGATTCGGAATGGGAGGGGGAGTTGAAGTGCTGAGCCACCGGGAGATCAGGTTGGTTAATGCGGACTGTGTGGAGGTGTTGGGCGAAGTGATCGCCAAGCCTGCGCTTGGTCTTACCGATATAGAGCAGCTGACACCTAGAGTAACGAATGCAATAGATGAGGTTGGAGGAGGTGCGGGTGAACCTCTGCCTCACCTGGAAAGACTGCTTAGGTCCTTGGATGGAGTCGAGGGGGGAGGTAAAGCGACAAGTGTAGCATTTCCTGCGGTTGCAAGGGAAAGTACCGGGGGAGGGAGTGGCTTGGATGGGAAGGGACGAATTGACCAGGGAGTTACGGAGGGAGCGGTCTCTGTGGAAAGCCGAAAGTGGAGGAGATGGGAAGATGTGGCCAGTGGTGGGATCCTGTTGGAGGTGGCGAAAATGTCGGAGGATTACTTGTTGTATGTGACAGCTGGTAGAATGGAAGGTGAGGACAAGGGAGACTCTGCCCTTGTTACGAGTGGGGGGATGGGGAGTGAGAGCAGAGTTACGGGATATAGAAGAGACCCTGATGAGAGCCTCATCTGTAGTGGAATACGTTCCCTAAAGAATGAGGACATCTCTGATGCCCTGGTTTGGAGCACCTCATCCTGGGAGCAGATGCGGTGCAAACGGAGGAATTTGGAGTAGGGGATGGAGTCCTTACAGGAAGCAGGGTGGGAAGAAGTGTTGTCCAGATAACCAGGGGAGTCAGTGGGTTTGTAGTGGATATCAGTCAGTAGTCGAGTACCTGCGATGGAGGTGGTGAGGTCAAGAAACCGTAGGGAGATATCAGAAATGGTCCAGATGAATTTGAGTGCCGGATGGAAGTTAGTGGTGAAATGGATGAAGTCAGTGAGTTCCGCATGGCTGCAGGAGGTGGCACCAATGCAGCCGTCGATGTAGCGGAGGTAGAGATCGGGGGTAGGGCCACGGTACGCCTCGAACAAGGATTGTTCAACGTACCCTACAAAGAAACGTATTCATCTGCTCTATAGATGCTGCCTCACCCGCTGAGTTTCTCCAGCATTTTTGTCTATAGTCTAGAAGCAGGTGCTGCTGGCAGGTGGCAGGTTTCTCTGTAATGGCATGGGTGCATTCTCCGAATGCATGCACTTTGAGGAAGCCTACATTTCAGGTAAATATCCCCGCTAGAGTCTAACAAAGGGTAATAACCCAACATGTCTCCTCTCCACATCCTCCAGAGCTATTGCCTGACCCATCGAGTTACTGTAACACTTGGTGTTAAATGCCCAAGCTTGTCCTGTCGTTCCTGTGGACTGAAGAAAAAATAGCTGAAGTCTCCTCTCTTTGGAATATAGAGCAGGAACAGGCCCATAATATCTGTGCCGAACATGATGCCCAAACCATCTCTTATCTGCCTGTACATAATCCATACCTATCCATTTCCTTTGTCCTTTGCCTTCTCACCTTAAACCCACACTCTAATAGGGAGGCACGATGGCGCAGCGGTAGAGTTGCTGCCTTACAGCGCCAGAGACCCGGGTTCTACCCTGACTATGGCTGTTGTTTGTACCTTCTCCCCGTGACTGCGTGGGTTTTCTCTGGGATCTCTGGTTTCCTCCCACACTCCAAAGATGTACAGGTTTGTAGGCTAATTGGCTTGGTAAAATTGTAAAATGTCTCTAGTGTGTGTAGGATAGCGTTAGTGTGCGGGGGTCGCTGGTCGGCGCAGACCCGGTGGGCCGAAGGGCCTGTTTCCATGCTGTGTCTCTAAACTAAACTAAACTAATATTTGATATTTCTATCCTGGGGAAAAGGTTCTGACTGTCAGGCCTATCTATACCTGTTATGTTTATATATGCCACTTATAATTTTATATCTCAAACTCCAACATTGCAGAGGAAACAATCCAAGTCTGTCCATCCTGTCCTAGTAGTTAAAAGCCTCTAATCCAGGCATCCTGGACAGTGGAGTTTGTGTCCTGCAGTAATAAACTGACCAGTAGCCGTCTGCAAAGACCGTGAAGCTAAAATGCTGAGAGCGACTGATCTTCGGGCAACACTGTCAGGAGACTGATGCACGATTATATTTATGGCCATGAATCGCAATGAAACGTTATGTAGCACAGTTTCAGGATAAAGAGGGATAGCAAAAATCTGATTGATCTGTTAATATAAAAGCACTGTTGTTTCTCTGACAAGTTAAAAATATCACTGCTGAAAATGTGTACATGTTGCACCACAGTTTGACCTCCAGTTAGAGAATAGAAATCAGATATGGAAATCTCAGTTGAAAACAAGGGGTGAACTTTCAAAGGGGAGCTAAAGCAGCAAGCTCAAACTCTGTATTTCATTCATGCAGTGTGAATGGAATTCAAGCTTCCCAGACCTGATCATCGCTGGTCTGTCAGCCCTTGTTGCTGCTCATGTTTCCAGATTTTGGGAAATACATAATTTCCAAAGAAAACAAGTGATTTGATTTTAGAGTACACAAAAGGCTGGAGAAACTCAGCGGGTGCAGCAGCATCTAAGGAGCGAAGGAGATAGGCGACGTTTCGGGTCGAGACCCTTCTTCAGACTGGTCAGGGATCGAGGAAACGAGAGATATAGACGGTGATGTGGAGAGATAAAGAACAATGAATGAAAGATATGCAAAAAAGTATCAATGATAAAGGGAACAAGCCATTGTAAGCTGTTTGTAGTGTGAAAATGAGAAGCTGGTGCAACTAGGGTGGGGGAGGAGATAGAGAGACAGGGAATACCAGGGCCCGAGGGCTGAGGGAAAGGGGAGGAGACAGCAAGGGTTAACAGAATTGAGAAAATTCAATGTTCAAGCCCAAAGGATGCAGACTCCCCAAGCGGAATATGAGGTGCTGTTCCTCCAACTTGCTGTGTTGCTCACTCTGGCCGTGGAGGAGGCCCAGGACCGAGAGGTCGGATACGGAATGGGAGGGGGAGTTGAAGTGCTGAGCCACCGGGAGGTTGGGTTGGTTATTGCGGACCGAGCGGAGGTGTTCGGCGAAACGATCGCCAAGCCTCCGCTTGGTCTCACTGATATAGATCATCTGGCATCTGGAGCAGCGGATGCAGTAGATGAGGTTGGAGGAGGTGCAGGAGAACCTCTGTCGGACCTGGAAGGACTGCTTGGGTCCCTGAAAGGAGTGGAGGGGGGAGGTGAAGGGACAAGTGTAGCATCTCTTGCGGTTGCAAGGGAAAGTGCCCGGGGAAGGGGTAGAGCGGGAGGGGAGGGAAGAATTGACAAGGGAGTTGTGGAGGGTGTCCGTGGATGGGTATGGGTTGCTCCTCTGGTCGAGGAAGAACCGGAGGGCTTTGAGACCGTCCTGGTGGGGGATGGAGATGTAGAGTGACTGGACGTCCATGGTAAAGATGAGAGGATGGGGGCCTGGAGAATGGAATGCGCAGAGCCGACGGAGAGTGTCTGAGGTGTCTTGAACATAGGTGGGGAGGGATTTAACAAAGGGGGATAGGATGGAGTCAAGGTATGTGGAAATGTGTTCGGTGGGGCACGAACAGGCAGAGACAATGGGTCTGCCAGGGCAGTTGGGTTTGTGGATTTTGGGGAGAAGGTAAAATCGGGCCGTGCGGGGCTGGGAAACGATGAGGTTGGAGGCTCGGGGGAGGGGGGGGGTAGGGAGCCGGAGCTGATGAAGTCGGTTATGGTGCTCGAGATGGTGGCCTGGTGTTCATCAGTGGGGTCATGATCCAGGGGTAAGTAGGAGGAGGTGTCCGATAGTTGGCGCGTGGCCTCCGCTTTGTAGAGATCGACGCGCCAGACTACCACGGCACCTCCCTTGTCGGCGGGTTTGATAACCCAGTCTGGGTTGTTACGGAGTGAGTCGATGGCAGTACGTTCGGGGGGGAGAGATTGGAGTGAGACAGGGGAGTGGAGAAGTCGAGGCGGTTGATATCCCGACGGCAGTTCTGGATAAATAGTTCTAGAGCCGGAAGGCTACGAGGGGGGGTCCAAGTGGAGGGGGTACGTTGGAGACAGGAAAAGGGATCATCAGTGGGGGGCGAGGACTTCTTCCCGTGGAAGAACGCTGTGAGGCGGAGGCGACGGTAGAAGAGCTCCAAGTCGTGGTGGGCGCGGAACTCATTGAGGTGGGGACGGAGGGGGACAAAGGTAAGACCTCTGCTGAGGACCGACCTTTCAGTGTCGGAGAGGGGGAGGTCCGGGGGGGGGGATGGTGAACACGCGGCAAGGATGGGGGTTGTGGCCGGAGGAAGGCAGGTGAGTGCACTGAGGGCGGAGCGTTGTGTGGTGGGGGGGTGGAGGGTGGTCAGGGGGTGGGGGGGTATGTGGGCTGTGGTGTGGGTGGGGAGGAGCAGGGGTTACATGGTGGGGGGGGGGGGGATGGGGAAGACCCAGTGGAATAGCCACTAAGGTTAATGGGGCTGGGGAGACGGGCACTAGGATTTGATTTATTCACCAAGAATGCCAAATGGAACAACAGAGGGTGCTTTATTCCCTGAACCTGACACTGTTTCCTTTGGCAAGCACAAATTTAGGAGAGAGAAAACAATAGCAGCTGATACTTTTTCATTCCTATTCATTTTTATTCAGCTCGTGCTCTCTAGATTTGCACGAGGCACAAACCTGGGGAATCCCCAGCCCCGGGCAATAAACTTTCTGTTCTATACAGATGACCACGGGTCAACTGAAGAAAAGGAATAGGTGACGTTTCAGGTCAAGACCTTTCTAAAGATTTCGTGAAACATATAAGATTGTTAAGGGTTTGGACACGCTAGAGGCAGGAAACATGCTCCCGATGTTGGGGGAGTTCAGAACCAGGGGCCACAGTTTAAGAATAAGGGGTAAGCCATTTAGAACGGAGACGAGGAAATGCTTTTTCTCACAGAGAGTGGTGAGTCTGTGGAATTCTCTGCCTGGGTGGTGGAGGCCAGTTCTCTAGATACTTTCAAGAGAGAGCTAGATAGGGCTCTTAAAGATAGCGGAGTCAGGGGATATGGGGAGAAGGCAGGAACGGGGTACAGATTGGGGATCATCAGCCATGATCACGTTGAATGGCGGTGCTGGCTCGAAGGGCCGAATGGCCTACTCCTGCACCTATTGTCTATTGTCTATTGTCTATTGACTGAGGGAGGATCTGAAGAAGGGTCTCGATCTGGAATGCCACCTATTCCTGTTCTAAACAGATGCCATCTGACCCGCTGAGTTATTCCAGCTTTTTGTGTCTGACTTTGGTTTAAACCAGCATCTACAATTTCTTCCTGCACATAGGTCAACTTTATCCATTATGTCTTAAAATACACAAAAATCACTCAATGTGGTATCCATCTACTATATTGCAATAATATCATCAAAAGCACATAAGGCCAATAAGAAAGAACAATTACTAAAAATGGAGTGAGAAAAACAAGTTGTGCATAGTTCCTTCAGCAATTAAGTATGAGGTACCCTTTCCAAAGGATTACTATTTCAGCCAATGGTACAATTGTTGAAAATTGTGGGAATGCAAAATCCTGTGTATAAACAAGTTATTTATTTACATCCTTAATACCTTTGTTATTTGTTTTATTATCTCTCAACATTGCACCTGAGGTTGATCAGTGCAGCCCAATTAAAGACTGTTGATTAATTTTATTCTTTATAGAGACGCAGTTCTTAGTTCTGACAATAATACTTTAAAATGTTGACACTTGCCAATCTGGCGGTTTAGTTTAAAGATACTATGTGGAAAGAGGCCCTTCGGCCCACCGAGACCACGCTGACCAATGATCCCCTGTGCACTCATTCTATCCTACACACTAGGGGCAATTTTACATAAGCCAATTAGCCGACAAACCAGCACGTATTTAGGGAGTGTGGGAGGAAACCGGAGCACCCGGAGAAAACCCACACGGTCATGGGGAAAACATACAAACGCCGTACACCCGTAGTCAGGCGCGAACCTGGGTCTCTGTAAGGCAGCAATTCAACCGGCCCAAAAATTGAGATATTTCTAACAGTAGGTATGTTACAAATGGCGCTGCAGTTCTGCCACTGCCCGTGTGCGCGACTTTGAGACGGAGGCGGGTTTAAAATGCGATTTTCTCCAGACTATTCAAATCGATTTTTCTTAGGTTGCTGAGGAGAAATAGCTCCGACATTTGTTTTATGAAATTATTTTAAAACTACGCTAGATAATGTATTAGCAGGAGTAAATTGAAAATCATCTTGTAAAGCCGTGTACGCCGACAACGGGACGGATCTCACGTAGGGGACAAGGCAAGGTACACCGTTTATTTTTTCATATAAACTTGCTTCTTAGGATGCCTTTAATCAAAATTTCATGTTACAAAAAGGTGACTTAGAAAAGATACGAACCGGCAGTATTTTTCCTGCCAACTGGGGTTTAAATTCACTGCAACCGCAACGTTCCAATCGATCGCGTTCCATAAAATCCCACTCGCAAGATGATTTAAATGGCCATTAATTTACAGGAATTAAACACTAAATTCCTTCCATTTGGCCTATAAATTCATGACAATGAGATTTAAAAATCGTGTTATATTGTGAATTCTTGTGTGAATGTTATTTGGACACTTAGGCTATTTAAAAATGTTCATCTTTTCTTAAGAAATGGATAGATGTTTAGATATAGTAATTGAATTTTGTAATTAGCTACAATTGGTAACTAACTAATTATATGCTTTAATTTCAGGTCATCCAAGTAAGATTGTTTCATATATGTTTCAGAATACTTAATCTATAATAACTGAAATTTTTTTTTCAATTCTCTTAATTTTTAAGAAAGTTATGGGCATTTGACTCTCCTCGATCACAGCTTTTGTGTCAAGTCAATGGAAAGCAATAGGGAACAAGATGCAAATTTCCGAGTATAAAAATAGCCATAACATTTTTAATGCTGAAGATATGAAAGTGAATGAGGTGTCAAATTAAACTTCTTTTTATGCTTTATCTGATGGGATAAATTGCAGACTTGATTCTTAAAATCTCAAAATGTTGCAACATTGCTAGTAACAGGATTGACAATATGTTGCTTAGATCAACAAATTGTAAACTAAGAGCTTTAATTATTTGCCAGCTGCTTTTTACGTGAGGAGGTGGTTGAGACTGGGACTATCCCAACGTTTAAGAAACATTTAGACAGGTACATGGATAGGACAGGTTTGGAGGGATATGGACCAAACAAGGGCAGGTGGGACTAGTGTAGCTGGGACATGTCGGCCAGTATGGGCAAATTGGGCCAAAGGGCCTGTTTCACGCTGTATGACTCTATGACTATGACACAGTTCACAATTGTTCTTTGTTTGTCCTCAGGTTTACTACATTAACTTTACTGACTTTGCAAGTCACGAGATGCTTGTGGACGACAAGCCTTTCCTGCAGTGTACACGCAGTATTGAGAACCGCAAGTCGAAGTTCAACACCTGCTACACGGCTGGGGTCTGCCTGCTCAAGGCAAGGCAGAAGATTAGTGTCAAGATGACGTACGAAGACACCGTGATAAACATGAGCAAGCATACCACGTTCTTCGGAGCAGTGAGAATCGGCACCATCCCTTCATCGTGGTGAGCAAGGGACTGCAGAGGATAGAAGAGAAAAAGAAACAAGGCTGAATCCGCAAAAGGGGTCATCCAAAATTTATATTGAAGTGCAACGTATAAGTTCAGAAAGTCAGACTACAGAGTAAAATTTATTTCATTTATCCAAATTAAGTCAATTCCCATTATCCCGACACATATTTCTGAAGAAGGGTCTCGACCCGAAATATCACCCATTCCTTCTCCAGAGATGCTGCCTGTCCCGCTGAGTTACTCCAGCATTTTGTGTTCTAACTTTGGTATATGAATGTGACTTGCATTGAGTTGTATTGAGAAACCATCAAAACTTGCACACGTCTGTCAACCATCACAGATTCCCAGTCATCCGATTCTTCCCATGACGGAGCTTTGTCAATGGAGTTGATTTCCCCGGCCCACCCTTCCCAACAGTGGGATGATTCAATTTGCTCTGCAGCACTCTCGTCAGATCTAATGGACATTTGGCCGTTGTTGAAGGCATATGTGTCAACTTTCATTTTTGCAGGTGGAAGGGACCAAAGACAAATAGGTCCTGAGGAGGGGATGTTCTCTCTGTCAATGAGCAATAAAGAGCAGTCGTGGCTGCTCGTGCATAACCACAAATGTGGGAGCAGCAGCTGAACAAGTTTCACTTTCGTCTGGAGGAAACTCGGCAAAGAATGGACACTTTAATGCAGTTAAAATCTGCCTGCATAATGGAATGGCCAATTGCTTACAATGTTACAAATCAAGTGAGCAAATCCATGGTTACCTCCAATCCTTCATAAATATATTCAAATATAAAGCCCCCAGACAAAGTGAATTCCAAAGAATCATAACAGTCTGTGTAAAGTAATTTCTTCTCATGTCCCCTCTTGCTTCTTATTCTGATCCTTGTCTCTGAAAACTCGCTTAAAGTAACCTTGCTATTCCATCCATCCATCCATCCATCCATCCATCCACTCATTCATTCGGGAATGGCTTCTATTCAAGTCTGGCATTTTAATGAAAAGTCTGTGATTCACTGCAGCGGTTCAACATGGTGTTGCTGGAATCACACCGATATATAAAATTAGAGGAATATAAAATTAAACTTTTGGTTATAAGCTGTATGTCTGTAAATTGAGTCACATTGTTTTTAAGAAGGAATTGCAGATGCTGGAAAATCGAAGGTAGACAAAAGTGCTGGAGAAACTCAGCAGGTGCAGCAGCATCTATGGAGCGAAGGAAATAGGCAACGTTTCAGGTCGAAACTTCTGAAGAAGGGTTTCGGCCCAAAACGTTGCCTATTTCCTTCGCTCCATAGATGCTGCTGCACCCGCTGAATATCACCAGCACTTTTGTCTACAGTGGAGTCACGTTATTGGATTTTTGGTTCTCTGGTTCCTGAAAACATGGATTATATGCCCATGACCAGTGAAATATTCCAGTCTGTTACATTTGCAAAATGCAACATTTTGTCCTTGAGGCATTATTACAAACTAAATGGTAACATATCTTATTCCTGCCATCTTGTGACTGTTTGAGATATTACAACTTGCAGTGAATTACATAAAATCAATGTAAACCAACATTAAATTTACATAGTGTCAAATGAAGAAGTGAGTGGAAATGAGATTATGTTAGCACCCAGGAATTACTGTGGCAGGGAGGGTATATGGCTCAGTTAGCCACAAGGGGATACTGTAGCTTGCAAACTCAATGTAGTTTGAAAATACATTTTAGTGGAAGAGGAATAATAGCCATCGATGCAGCAATTAATGTCACCTTCAGTGCTGAAGCCTCGTGCATTGGCGAAACTGGTTCAAAGATCAAGGTTGCAAACCAATGTGCCTTGGATTTTTCAATACATTGGTTTGTAACACGGTGAAGATGAATCTCCAGAGTGAGAACATGTGAACTCAGTATTAGTTGTAGTGCATGGAAACTGGCCTTTCAGCCCAACTGGCTGTCCAAGTTACTACTTCACTGAACTCTTCGTACTTGCTTGCACTTGACCCTTATCCCTACAAACCTTTCCTATCCATGTACCTGCCCAAGTGTATTTTAAATATCATTATCGTAACTACCTCTCCCATTTCCTCTGCCAATTCATTTCATGGACACATTATCCTCTATGTGGAAACCTTTTAAATCTTTCCCCTCTCACCTTAATCCATGCCCTCTAGTTTTTAAACTCCCATACTACGAAAAAAAGACTGGCTATTTACTTTATCTATGCCAACCATGATGTTATACACCACCATTAGATCACCTCTTATTCTCCTACCCTCCATGGAAAAAAAAATACCCAGCAAATCCAACCTCTTATAACTCCAAACCCTCCAGACCCTCACATCCTTCTATAAATCTTCTACGGCCTTTCCTGTTTAGTGACATCCTTCCTTCAGCAAGGCAACCAGAACTGTACATAGTACTCTAAATGTAAACGGCAACATGATGTCTCAATTCCTGTACTCAATATTCTGACAACTGTACCACCAATTTTAGTGTAATCTATAAAATCTAATAACCGTGCCAACCACATTCGCATCAAAATCATGAATATAAATAACAAACAACAGTGGACCCAGCACCGATCCCTGTGTTATAACATTTGTCATAGACCTCCAGTCTGAGAAACCACCCTCGACCCACAACCCTCTGCTCCTCCCATCAATCCTTCCATATCTCTCGTTTCCCTCACCCCTGACTCTCATCGTGAAGAATGGGTCTTGGCCCGAAACATCACCCATTCCTTCTATCCAGAGATGCTGCCTGTCCCGCTGAGTTACTCCAGCGTTTTGTGTCTATTCATCTATGTATCCAGTTGGTGGGCTCAGCCTGCCTCACTCCCTAATTGGGATTTTATTTGTTAGGAATGTCATTCCTGAAAGCCCAGTCGGTGAATGTTTCACGATGTGACCAGTGATGATGATCAGTGAGGTTTCGAGCTTTCTGGTAACTGGATTTGTGGCTCAAGCATTGCAATTCTCTCACATCCTCTGGCTTTGGAGGAGACATTGAAGTCCCAACTTGGCAACTCATCAGGTTCTGCTGAAGGTGGAGGTCTCAGGAGGCGGCTTTATTAAGCACAATTGTATCGCCTGCTGATAGCCGCTGACACAAGCAACAAGGTTTTAAAAATTAAATAAAAAATAATTCCTTCCACATTCTAAAGACATGCAGGTTTGTAGATTAATTGATTTCTGTAAATTGTCCGCAGAGTGTAGGGTGGAATTAGTGTGTGAGTGATTGTTGGTGGGCGTGTTTTCAATGGGCCAAAGGGCATGTTTCCAAGCTGCATTTCTAAACTAAAATAAGTTCAAGTATCATCATGGGGTTTATGTTTCATTCAACAAATGAGCCTGGAATAATATTAAGGTACTGGAAGCATGGAGTATTTGATGTCCATTGTTACAAAAAACCCATCTGATTTGATAATGTCCATAAGAAAGGGAATCCAACATCCTTATCTATAACTCCAGAACCACGACAACTGGTTGAGCCATAATTGCACTTTCAGCTAGGAGCAAACCTCAATGCACTTGCCATAACTTTCTTTGGAGATACAGTGCGGAAACAGGCCCTTCGGTCCACCAAGTCTGTTTTGCCCAGCGACCACCTTGAAGACTAGCAATATTCCACACATTAGGGACAATTCACAATTTATTAAAGCCAATTAACCTACGAACCTGCACTTCTTCGGAGTGTGGGAGGAAACTGGAGCACCTGGAGTAAACCCACATGGTCGCAGGGGGAATGTATAAACTCCATACAGGCAGCACCCGTATTCGGCATTGAACCGGGGTCTCTGGCACTGTAAGGCAGCAACTCTCCACTGTGCCTCTTCCTTTTGTCAATCAGGATGGACAATAAACACCAAACTATTTTGAGAATGGTCACATCCAATGAATAATTAAAACATTAAATGCAGGCTTCAAACAGTTTGCTTTTAACTGATAATAAGAATTATGGAGAAGAATCCGAATTCAAACTTTTTGTTTTTAACTTTAACATTCTCTGTGTCAGATGTAGTTTGCTTTAAGAAGGAGATGTCCGTGCAGATTGGGAAAGGGGTCAACATGGACATGGAGGCCCAGAGGGCCGATTGCTGTGCTAGATCACTATGACTATTGTGCACAGACTACTGATCACATCTGTTTGTAGATACGTAAAAGCATTGACTAGTCAGGAAGTGATTGGGTAAGTCAGGAGTTGGGTGGAGCAGGGAAGACCACGGCTTGGTAAAAATCGCAGGCAGCAATAGAAATCCAGCTGGTTAAAATTGTAGGAAGTAAAAGTGAATACATTTCTCTTGTTTTTTAAATAACAAAATGATTGGCTATTGCCAAAGATGAGAGCACCCCCAGACAGAATCACAACCAAAGTAGTAAAAACAAATCCAAACCTGAAAGAAAAACAGAACATTTTGAAAACTCTCAGCGGGTCAGACAACTTCTGTGGAAAGAGAAACAGAGTTAACATTTTGGACTAGAAACATTAACCCTCATTCTCTTTCCACAAATGCTGTCCAACCCAATGAGTGGTTTCAAACATTTCCTCTTCTTGCCTCAAATTTCCAGCATCTGCAGTTTTTTTGATTTTCACATTCAAGTCCAAATTATTTTTGTCAACACCTGACACAAAGTTGGCTTGTAAAATCTGCCAGTGTCCTCAATGAAACAAAACATGCACGCCTCTCCTTCAGAGTCCAATACTTTATTTGATCTGGCCAGCTGATACACCTACCTGTCCTTCAATAAATATGTCTTGTATCCTGAAGTGTGTTTGACTTGACATTCCACTTCTCAGGGCCTTAATTCATGTTGAAAAACTTACAAAAACTTATAGAAATATAGAAAATAGGTGCAGGGGGAGGCCATTCGGCCCTTGGAACCAACACCGTCATTCGTTGTGATCATGGCAGATCGCCCCAATCTTCTTCTTCTTGCGTATGAGTCAGTTACACAGTTTGATTCAGGCGTCGCAGCCAGTTCACTGTGTCAGGATTGGGGTTGGTCAGGTCGATGGTAGTGGTATCTAGTGGGCTGAGGGTGGGACAGTCGTGGATTACATGGTGTGCGGTCTGGTCGGGGTGTCCACAAGTACAGGCTGCTGATGGGCGCAGTCCCCAACGTTTCATGTTATGATTGAAACGCCCAACACCAGTTCGCAGACGATTCAGTGTAACCCACTCTCTGCGGACCAGTTCTGCACCAGGTGGCAACAGTGTGTTTGGGTAGACGGTCATTTGGGCGGGATGTTGGGTGTCCTGCCAGCAGGCTCTCCATGCTCTTAGCATGTTGAAATCGGAGCTACGAAGAGATGCAGCATGACGAGAGAAGGGGCGCCGGGAGGGCAGGCGTTGACGATCCGGGTTGGAGTACTGGGCAAGGTTGTGTAGGGTATGATTTGGGTCCATTGAGGCTTTGTTCACCAGGCTGTCCCCAATCAATAACACGTGCCTGCCTTCTCCCCATATCCCTTGATTCCACGAGCCCCTAGAGCTCTATCTAACTCTCTCTTAAATCCATCCAGTGACTTGGCCTCCATTGCCCTCTGTGGCAGAGAATTCCACAAATTCACAACTCTCTGCGTGAAATCCTGGAAATCCTTGCCTCAAGTAACTGTTGCTCTACTGGCCCAGAGAATCTGCATTGGAGGCCAGTACTTGAGAGGTAAAAATGCAGAGCAAACACAAAGTCCACAGGTTACTCACTGACCATTCTCATTTTCACTTGGACTCTGGCACTGCGAGGCAACAACTCTACCCATTGCTCCACTGTCCATATCGAGCCTCTCTAAACCTTGCAGCATGTGGTTTTTAGTTGTGCAAAAACACGCAAGGATAGTTTCCAATTTATATTTTTCTTTTGATTGTAATTTTGTACTGTACCGGAGAATGATACAAACCCAGCAACTACGAGCATTAGTGGACTTGCTTCCTCTTTGGCTGAATTGAAAATTTATTTCACGAAATAAATTGTCCATCATTTATTTTCCTCTTCACTGATCTCCTGACAAATCTTTGCTTGTGTTTGCCTTATGTGGTTTCAAAG
Organism: Okamejei kenojei; assembly: GCA_035221665.1. Taxonomy (NCBI): domain Eukaryota; kingdom Metazoa; phylum Chordata; class Chondrichthyes; order Rajiformes; family Rajidae; genus Okamejei; species Okamejei kenojei. Next base: position 2,859,485 of record CM069143.1, read on the forward strand.
AATGCAATTGTAATTCTGTACTTTCCTACGCATAACAACATTGGCAGTCAGATTGCTGTGTGCTGGGCTTCTGTAACTGACTCTGTAA